>JAUTXW010005036.1:190000-247500 GCA_030620095.1 Kuschelorhynchus macadamiae | reverse complement strand
CCATCATCAACTTCATTTTTTTAAATACGGCCCTGATATTCTGATATCAGATTCTGAAAGCCCTTTCTATTTCGAATTCAACGATGTATAACACTTTATGGTTTAATTGCGTTTTAGTCTTTTTTTCTTGCCTTACACAAGAAAATTCCTATTACGGACCTGTACACACCAATACACATATGAAAACCGAAATAGTATTGACGACTTGACTTTTTTTTTAATGTAGATTAGTTTTAGGCCAATAATGGACATTTCATCTAATATAAAAACATCATTTTATTCGTAATCATACAGTCATATGAAAAATTCAAATTCTGCAGGTATTTTCTCGTGTACCATTCGCAGTATGAACGACGATAATTTTCCAAATACATACATACGCAAAAATTAATTAATAGAAGACATGACTAATTATTGCGCACTAAATTACACAGTAAGCAAATGTGTCAAAAAATCAACGTTACTGACAATTATTAAAGAAAAGCAGGCTCCGGAAAACAAATGAATGTGTTGATGGCCTCTTATACATTTGAATTGTCAGCTAACGTTGATTGTTTGACACATTAGCTTACTGTGTAATTTAGTGCGCAATAATTAGTCATTTCTTCTATTAATTATGTTTTCTAACGAAGAAAAGTTTGACATGGTGGCGTGTTTCATTTCATCCAACAGAAATTGTTCTGTTGCGGAGCGTTTGTATTTGCAAAAATATCCCGAAAGAAGACAGCCAAATCAAAGGACCTTTAGCAAATTAGTGGCAAACCTTAAAGCATATGGTTCTTTCAAAAAACCTGTAGTTTCGCGACAAAAGAAGAGCAATGAAGAAACAGTACATAATGTTTTGTTAGCGGTCACTGAAAATCCCTGTACATCAGTCCGATTGGTCGAACGAAATGTTGGTATACCAAAATCAACGACGCATTGTATTTTACAAAAACAAAAGTTCCATCCGTATAAGTACAGAATTTGTCATGGACTTCGACCAGGCGATTTAGAGCGACGTCGCTCATTCTGTGAATGGTACACAAGAAAATGCCAGGAGAATATGTATTTTCCATATTACATAATATGGTCTGATGAAAGTATGGTTACGAATAACGGTATTTTCAATAGACGAAATGTTCATTATTGGTCTGAAACCAATCCACGTTTAAACAAAACGTCGAGGCACCAACACCGCTTTGGTTTTAATATGTGGGCTGGTATTATTGGCACAAGGATTGTAGGACCATTTATTTACAACCACAACCTGACATCAGAGCGTTACCTACATTTGCTGCAAAATGATTTAGAGGATGCTCTCGATAATATGCCTCTGGCGACAGTTCGCAACTGTTGGATGCAGCAAGATGGTGCACCTGCACATAATTCCAGAGCCGTTCGAGCATATCTATCCATGAGATTTCCAGAGAAGGTGATTAGCACGCATTCGGAAACACCCTGGCCAGCGCGTTCACCCGATATAACCCCGCTTGATTTTTTCGTATGGGGGTTCGTTAAGAATCATGTTTATCAGCGAAATTTTGCTACAGAACAAGAACTGAGGGGGTTAGTTTTGGAAGCCTTTGCTAATATTACTCCACAAATTTTGGCTAGGGTGTTAGAATCAACGGTTAGAAGGTGCTTAGAAAACGACGGAAATCTTTTTGAACATTTAATATAAATTTAGTTGTTTTGTTCGTATTCCCTTGTTGTTGCTTTTTAATTTTTAGATCTTCTGCTAAATTAATTGTATTTGATCTTTGTTTATTCTATTAAATTAGTGCATCAATTCAACCACTAGATTATTATTAAACACCTAAATGACATAAAGTGTCATATGTTATGGCTAATTGTTTATTCTTTGAAATTAAACTAAACTGAACTTAACTAAACTATGTACAGGTCCGTAATAGGAATTTTCTTGTGTAAGGCAAGAAAAAAAGACTAAAACGCATTTAAACCATAAAGTGTTATACATCGTTGAATTCGAAATAGAAAGGGCTTTCAGAATCCGATATCAGAATATCAGGGCCGTATTTAAAAAAATGAAGTTGATGATGGTCCCACAAAAACGAAACGTCAGATTAAGAAACTAATAACGTCGTCCTAAAGAGCATTAAAAGTTGCTGTGGAGAAGTGTTATTGGTTTCGCTCTAGGGCAAATAATAACGCCAGAAAAAAAATAGTTCGTAAAATCAAAAAATCCAATTTTTTCAAAATATCTCAAAATCCGAAAAATGTTTCAGGAATTTGAAAACGCCATTTTCTTAGACCCTTGATTACGCAACTTTTCTCCCATTTAACCAAAGTTGTATCTCTTACCGTTTCCAAAATCCCCATAGTGGCCCTCCTTATCTCGGACACAGTGTATATCTATATATATATATATATACATATATATATATATATATATATATACATATATATATATATATATATATATATATATATATATATATATATATATATATATATATATATATATATATATATATAACGTCATAACAAGAAAATGATCCTCGTTTGGAACATGTTCTGCATCACAGCAGACTTAATGATCCATTTTAGTCAAACGACGATCGCGATTTCGCTCTTATTAGAGCTCATCAGGCCGCCATAGATACCCCCGTGTAGGGCAAAGGCACAAAATCGAATCACAAAAACAACTACTCCGCTGGCTAATACCACGACCGGCATTGAATTACATTGTGACTCCTGGCTTTCGTTGGGAGCATTAAATGATAGTTTGTTTCATTCCACGTACAACCACGTCATAACAAGAAAATATATCCTATATATATATATATATATATATATATATATATATATATATATATATATATATATATATATATATATATATATATATATATATATATATATATATATATATATATATATATATATATATATATATATATATATATATATATATATATATATATATATATATATATATATATATATATATATATATATATATATATATATATATATATATATATATATATATATATATATATATATATATATATATATATATATATATATATATATATATATATATATATATATATATATATATATATATATATATATATATATATATATATATATATATATATATATATATATATATATATATTTATATATATATATATATATATATATATATATATATATATATATATATATATATATATATATATATATATATATATATATAATATCAAGTACTTTCTTTTGGATGGATTTGTTTTTAAAAAATATTTACATTTTTTTGCTTGCTTTGATAGTTTTTTTTGAGTTTTGTTTTGCTGTATTTTTTTGTGTCTTATTTTAATTTTATGGTTGGTAATGACATTAACAATCTCTGACCGGATACTATCTTTTTGTTCTGATGGTTTATTGTAAATAGCTGACTCTATACTGTACTGTACTATTTTAAATAAATGTTTTAATAATTTTAGTGCTTGCCGTTATACCTAATTGTTTTTATTTATTAACTTGCATATATACACGTTTTGTATTTAATTTTTAGATGTGCAGAATTAAATATTTTGAAAAAGCCTGAAATGGACAGGCGAAACGTCAATTAAAGTTTCTTTGTTCAATCCACGAACCTAATCCCAAGAAAGTACTTGATATTTATAAATTGTAAGGTTCAAGAAGAGATATATATATATATATATATATATATATATATATATATATATATATATATATATATATATATATATATATATATATATATATATATATATATATATATATATATATATATATATATATATATATATATATATATATATATATATATATATATATATATATATATATATATATATATATATATATATATATATATATATATATATATATATATATATATATATATATATATATATATATATATATATATATATATATATATATATATATATATATATATATATATATATATATATATATATATATATATATATATATATATATATATATATATATATATATATATATATATATATATATATATATATATATATACAGAGTTATTCACGCAACCCGTCCATTAAAAGTTTTTTATGATGCCATTTAGATAAAAATTTCAAATTTTGGGATTAAGGTAAGGTCAAGGGGTACTTCTTTTTCTGAAATATTTTCAACTTCCTGTCACTTCCGGTTTAACCGGAAGTTGGTATCAACTTGCCTATTTTAAATGGAACACCCTGTATTTTATGATATTTTTGGATTCTACGGAGAATTTTAATGCTATTTTATATAGCATGTCCTATACCTACGTTCAAGCGTTCTTAAGATATTTGACCTTGAACCGAAAATGAGCCTTCGGGGTAACAAATTTTAAAATCTCCTATGTTTGTAAGTTTTGAAGATATAATCTTCATATTTTGCAGACGATCGGTAAATAATCTTTGGTTTCTATTTTTTTTATTGAATTTGTCTATTTTTATACAGGGTGTCCTAAATTCAGCGGCAAACATTCACATTTTCAAAGCCGCTACAGTCCGTTTTTTTAAATAAGACACCATATAACTTTATGCACTATCAAATGCAGAATTTCATTTTCTATCGAACTGTATTAAGGTTCCCTATACCTATTCGTAACCATTTTCGAAATAATTGGGTTTTATAAAAATATCGTATGTATTTGCTTAAATGTTTTCATGTTCCAATGGTGAGCCATGGAAAAACAATTGAGATTCAATATCCAATATGACAGATGATTAGTATGCGTTATTTATCGAAAGCTGTCAGTGATAAACTAAATCTTCTAAATCGAAATGGAAGAATACTCAAACGCTGATATTCTCAATCTATTTTATATTCATGGAGACTGTTATAAAATGAACGTATCGTGTGTTTAATGAACGCCACCACCCTGATTTGCCGCCAATGAACAAGTCAAAATTCAAGAGGATTGAAACGAACTTTTTGCGTTTTAGCAAGGTTAAAGTTACAAAAAATGTTCCGAAACCAGTGACAAATCCCGAGGATGAGGTAATAAACACATTAGCTTATTTCCACGCAAACCCGCAAAGTTCAATACCGTCTGCAGAAAACGATTTGGGAATTTCTTCTTCATCTGTCCAAACAATCTTGAGCGAACATCATATGCACCCGTATTCCTTCCAAAACGTGCAAGCCTTGAGACCTGGTGATGACGTCCGACGAGTAGAATTTTGCGAATTCATGTTTTTGAAAATTTGAAAACCCTCAATTCCTTTCAAAAATATTTTGGACCGATGAAGCGAAATTTTCTAGAAAAGGAATAACAAATAGAAGAAACGAACATTTCTGGGCAGCAGAAAATCCGCACGCTTTACGCGAAACGCGTTCTCAAGAGTGGTTTAGCTTCAATGTTTTCGGTATAGTATTCAATGATCAGGTGCGGTACTGTATTTATGAAGACAATTTAAACAGTGATAAGTATTTGGAAATTCTACGAGGGACGGTTTCTGAATTTATAGAAGAAATTCCTATTGGTGAGTTGCAAAATTATTGGTATCAATTAGATCGGGCACCAGCACATAATTCCGCTGCAGTTTATCTCCAATTATCTTGAATTTTTGAAGATCGCTAGATTGGTCCCAATGGCCCTTGGAGATGGCACCCGCGATCGCCTGATTTAACACCCCTAGACTTTTATTTATGGGAATTTATCAAATGTAAAGTCTATGCTTCCCCAGTAAATAACCAACAAGATTTACTGGACAGGATACGAACAGCTTTTGCCGAATTAGAAAACGGACAAATTCAACGGGCCACAGCAACTATACAAAGAAGAATTGAAATGTGTCTTCAAATGAACGGACAGCATATAGAACATTTGTTATAATTCAATTTTTTTATTTTATTTATTTATTGTTGATTGTTAGATTGCTATAATTTTTAAGTTCACTAAAACAAGTTTAGAACAGTCTCGAACTTAGTAGATATGGTTAAAAATAATGTAAACAATTTATTACATTTTTTATAACTAACTATATATTTTATAAAAAATTTCGTTTCAATCCTCTTCAATTTTCTCTTGTTCATTGGCGATAAATGAGGATGTTTTTCATTAAAAACATGGCACGTTCTCTCCAATACTTTGTAACATTCTCCGCGAATATAAATATAATTGAGAATATCAGCCTTTGAGTGTTATTTTATTTTAATTTAAAAGTTTCAAATCAGCTGTCATGTTGAATAGAAAAGCACAATTGTTTTTCCATGGCTTACTACGGGAAGGTGTAAGCATTTAGCAAATATATATGATAGTTTAATAAAAACCTGATTACTTCGGAAATGGTTACGAATAGGTATAGGGAACCTTAATACAGTTCGATAGAAAATTAAATTCTACATTTGATAGTGAACAACGTTATAGGGTGTCCCATTTAAAAAAACGGACTTTAGCGGCTTTGGAAATGTGAATGTTTGCCGCTGAATTTAGGACACCCTGTATAAAAATAGACAAATTCAATAAAAAAAAATAGAAACCTAAGATTATTTACCGATCGTCTGCAAAATATGAAGATTATATCTTCAAAACTTACAAAAATATGAGATTTTAAAATTTGGTACCCCGAAGGCTCATTTTTGGTTAGTCAAGTATCTTAAGAACGCTTGAACCTAGGTATAGGACATGCTACATAAAATAGCATTAAAATTCTCCGTAGAATCAAAAAATATTATAAAATACAGGGTGTTGAAAATATTTCAAAAAAGAAGTACCCCTTGACCTTACCTTAATCCCAAAATTTGAAATATTTATCTAAATGGCATCATCAAAAACTTTTAATGAACGGGTTGCGTGAATAACCCTCTATATATATATATATATATATATATATATATATATATATATATATATATATATATATATATATATATATATATATATATATATATATATATATATATATATATATATATATATATATATATATATATATATATATATATATATATATATATATATATATATATATATATATATATATATATATATATATATATATATATATATATATATATATATATAATATATATATATATATATATATATATATATATATATATATATATATATATATATATATATATATATATATATATATATATATATATATATATATATATATATATATATATATATATATATATATATATATATATATATATATATATATATATATATATATATATATATATATATATATATATATATATATATATAT
Organism: Kuschelorhynchus macadamiae; assembly: GCA_030620095.1. Classification (NCBI taxonomy): domain Eukaryota; kingdom Metazoa; phylum Arthropoda; class Insecta; order Coleoptera; family Curculionidae; genus Kuschelorhynchus; species Kuschelorhynchus macadamiae. Next base: position 240,274 of record JAUTXW010005036.1, on the reverse strand, counting down.
ATATATATATATATATATATATATATATATATATATATATATATATATATATATATATATATATATATATATATATATATATATATATATATATATATATATATATATATATATATATATATATATATATATATATAAATATATATATATATGTATATATATATATATATATATATATATATATATATATATATATATATATATATATATATATATATATATATATATATATATATATATATATATATAACGAGGTATCTGGTAAGAAACTTCCGTGAAAAAATCGCCGCCCTCTTTAAAATGCAAATTAATATTCGCTAAAACCATCTAACTGGAGCGATATTATCTCAAGTTGAAGAACAGCAACGAATCAATGCGGATTATCCTAATACGACAAGAGATAAAAAACTCCTCATAAATAAGCTCTTTCGGGACAAGAGGGAGGCATATATTTAGAGCAAAACCTGTCGTCGATAACAATATCCACGATATGAAGAGTGGTGTGTAAATAAATTGTCCTGTAGATATTAAAATATCTACCTCGTTTTTATCAGTGAAATAACTAACAAAATTGATAACGTATTTGACTGGTTTTTGTTTAGAAATTTCCCAGAAAATTTAGGAAACTATGTTTACCGATGTCGACCAATACAACAGTTGCAAGTTTTGAGACTATCCATTGTTATAAACATATCAATAATCTACCTGAATATTACCACGGACTGCATTGGATTACCCTGTTGCCGCCTGGCTTTCATTAGGAGCAATTATGTTATTACCTTTGTATTGATACTATGATTCCTGCCTTGAACAGTTCCTGCCAAACAGGACCGGTTTGAAAAGCTCACGGGTAATAATTTTGATAGGCCCCGACCATGTGTAGAAATACTTTCAAGTTTATAGTAAATAAAGAAACTAGTATTCGCAGAAATAATATATGTATATACTTCACATTTAAGTATTATTATCGGTCAAAATAGAGCTGTCGAGCTGAGGGGATTAAACAGCTCGCGGCCAACTCTAAAGAAAAATGTATGGCTTAGGGCTGCACTAAAAAACATCCTATACCGAATATTTTAGTAACTGATATTATTTAAAAAGAAAATAATACAAATATTTTACTAAAAATTAAAAAAATTATCACATTCGCAATCAGGCAAGGCTGTTGAAAAAACGCTCGTGTTAATTTACTTACATATTTCTTTAATTTTGATGTTTTCAGTGTGTACCAAACGTAGTAATAGGGGAAGCTAGTACTGTCGAGGCACGGAGAAAAAAATATAAAAAGGAAAGCCAAAAGGCGTCTTTTTCAAAGAAATAACAGCGGTAACAATCTTAAACGGGCCAAGAAAAGTAAAAACTCGTCGTAACTCGTAAAAATGGTCGATAAGTTAGCATTCAGCGGGATAAGGGTAAATAACGTTCATTCCAGATGCCCCCATCTTCAGATTTATTTAAATTTTTTTTGTGAAAAAATTGCTTTACTGTATTAATACGACAAAAGAAGATAACAACTGACAGTTACTTACGACGGAACGTTTTTTTAATTGTTTATTTTTACTAGTCATTTTTAACATCTTGCCCTTGTGGCGAAATACTATGGAAACAGCCGAAAATATCTGTGCCACAATAAGAATGTGCAATACATTTTGCTCTAAGTCAGACGATATAGATTTTACAGCCTTTCGAAATCAAAAAAATCTTAATTTCCAAACTTCAATCTGTACCTCTGCCTACCCCCCATACAATTTTTCTTGTGATCGCTCTAGGTGTACATTTTCAAATTTATGCCAAAAAATTAATGCTTACGGCGAGTCACAAAACGTTGGAGCCGCTTGTCGAAGAGCAGTGATTTAAAGCGCAAACATTTTTATCGAAAAAGTAATACTTGAAGACAAAAGCTCCAAACAATGGAATTAACAATTTCGTTACAGCTCCTCGAGCTTAGAACTTTATGAACCTGTATGCAAAATAAAGAGGACCAAGTCTTTTTTGTGATTCTTAATACCAGTGCCATTCACTGTGTTCAGAATTTTCTTAAATGACAATTGTTTATTAAAAATTTTATAAACCAAGGTTTATTCAACTATATCAGAGCAATCATAAAGTTGTTCTAAGACTTATTAAGACACAATGGTGCAAGGTTAAACCGCGCAGCTTCGAAAGTCGCGGGCTCACGCCGCCGCCCGCGCCGCCGGGTCCCATTTGTGGACGCTTCCACCACTTAATAGATAAAGAACGATTACCTAAGTTTTGATCTTTTTAGAGCCATAAAATCAGAATACAGGCATTGGATTAATTAATACTCCTGGTTTTTGTTGGGAGAAATAATGGCCACTCTTCTATGTATTTTACCAGAAGACCAATTAACAATAAAGTAATAATAAATGAGAAAGGTCTTTGTTCAAATAAATATTAGAGATTTATTTATTACTCTTTTGAGAAACAAAAAAAGTATTTTAAGTTTAAATAAAACTTCAATCAATATTTATTTATTTATTGCTTTAAATAACTGATGCTATTTTTGTTTGCGTACTTAAATCTGAAATAAATACCGTAATGGTACAGATCGTCTCAAGATTTTATTGCTTAATTTTTTAAGCTTCACTCTTCACGGACAGAGGCAGACAGGGCCAATTGCGCGTGTCCGTTATTTGAATTAATCTAGATCCTCTTGGAACATTTTCACAGGAAACATTTTTTATACAGAGTAAAATCATAAAAATTGGTTTACAGGTTAGCCTATCGACCACTTTAGAAATCGAAAAATAATATATTCTAATAATATCGAATAATAATATAATCGAATATCGAAAATAATATTTAATAATACCCCAATACAAAAACGGAAAAAACTACAACGCGCTTGTTCTTTTCTCTGTTGGAGGCATAAATCTCGCATAAAATACAAACTGCTAGACAATTTATTATAAGATATTCAGAGGGCGACAAGGTGCTTTTCTTGAAATCTTATTAATTTGAGTCAGTTATTGAAGTTTAAAACGTTTGTTTCGAGCATTGATTTTACGCGTCGCGTCGGTAGTAGGAATAAATGCATTTATTCTGAATATCAATTTTTAAAAAACCGCTGAATAAAAGAAATATACATTTTAGAACCTAAACATAAACTAATATGCTGCTGAATTTATTTGAAAATCATACTGTAGTTTGCTCAACACTTAGCAAATTAAATTGCGCCTTACAACGATTTCTCTCCAAGCTGCCACAATGTTATGTACTGGAACAAGAAATGTTACATTTAATATGCCAATTTGGATCGGCTAAAATTTTGCTTTAAACTTTAAAAAGTAATTATGAATATAAAATCAGCAATCTGACCATCAGTTGATCTAACGATAATAGAAAATGGACCAGTGACAGAACAGCTATTTTAGAGTAAAAACACTTAAATTCGAAAAAAAAAACACGTTTATTTTTACTAAGATTAAAACGGGTTGTGCTTAATTACTATAATTGAATGATTGAAAAGAATGAATTAAAAAGATTAAGTATATGCGCTAAGTTTTGACTGGTAAGCTTTTTTTGTTGACCAGACAACGAAAGCCTGAGACCTAAGTTTAAGCTATAGTTACATTATACCGTAATAGCCTTAATAATTCCCCCTGTATTACTGGTCGAACAGCCATTAAATTTATTACAATCTTCGTAAAAGTGATGACTTTTTTGCTTGTTAGGTTTTTAAGCTTCCAACCTATTACTAATTCTTGAAGTCTATTACTATTGGAACAGGCATTCTGTTACTATTAATCAAAAAGTTCTGGCAAGACTGTCCACGGTAATTCTAAGTTTTAGTAACTATGTTTTCCACTCGCAACTATCATTTGTTTATTTGTTATAAACAATTTAATGCAAAAAATCGCATTTTCTTTAGTTTTTGGCTTATAAAATCAAAACTAATGAAGCAATCTTAATGGTCTAAAGATATAAAGACGAATTGTAGTATTTCACAAAATTTTAACGCCAAATGAGAATATATGAGAATTTTACTTTCGATATGATTTTGCAGAATTCAAATCGGATCTTCCACGACGCATCCAGGAACGTTGAAAAATACTGCATTAAAACATTCAAATCGCAATTGTGCAAAAACTAGTATCCCATAGAGCCTGGTTTATACATAAAGTAGATATCAAAAACTATTATTTCCCAAGGGGCCTTCGCTACAACTTGAGAAATAACAGACATGTGAATTTTTGAAAAAAAATCTCATTTTTACGGTTTTTTTCTCCTGTTCTAAAGATTCGATCCGTCGTGTAACCATATCATATTGTTTGTAATTGCGCGAGTGGGAAACATAATGGAATATTACTATACACCTTGAGTGTGATGGCGCACTCGGTTTCCGGTTACTATTTCTGTCATGAAAAAATCTCTATTTAATGGCCTAATTTGCGAATCAGATCAAATTAAACCTTATGTATTTGCCAATTTTTCGCGAAATAAAGTTTTTAAAGCCCGTTCAAAATATTAAATAAATACCATAACCGATATGATATAATTTAAAAAATACAAGCTTTAATAAAAAGTCGAGCCGTGTAGTCTTTTTTATCGGCTCAAAAAAAAAATCAACTTGCTGAGAAACACTTTGTAATTATCTATCAATATTCGTTTAAAACAAGTTAGAGCGGCTAGTAGCCCAAAAGTTTACACAAGCCATTATAGCCACAAAGATTATAAGATTTCGAGACACATCCCTTGAGCAATTTGGAAGAGATACAAAAACCTAATTAAAGCTATCTTGTTCTTATTTCAACGGCGGAGCGATGGAAAATATCTCGCCGGAACGAGGATATTATTTAAGGACCATAACGAGTCTAGTTACACTTGCAACGCCAAATTGGGTATAAACCGAAAGGCGAAACGATTCATAAATAACTTTTCTAAGCCGTTTAATTTTCGCATGAAGGGTACCGGCTGTTAGACCAGGCGCGCAATCTTAAAATATTAGTTACACACTCTCGGAGCCACTCGGATGACTGTGTAAATATCGTTGTTGCCTGTGAATCATTTATTAGTTTGCCTAAAGGTGTTTTAAGATTGGGTGCACATTATTTTTACCATAAAATGTAATTAATTAAATACAAGATATGGCAAATTATATCATAGTCTAGTAAGTAGTAACAGCATAGTTACTGACAAACAAAGAAATTTGTTTAATTTGTATACACATGTTTTCTTTTTAATCGAATTTAGTAATGTATCGATATTATCAAATTTAGTAGCTTCTACATACTAATACCTTTCTTAAGTCCGAGAGTAAAACTATTTAAAAAAGTACTCTAAATACATGACACAATTTGAAAGTATGTACAGGCAAAATCCGATTATACTTCTGAATAGACGATCTGATCAATGAAAAATAAAAGACCTCCTAAATGGATCCCAAATTTGTATTATATTCAGTACAGTGGGATCCATCGATATATTTCCACTTATCTAAGGTAATCATATTTGTCTCCTTAAAGTATAATTTTTTATTATATTTCTAAAGCAGACCTAAATTACGCTACTGGCAACACCGAGCCAAATTTTGTTACGTGCGTGCTAATATTACGAATAAACAGCGACACGAGCAATTAACGCGGCGAATTTAAAAACTGCCAGATGGACTGTCTTCGAACTGTAACCGGTCGTTGGTACAGGCACAGACAAATTATACTCCCAATAAATGAATCCCAACTTTGTATTGTATTCCGTACAGTTGGGATACATCAAATACAATCGTATAGAAAAACTACTTCCAACTTACAGTCTATATATGCGTACAATTATTTGGTAATAACCTTATACAAATCCTATAAGCTGTAATTCATTTAATTTTTTTTAAGTTTTTAATTTATTTTTATTATTAATTATTATTTATTTATTTTTGTATAAATTATGTTCATTAGTATTTTCCTTCATAAAAAAAAGGAAGCTTTTATTCCAGGAATTGGAATTTGACCGAATATTTAAACATTTTATTAGGCCGCCATTTGCCGCAAAGATTGGATAAGTAGTTTTTTGGGATTGAATTTTTAAATATTTGATTAGGCCGCCATTTTGTTCCCACAATATGGATTTACCAGTTTATATATCCCACTTTATTTTTGGCCAAATTTTGAAGTCCATTCGATAAGTAGTTTCTTAGTAAAGATTTTTATACATTCTGTGAGGCCTCCATTTTGTTCTGCCATATTGGATTTTTACCAAAATGTGACAATATAACCCTTAATTTTTTATCAAAATTTGAATTCAGGAGAATAAGATGGTTTTAAGCTATGCCGGGTAGATACAGAATGACAGACAAACGCAAAGATTCCCAAAAATCTCAGAGCGTGATTTTTACATCATTAAAATTCTTCCCTCTTACTCGACGGAAATAAAAAAAACTTTAGTTAGTTCCGTTAACTGTATCTAAAAATAATATATAAAGAAAAACTTTTAGTTCAAAACGCTATTATATCAATGTTTGGCCTGAAAGATGTAGATAATTGTGCAGGGCTAAAAAGGTGATGCATCTAAGAAGTGGAAAGAAGTAGTCTTCATAGGTCTCATAATTCCTTAAGCCTTGCCCTACAGATTTGCTCATTTAAAGTCTCCAGTACCTAGGAGGCAATATTGTTTACTGTTGTAAACTGCTCTTCACCTCAACCATCTCATTATAAAAAAGAAGAAATTAATATTCAGTATACATCATACGTCCATGATCACGTGAAAATACAATTTTTGTTTAATTTCAGGTAATGGGCGCGACGACTTATGGTGTCGAAAGCGCTTTCGCCTAATTTGCTGTGCAAGATGTATATAATAAACTACAGCCTATACAATACCTTTATTTATTTTATAATTTCACTTGATTTTGATCGACATATGGCAATCCTCAAAAGATGATAATTAAACATAATCATATAGACATTTAGAGGTTGGGATATGCTATGATAATGAGAAGTAAGTTATGCTCCAGACTCTCTGGTTTATTAGCAAATTTACTTCAAATTATTTTATTATTTTCATGAATGATCTTAACGGCATACTGTATGAAGCCATAAATAATATTTATAAAATTATCTTTGATCCCATCATCCTTGTTTACTACATGTGTGTAGTCGAGTACTATGTACTATGTATAATAGATAAGTATATAGTCCAATACAATCTTTTTATATTTAGACGACGAAATACTGCGTCATGGGAGTTAAGAATAAACTAATACAAATTACTATCAGATTTAGAGCATAACAAAGAAGTTAGTAACATTATGTCCCTTAATATTCCAGCTTAACGGTCCAAATATCTAACATATTTACATGGCGTTTAGTTTTAAATCAGTATAAAGTGTTAACTAAAATCTTCTTTACAAATAAATTATTGCACTAAATGCAAAATGATGAGGATTAGCAGGATAAGCAGTTTTTATTTTATCAACAATGTCAAGTTGACAATTCATAGCGAAAAGTTTGCAGAAGTCGAATTGTTTGATTCTGTGTAGACAAAATGGATGTTTCAGACATAGAAGAATCAGCGAATATTGCTTGTTTATCTCTAATACCGGAAAAGTCGAAAAAAAGGTATGATCATAATCCTTTAAGAATTGGTGCCAAAGCAAGACGGCTACTGCAGTCTCAGAAACCTTGTTTTTGGCATATTTCCAGGAAAAAAGTGCTATATTGAAATCCCCATCAAGCTTATGGTGTGAGTATTCGACGTTGAAGTCCACCCTTTTTATAGATATAGACATTTCTAAGTATCCAAAAAAAACGAGCATTTTTGAAAAGAAAAAATGATGGTTTTACACCCAAAAAATTGATACAGGTCGTAATGGCAATGGGAGTTGCTGGAGCGTGCCGTTCTAATGAACTGAGAAATGAAAATGGACAATGTTAAAATAAGTCAAGAAGTCATAATTGTAACCATTCCTGACTTCAAAAATGGAACGTCACGTACATTTACAGTGACAAAAAGTGACGACATCCAGGTTTGTCATTTCAAAATAATTTAACAGTTGATTGATACAAGATCCCACATGACGACTATTAATCCGCGCTTCTTTATGCGATATCAAAATGGATAGTGCTTAAACTAGCATGTCGAGAACTTCAAAATGTATACTGGACACTCTTTTAGAAGAACGTCGGTCGGCATCTTGATTAGCAAATACTGGAGTTGATGTATTAGCTATCAAGGAACATGGTGGAACTGCGGAAAGTTACGTAGCTGAGAGCCTCAATAATAAAAAGGAAGTAGCGAATAAAATTTTATACCATAAGACCCAGCCAGAAGTCTCTTGCAGTGTTTCAACAGTGACAGAAACATTGGTTAGAAATGAAGGATCTGTGGAGTCAGAAAATGTAATACACATCGAGAAGAAACGAGAAAACGTGTTTGCAAATTTCGTTAATAATGTGAATAATTGTACCATTAATATCCATTTCAATTAATATCACCGGATTTTTCTCCGGATTTTTGTAATATTTTGATGAAATTAAAAATTAAAGCTACTTATAATAATTTTAGATTATTATTTCCCTAGGGATGTAAGTTGACTTAAATCCTGTCGTTAAGTGCATCCAATACCTTGTTGAATAACTGAATCCGCGCAAAGAGATAAGGATGGAAAAAAATGAAAAGAACTTTCTTCTCATAGTTTTTAAAGATCTCTCTGATGACCCGTATCGAGTGGACTGTGAAATGGTTAACAAGGGCACCTATTTGAGTCGTACCTACCACACATATAGTTTTTAAAAAGTGAAATTCATTTGTATTTATCCCGAAGCGTTTCCTCGTTGTAGCGATTCAAAATGTTCCAAGTAATATGCCATATTCTTAAAATCTTACCCAGAATTCAAAACGCCAGGTGTTCCATTTAAAATACGAGCTAAGGTCCCATTGCCAGTCAGTGCTTTTTTGGATACCCACGATGTAGATTTAAAAGATTTTAGTCCTTGACCTTAAATCGCCCCCAGTGAATTATAGTAATAAACAGTATACGTAATGCGATTTTCATCGATTTTCAAGAGCCATTTCTGAAGATTGGCAAACCAAAATTGACAGTCTGAAGAATTTAAAAGTATAACTTTTACACCCGTATTCACTAAAGAGGTTTAAATTTAGACTAGGTCTAACTTGACAGTTGTAGGTTTAAGATGACATTTTTAACAATTGAACAAATAATTTTTCTAAATGTCACAATTACAAAGCGACAGTGACATAAGCGAAACATAACTAACGAACTAAGAGATTTAAGTACCATATCAACTAGACCTGGTTTAACTCTTAAACCTTTTTAGTGAATAGGACGGTTAATGTTTAAAATAGACACTATTTTTTAAAATTTTTCTCCGAAATAGAAGTACGTGGGTTACAGGGAACGGGGGGGGGGGGGGGGAAGTTATTTATTCTATATACCTAGAATACATGCTTTCAACATATGTAGTTCTTAGGTTACTATAAAATTATTTTTTGCATTTTCTTATTTACATATTCTTGTTACGCGTAAGAACTTTATAGAAATCAGGGAGAGTTGGAATTAGATACTCTATGAAATAACTGATCTTCGGACAGCAACCGAGGATAATTTTAAAATAATTCAATATTGGGGACCTATTTTGCATGTTAGGTGGAAACAAATCCTTTCTGAACGACAAATTCTCAGGATACGGTATATGATGCATTTGACTAGTTGCACGTGTACGCCTATTTTGCACCTCTAAAAATATTTCTTAACATAAGGTTTACGAAAGAATATGAATAACAACCATTTTATTGGAATCCTCATTTTCCTATTATCAAGACCCGGACTAAACGCGTAGTATGCAGCTCAGGCTCGTCAGTTTATATTCGCCGGGGATTTCCCTGTTTGCCACTGATTGCGCCCATTATGGAGGTGCATCTCCGTTTTCGCTGTTTATTTGTGAGACGTTGCCGAAGAGATGCTGCTCTGCTTGGTGCAGTTCGGGTCTTAATTTAAATTACCTTATACACACAGATTCGCGTATCCTATCCCGGCGAAGAAAGTTGCGAAAATTTATGTTGATGAAGGTGTAGAGGTGTTTGTTGTGGACGACTGCACAAAGAAATTTACAAAGATGCGTCATTTTAAAATTGTCTCTTTTATTGATCATAGACGTGACTTGCATCCGAGTTAATTGTAAATATGTTTAGTTAATGTAATTAAAATTGATTTTTAAGTTTATGTATTAAATACTTGCGGCTATTAAATATAAATACTATCTCTAAAAAAGTATTTTTTTCATTAAAACAAAAAACACAGGAAAAATATATATAAAGACGCAAACATTATATACGTACTAGAAACATTAAAAGGTTTAACAAAACACACATCTTTAAAGACACAAATTTAAAATAATTTAATACTTAATTTTATTGTACGCACCATAAAATTAAGTATTAAGTAAGTAAAACACAATGAGCGAAACGTTGACTTAATATGAAAAATTTTGTTTTACTATTAACCTAGGCCCAAGAAAATAAGGTTTTCAAATATAAATAAAAGGTTAAAGAAAAATATATATATATATATATATTAATGCTTATGTTGTGTTTTTTTTGTAACTTGCTGTTTTTATTTCTTATTGATATCTGTATATTCTCTACTTTTACTTATGTTTTTTTTGGGACGACCACTTAAGCAATGAAATTTGGCCAACTATAGACTAGACACGTGTTTCTGACTTAAGGTGTTCATCAGTACGGTCAACTAGTTGAAAGATGAGTACAACTAGCGCCAAAATTAATAGACAAAACCACACCAGAGTCACCAGCAGGAACAAAACCGACGTTCGTAGTTACCAAGAAAACATCCGAAATCTTCGCTGGACTTGATACTCTACTACCACGGTGCAGCATACTGCAACCTGTGGGGAAGCTCATAACCCAAGAATAATTAAATTGAAAGTAGGAAGATTAACGCGGCAAGAACTAGTATACAGTTCTCTTGGTAACTACAAATGTCGGTTTTGCTCTTGTGTGACGCTCTGGTGTGGTTTTGTGTATTAATTTTGGCACTAGTTTTACTCGTCTTTCAACTGGTTGACAGTACTGTTGAACACTTTAAGTCAGAAACACGTGTCTATAGTTAGCCAAATTTCATCAAACTCACTTATATGCAACTAAATTGCGACAACTTCTTGGGAAAAACAAGCACATTTTACGTTCTAACTTACTGTAACATACTGGCTGAAATTTTTATTCTCGCAGCTGTATTTATGTATTGAAAATGAGGTAAATAGATTTTAGCCCTATGTCAGAAATGTTATAGTCTGTTTTTCAGCCTAATTGAGACTTGAATATATCCATGATTTTCTAGGACTATGCTGAAAATTATTTGAGTAAAAGAAACTTTAATATTAGAAAAACTAATAAACACGTATGTGATCTAAAATTAATAAACTTCATTGAAAACTAGGTTTTTTGCTAACGAAAAAATATTGGATTATGGAGACTATGATTATAGTCCTGAAACAACGAACTTAGAAGATTTTTTTACAAAATTTGCACCGTGTTTGACTCAACTGACGACAGAAGATACAAGTTTGTAAGTTATTTGGAGCGAAAACAATCATCATGTGACACGTGGTATCAGCCTCTTGAGTCTCATAATGATCGGTATTTCGATCCTTATAACATAAATAAATATTATATATTAAAAAATCTTTTACAAGAAAAACCGTTTTCGTTATTTTCTCTATCATATACTAAACGTGTAACAATATTTTATTAATATAATCTTTAAGTAAAATCTGAAATTAACTGGACAAGTAGTCTTTGAATACTCCAACTATGAGATCCACGGAAGTGGAAAAACCAAAATCTACTAAAACCAAGTACACTGAAATGCGATGTGAAAATAGTAGAAGAATTATATTTTTACTAAAGTCTGTAGAAAACCCCTGAGCCTGAGCAAAAAAATATTTTGAGTAAAAACTTACTATTAAACGCAAAAAAATGTTATAATTTTTATAAGGCTTGCATGAAACTGCTTGAAAAAAGTTTTCACAGCCAATGAAACACGTCAGCTTGCAATACGCACGCCAAATTGGGTTTCGATTTAAAATCCGATAAGCGGATATCGTTAAGCCTATACCACAGACAAACAATCCAAATACTGGCAAAGACAAGCCAATTATTTAGTCAAGCATTGTCACTAAACCAAACATAAATCCAATTACGGCCAGAAAACACAATAAGCGAACTTGAAAATAGAACATTTGAGAGGCCCGTCACATCAAGACTGTCATCATACGGGAAATAAATATCGATGTATTTTATGATATAGGTTTGTAACTTTTTTATGGACTGCGTAACGAATCAACATTAACATTAAATAGCAAACATAATAAACCAATTTCTGTTTGGGCTTTTTCGCAACTATATAAAAATATGTAACGTTAAATTGATTAAAAAAAAATATGTAAGAAAATTACATATCTCAATATGTAGACTAGTCTGCCCATACGGAATGTTTCGATACATAATACAAAGAATATTATTTAAGCAAAAATGTAAAATTGTGTCATTTACCTTAAATTTTTATGGATACATAGCAGTTGTACAAGTGCTTTCTTCCTGTGGGGACTCATCAGCGCGCCGATCGTTAGAGACACATGCTGAGATGTATTTCTTTAAAATATTTTGTTCAACCAATTTAATGTTAGTTACTTTTATTTAGTTGTGAATAAGCCAAGAAAGTAATTTCTTTATCAATCTAAACGTAATAAACAATCTAAACACATTTAATTAAATAGCAACTATTTTAAGCTTATTGTGACGCAATCACCGAGATTAATGATATTTATAGACTAGTAGATTATCCACCTCACATTTTTCAATCGCCATTATTTTGAGGTCATTTGCATTGATCCAAGCACAGACTAATATCGATAACAAGTAAACTTTAAGCACGGCTATTACTTGGATCGGTGATCACCTGGGGGACCGTGCACGGTGGTGTGATGGGTTGCTACCGATGGGTAATAGTTGTAGCGATATAATAACGACCTTGGCGGTGCTAGTACTACCGCGCTCCCTATAAAGGTACCGTAAACTGAGAAAGCCTATTTCGGAATCTGGAGAACACATTAAAACAACTACGGGATAATGGAAATGGGCGTTATATTTAGGCTTCAGGCCTTCTTCATCTGTTTTAAAGTTGTAACAGCTTTCCTAACAACAACATATTTCAAAAAACGATCCCCTAAAGTAAAGCAAACTGAACTAGGTTCCATAACACTTTTTACAATATGAATTATAAACTGTTTGTAATTGGGGATATAATGAAACACCTTAAGATTATCAGTGAAAAGCAAATGAAAACTATTCAAACGTGGACCAAACTTGTTCATTTGCTTTTAAACACCAGTGAGATTTCTTTATTTGTACCGATATACTAAATACAAACAAGACCGTAAATTATTTTTTCCAAACTCTATCTTGATTCGTTTGAGATTTATGAGTTTAATACTTTTTTAGCTGATTTTGTTCCCTTTTTTTATTTCCTTAAGACAACAAAGGAAAAATTAGTTGACATGAAATTTAAATGATTAGGGGATCTATTGATTTCTATATAATAGTTAGTTGTTACTAATGCGAGTTTTTTAAATTTAAAGAGGCATGTGCCGAATCCATTGCAGGATCTGTAAATAAATGATTTAGCCTGTACGTGGAATTATACATATAAATATAGCCTATTAAACACAATACCCTCCTTTCCATGCGCAGTAAGGTAACAGGGAACAGGTCACGCATAATCAGTAGATGTTGCTCAAGTGAAGGAAGCTCCTGACAAAAAGCACTTTTAGCTTGGTTAGATGTGTGCCTCATATCATGCACGTGTTGAAAAATACTTTTCAACCCGACGACAGTAGTCGAAAGATGGTGGGTCAACAGAAGGTTGAAAAAGCAAAGCCCACGTTTAACTTACAGTCAAAGCAACCATTCAGCTTCTTTTGAAACTTCCGCTTTATTAGGCATCTTATTATATAAAATTTGTCTTAATATTTTATGCTTACTTACCCAGGATCTAGCGTCACAAAAATTTTGTAGCTAGACGACGAATGTCCACTTCCGTGCTACAGGAGCGATATTTGTAGCAAACACTTGTAGTGTAGATTTGTTTTCATTATTATAACTATTTACCAATAGTTATTTTTAAAAAATAATTTTTTTATATTACTTCCCTGGTTAAAGGGAGATAATATAATTGTACAAAAATCACTCTCCCAGATTTTTTTAGATCTTTTCAGGGTCAAACATATTTATCTTAATTCCGTCCTTCTGAGTGTCTGTCTGTCGGTCTGTCTGTTCGCCGCATAGCTAAAAAACTAATTATCCGATTGGTTTCAAATTTTGGTCAAACATTAAGGTCATATGGGAATGATATGGTAACATTTTGGTAAAGATTCAATATTCTCAGGTTTTACATATCTTTACGTTTCAGCGTCCCTAGATGCCAAAAAATATGTTTAATTCCGTCGGTTTGCCTGTCTGTGTATCAGTTCCTGGCATAGTTTAAAAACTACTTACCAAATTGACTTCAAATTTTAGTTAAAAATTAAGAGTCATATGGGAATAAACTGATATTTTAGTAGAAATCCAATATGCCGGAACAAGATGGCGGCTAGGGTAACGTAATAAAATTATTACTAAAAAAAACTAATTATTCAATTTACCTCAAATTTTGCACAAAAATCGTGTGTTATATAGGAATGAACTGGTAACATTTTAGTATGAATTCTAGATAGCAAAACAAACTGGCGGCCTAATAAAAAATTTACAAAAACAGCCTGAAAAAAACACTTATTAGATTAATTTCAAAATATGTGCAAACATTAAGTTGGATATAGTGAAAAAGTGGTAAAGTTGTGGTACGAATTCAAGATGGCGACCAAATAATCAATACTAAAATTTAAAAAAATCTTATAGAACTGACTTTAACTTCAACATGACGTAACAAAATGGCGGTGTGTGTCAATGTAAAAACTGCTTATTGAATTTGTTTTAAATTATACCCAAAAATCAAGTGTGGCATAGGTAGAAACTGATAATGATTATGTACTGAACTGAAATTGGGTTGCACTTTAGTATTTCTATTAAAAGGAAAGGTTCGTACATAGGGAAGTTCCGGGTAAAAGAAATTTACCGATTTTTTTAAATAAACTCTCGAAAATTAACAAACATGTAAAATCGAATTCTAAACATTATGCCTTTTTTTGATATCTCATTACCTAAACCTACTTCTATTTGTTTATAGAATTTTCCGCCATCTTATATCGCAAATGACAGATGTAAAAAGAGATTTATTATTTAATAGTCATAGAGAATCGGTCGCGCGTAGAGTTTTTCCGAAATATTAATATTTAAAAATCTTCCCATATGCAGGGAACATCAGTCGTACCACTGTATATTTAAAAAATCATTGCAGTACTGTTGGTACAAAGCCGCCTGACTGCAATATATAACTGTTGCTTTCTAGCACTTAGGGTTTATTTTTTTATTCTCATCAACAAAAGTTGCAAATGTTCCCTAAAAAAGTGTAATTTACAGCTGTAATTTATTTAGGAAAACTTGGAAACTGCTTGAAAAAAAGCTAAATCAGTCAACTTCCTATTTTACCTTATTAAACAGGCAAGAGCAAAGCCGCCACCTTAGAAATCCCTCTTTATAAAGAAAAGTTTTCCATGGAAACAAAAGGAAAAGAAAAGAAGTAAAAAGTTCTTAAGTATTATTGTAAAATATGTAGGCAGTGATACGTTTAGAAAAGCGTAATAATATAAAAGGTTAAATTACATTTCTAAGTTATTATGAATTTAAAAACCAAGGCTTCGTTATCCAGTCATGCATTTTTCACATAAAGTTAGATTATTATGAAAGTTTTTGCTTTATGGTGAAGACTTTTGCTCGCTAGCAATAAATCGGGTAATTTTAGTTACTTCAATTTTATTAAGTTAAAGAAATGAGAGAGCTTAAAGGCTAAACGAAATATTCACTGAATAAAAATATTTATATAGTTGGTTACTGGATAAATATGTAGCTGGTTACTAGATAAATAGCTTTTGTGAAATATATCAGTAAATTCAATACAAACCTCACTTTTCTTCAATAAATATTTGACACTTTTTTAACATTTAAATGACACCTTTTATAGTATCAAAAAGAAACCAAACATAATAATCAAGGTATAAAAACTAGAAGGTAGACCTTAGGTAGACAGACGCTGGCCATTCTAACATTCCCTACCCTCTTGGGCTTCACAATCAGTGGATAACACACATAGGTTACTACCGGTCTTTTGTAGAATTCATTCTTAGTTCCATGGAAGCTACACGGACATCTCCATCTTTTTCATACGCCACTAATTTTTCCCAATAGCCACTCATCCCGTGGAACCTTTTTATCCAAAATAACTACTACATCGTATATTTTTATAGGTTTTAAAGTTTCATGTCACTTTGACCGATCAATTAGTATTTGACGATATTCTACGACCCATATCTTCCAAGAAGTCATTGTTTTCTAGCAGAAAATGTAAAACCACTGACCTTTTGGGAAATTATAACACCCCAAGTCTCAACATGAGTTAACGGTCTTGAGCAAACTATGTTTTCCCCCTCGAGCAGTAGCGTTTGAACTACTTCTTCCTTTGGATGTGCAGTTTTTAGCACAACTTTTAAAGCTATTTTTATATATGCAACCATTTTCTCCCATACTCCGCCCATATGCGCTGCTGAAGAGGGGTTAAATCTTGAAGACCCTCCTTTGGCAGAAAGTTCCTCTTGAAGCTGCGAATGTTATGTGTTTTTTATTCCATTTTTGCAACTCCCTTTCAACACCCATTTTTCTCCAATTCTGTAACTCTGACGAGTCTTAAAACACTTCCTAACTGGCGGTCTTACTTAGTCGGCCACTCGATTATACACCGTTATTGTTTAGCTGGAATTAAAATTCAAAAACCTGACTTATATAGTTTTGTTTCGGGCTATCGGATTATGACATCAAATAAATAATATGGAAAATGGAAAATAACTGGAAATCAAATAAAAAAAAATATGGCAAAAAACTAATTTTTGAAAAAAGTTTACCCTGAATATTATAAGTGGATTTGATAGATATATGAGAACAAAACCGGAAACGACAGCGGACACAACATTTTTGTTATACCATTCAATTTCAGCAGTTAGATAGAACTTTTTCTTTTGATTTCAAATCAGAATCCAAATTTTAGCTCCAATATTATTTATAACTGTTTTCACTCCTACATGGTCATTTTTCTTATGATAATAAACAATACGCAGTTCGCTATTCTGTTTTCAAGAATCGATGGATCAAGAATTGTGTGATGTACATCAAACTCTAAAGTTACTAAATAGTTCCCTGGAAATCTTTCCTTTGTCCGAAGAATTCCATCGTCATTAAACAAGGGTAATACTTTATATATATGACTGCCTTTTGATAAACGTATGTTTTTCTGCAAAATAACTGTTTCTTCTTTAAATGATTCAAACTGACAATTTAAAACTATTAATTTAAGAGCTGTGTTACAAGAACCGAAATAGTCATCAACATAATGTTTATCCATGATCTGCATCACCCCGGAAACCGTTCTTCAAAGCGTTCTGATTACAAATTATGTTCCGTAACTGATTCTGGTATAGAGATGATTTAGTAAAATTGGTACTAGTTCAAGATGGCGGAACAAACTAGCGAACAAATAAAATTTTTGTAATCTGAAAAAATCACTTTCTCAGATTTTACATATCTTCACTTTTTAGCGTCGCTAGATGCCAAAAAACATGTTTTATCAATTCGGTCGGTCCGTCTGTCGGTTTGTCTGTCTGTCAGTTCGCGGCATAGCTTAAAAACTGCTCATCGGATTGACTTCAAATTTTAATCCAAATTTAAGGTTCATATGGGGATGACCTGGTAATATTTTGGTAAAAATCCAATATGCCGGAAAAAGATGGCGGACTAGTGAAACGTTAAAAAAATTATCACTAAAAAAACGATGTATCCAATTTACCTCAAATTTTGCACAAAAATCACCGATTTTTTTTCATTGTACAGCTCAAAGCATAGGGCAACGTTGTCTGGCCACCGATCCACTGAAGTAGGTATAATCTACATATTGCGGAGGACGTAAAGCTGCAAAATGTCTAACCAAATATACAAGTGGATGATCCAAGTATAGTCATTTGGCTGGAGGACTTATCCATCGCAATCATCCTATAATTTTTATTTATTTATTATTATTAATATATGCAAGAAAATTTTATCTATATTTATTTATTCTGGTGGAAACCCATCTGTAACCTAATTTTATTTCCACAGCTAACATCTAACCTCATAATTTTTCTTTTACGTACCACGTAAGTTATTATATTTTTGAATATATTTATAAAAATATTTACATAAATTATGTGTATTAAGTATTTATTGTAATGAAATTGTCGATACTTTTTTCTTTTAATTTCTGCTTAGTTTGTTTAGTTCGCTGTGTGACATTTACATATTTTAAATTAACAGCTAATCAATTAGTAGGTGAAATAATAGTTTTCTGTTTTTTGAGAACCCATCCCTGAGTGCCCTGAATGTAGCTCGGCATTACCACTTTATGCCACAAAAAAAAATATAAAAACGGTTCAATCTTCCAAATGTTTTGTAGCATAGGTACAAAGGGATATGGATCGAAAAGTAGAAGGCTATCCAAATTTTGAAAAGTTCTAATATTATTTCATGTCAAATTTTGTACAACAAAATGAATGCAATTAAAATAAAAATAATACATGAGTTGTGTCAAACACTACAAAAAAAACTTGAATTTTAATTAATTTTGTGTAATGGCAACTGGATCCCGCCCGGCTCATCTTCGATTATACACTTAACGGATCACTACGAATCAAAATGTTCTACGGAATGCGGGTGGCTCTTCACTAGTACTGCCATTTTAGAAACTTATAATCACATTATTCGGTGGTCGTACTCACTATGCAGGTGCCTGGCTAGTAACCTTGCTTTCATCGCTCTATCTATATCGATTCCAACTAAAATAAAAATAAATAAAAGCCAGTGTTGAGTTGTGTGAGGTATTAAACCAAGCCATTTCGGTATCACCAAGAAAGAGTAATAACAGATACAAAAACAATGAAGTCGAAATGGCAAGGGTACATAAAAAGTGATGCACCAAATAGCTGAAAATAGAGTTCTCGGCCATTCGTTATGTAAAACGGATAACTGCTTGGGCCGCAATAAGTGTAATTACGGAAAATTATTTACCATAAATCTTACTGACTTTGCGGGCGAGGTTCCTGCGTCATTGTTACGTCCACAATATAACCGTTCGTTTGGGATAATAACATGTATCCTTATTTTGTCCGCGGAGGCAATACAATGATGTATGGTGATGATACGATCTCTTGGTTACGCTGAAATACTTTTGCAGGCCTTTTGGTCATGTGTAACAAAGTACTATAATATTTTTCTTCCTTGTTGTAATTGTTTTCTGTCGTATAAATTAACGCGTTTACTGGTACGAATCTGTGATGTATGATACAGATTGTTAGTAATAGTTTATTTTTAAAAAAACAAAGAGCACTCAATAATGTTCATAAGAAAACTACGCAGAATTCTGGAAAAAAAATACAGGCAATACAATCAGCAGGAAAAATAGAGTGCAATTGGTAACAGGAGAGACATTATACAGGGTATCATTAAATAAATAAGTGTCAAAATTTCAGGGGCGTATAGCACTATAAAAAAATAAAAAAGTTCCATAAACTTAGGTCTCAAAATGCTTGGTTTTCAAGATACCAAATAGGGCCAAGTTTTCATATATTTGATTTATTTTTTAACATCGTGAACACTTTTAGAGATAATTTATTTAAATTTGGTACAGGATATACGGTGGCCTATAACAACGAAATGGGTATAATAAGCTTTCGAAAAATCTGCAGCGTTTTACTTTTTTCTACTACTGGCTGTTTGCAATTAGAAAATCAGATTCCCCGTTCTGTTCTCTAACTTGTTGGTAAATTACTTTAAGATAAGATATTTCCTAACGTTTAGAAGTTGCTTACCAGAATGTCCGTACGTGCACAGGAAATTTTACAGTCCAAATGCATTAACACATTTTTTTCCCTCTAGAAGCTTTACTGAAGTGTTATTAAAAAATGTTTTTAATTAAGTAGGCCATGCTTATTGTTCTGTTTCAAAAGTGATTTTTTCATAGCAACTTTCTTTGATTGACGTTAACATTTTCGCCTTTTAATTATTTTTTCCAATTTCTTGCTTCAAATTGTATTTGATTACCAGTTTCCATTATCAATGAAAACAAATTATTCAACAACTGTTTATTTAAGCCAAGAAGAATCGATTGTGGGTGTAACAGAACTATTCGCACTCCAGAGGTTTAGGTTATTAAGAATTCTCGAAAATGAGCCTTCTGTTTTTGTGAGGAGGATAAGTGTACGTGATGGTGTAAATCGTCAAGCCGTTTGACTTACCTTGCATGAGCAATCAATGTACCCCTATCACCTACAAAAAGTACAACCTTTAATTTTTTTCTCCTTAAACGAACTGCTTTTCATAGAAACTTCCTACATCACATTCTGGCAACTGACGAAGCTGGATTCAATCATTACTGGGCTGACATAAATCCTCATGCCATTTTTGAAGGCCGACATCAATTTAAATTTTTTGTGAACGTATGGATAGGCATATTGGGAGATAATCTTCTAGAACCAGTTCTTCTGCCAAATAAGTAAGGCACTATTTTAATAATTATCCTAGGTTAAGCGGGGAAAATTATTAATTTTTTTTAAAACGATCAGTTGCCGGCTTTATTGAAAGATATGCCATTAGCAGACAGGAATAGAATATGGTCTCTAAATAATTGGGCGCATATCATTTTTTAGTTGATGTTCAAGAGCACAGTGGCTTGGATATTTCCTCTCGAACATGTTTAGATATCAATGGAGGTCACACATCAACATCTCTTGTGATGCTGAGCACCAATTTAATACCAATTTTTTGAATCGTGTTTAGTTTCATTTTCATTGTATAACAAAGAGATGTTTATTTCCGCCATTTAAGCTAATTTCATATTAAGAATGCTATTAGCGAAAGCCACTTAGCTGTAACGGATAAAGAACTTTAATTTTTTTTTAAACTTCAAATTACGGAAAAATGAAATTGTTGTGTTTTTACTGTAAAGTTTCCTGTGCACGAATAAACATTCTGCTAAATAACTTCTAAACGGTAGAAAATATCTAAGAGTCTGATTTTCTAATTGCAAAGAGGCAGTGACTTAGTAGTAAAAAGGGGGGTCTATGGGGTCACGACCCGGAAAAAAGTAACACCCTGCAGATTCCTCGAAAAGGTATTATTCCCGTTTTCTAGACATTGGTCACTGTATATCCTATGCCAAATTTCAATAAATTATCTTTAGAAATGTTCACGGTGTGAAAACAATAAATAAAAAATTACGTTATTTTGAAAACGAAGCATTTCCGGACCTATGTCCATCGAACTTTTTTTATAGTACTCCACGCCCCTGAAATTTCGGACATTTATTTAGTGACACCATGTGTATCATAAAAAGTGACCTAGCTATTATAGAAAGTATTATTGCAAATCCACAAAAACTACAGAAGTGTCATATAAAAAAATCTGTAAACCGGCTTTACCCGCAACTATTTAGTAATGTGCACATACAAATAGTGTGTTTTTTTTCATTGTCCTTTACATAAGGAAAGATAGATTATGGGAAGACTTTCGGGTAATTTTTATTTCTGTCCAGAAAAGTGACAAACAATTCGTACAACGTACGTTTTACTAGGTAACTATGTGCACAACTAAACAGACTGATAAAACGAAAATATAGTACGTATCAGAAAACGTACGTACGTTCTAAGAAAACACGTTTAATTTAGAACATAATTAAAAAATATATATTTAATATTATTACACTATTATTAAAACGATATCTTATTTTCTAGGTAAGAAAAGGTAACAAAATAATTGCCATCAAAATACACGAAAAATAATAAAAGAAGAAAAATACAAACAAAACACAACATAACTCAAAAATAGAATACTTCTTTAGCAATATTTCAATTGATAATTTAAATTTCTTAATTGAAAATTAAATAAATCCTGTTGTTCAATTCGAGTATATTCATGGAGATCTCGGAAACCGTAAGATACGAGGTGAGTCAAATTGAAGCAAAATTGCGCAGTTTGCTGCTTATTAACATGCCGCTAAGAAAACTAATTCCGGATTCTTCCGGAAAAAACTGAAATTTTGGACAATATTTTTTTAAGTACAGACCTGGACATTTTATTTCGATTTTGAAAAGCCCTGGATCTTTTAAATCAACGACTATTTAGTAATCAGGAAAGTCAAAGTACTAATAGTAGAAGTGCTCCATCTCCTAAAACATTTTCGCATACGGACAATATTTACACTGTTTTATTAATAATCAGAAACTCTTTACTTTGTATTTTCCCAACAATACAGCTCGAAATAAAGATAAGTGTTCAAGAGTATAAAAGTATAAGCTTCCCATTACCTTATAACCACACCCACAATAAAATAATTTAATGATTCAATGGGACAGGACTGGAGATCTTAGTCGAGTAATTTATTATAATTTTATAATTGTTATTTAAATGCTAGCGCAAACCCTGTCAATAATAACCAACTACATATTTAAAATATTTTAATTAAAATGTAGAGATATTTTACAGGGGGTAATCTTCTTGTAGAAGGAAAGTGTACATTATGTTAAATAAAATGGTTAGTAAAAATAAATAATGTATGTTACAAAAACTGCGACCTGATAGATGCCCCACACAATTGTTAAGCTTTCTCTTCCATCTTCAATAACAGGTGAATGGGAATATGAATTACTCAAATAAAATATTTGATTGACTTTTAAACAACACTTAAATTTAATAACACCATTAATAAGAAATTGGAGTACAAAAAAAACAGTGAAAGTAAAATTATTAACAAGAAAAGAACCATCTTAAAAGATATACATTTCTTTGAGCAAACGATAAATGTAAATCCTGATTATCAAGCGTTTGCGCGTGATAACGAATAAAGATACTAGACTACAAGAGCAGCACTTAATGATTGATTCGTTTGGTGGAGGTCTGCAGGTTCTCAACAGCTGTTAATACATTTTCAAAAGTACTTAATTTTAAGACTTCTTAATTTTTGGGCACGAACTTTAAAACAACATCTTGATGCGGAAGATTTCATGAAAAACATGGGTTTGGGTTATCCTAACGAAGGTCCTTTCAAACCCTGAAAACATTTGTAATACTTCTTATCACGGCACATTGAATGAAAATAAAATTAGCATTTCCAAAAAAAAACATTTCATTAATAAAACATAAACATTAATTTCTACGCAGATGCTCAAAACGATTTCCATTAACTCTTATACAATTATTTGCTTTCTGTCTAACTCGCAAAATCGATCTCTCAACACCTCTTCCGTTTAATGAAACAAAAGCATCTAGGATTCGCATTCTTAATTTATCCAAGTGTGAATGTGTTTTTTTTAATGTCTTTTAAAGTACCCCATAACTAGAAATCTAATGGCGAACCATCTGGAGATCTTTCAGGTCGGTCTACAGCACCGCTCACGAAATTGTATAATCAGGAAGGTCAAGACAACATAAAAATGATCTTTTCTGGGGTAACCGCTAAAGAACAATGAAATTTCGCCAACCGTAGACACGTATTTCTGACTTAAGGTCTTCTTCCGTAGTCAGCTAGTTAAGAGACGAATACAACTAGCACCAAACTAAACATACAAAACCACACCAGTCAGCAACAGGAGTAAAACCGATATTTGTGGTTACCAGAAGAACATCCGAGATCTTTGCCGGACTTGATACTGTATTACCACGGAGCAGCACAGGAGAGAAACCCATAACCTAAGAGTAGATAAATCAAATCATACAAACTATATAATAGGTCTTGCTACGTTAATCTTTATATACATATATATATATATATATATATAATAACATAATTATCAGCAAATTTAGAATTTTTTTACTACCCAATTTTATATTTTATAACTTCTGAAAATTCAAGAAAATCACGGGGAATTCGGCCAGGAAATTGAGGAAATGTCTATTTACTTTTCATTTTTATTTGACCAAACTTTCGAAATATTTTTATTTCTTCATCATGGGTCCTTAATATTTAAACAATTTAATTTAGATAATAATATTAATAATAAACAGTATGTCCCAGATTTTGCTTACATGTACCGCAATCTCGAAAACCGTTATAACTACGAGGTTAAGATTTAAATTACCTTTTGTGGTTTTTGAGAAAATTAGGAAAAACCAAGATGGTGCACTTTTAACTTCTGCCTGCAGCTCGTAACGTACTTATTATGGTTTTATCGTTCATACATTATTAGAACAGTTTTATTAAAGAATTTATTGCAAGCAAAAATATTTTTCTAACTTCATGCATTTTTTATTTTCATATGGACATAAGTCTGGGTTATTATTTTTCTTAAGCTGTAAAAAACGAAATTACTGTTTTTTTTTTGATAGTAGGCTTTGGGAAGGGCGCGTGGCCCCTATTATGAAACAAGAGATTGCCGGGTCTCATAAATCAATTAAACTAAGAAAAAACAATAATTTCGGTTTTTAGAGCTTAAGAAAAATAATCAACCAGTCTGAAAAACTCTTTAGGAGCTCTCTTTCCAAAAATGCAAAAATCCATAATGGCGTCGGTACGAAAACAAAAAGCTTAAAGGTTTATATATATATATATATATATATATATATATATATATATATATATATATATATATATATATATATATATATATATATATATATATATATATATATATATATATATATATATATATATATATATATATATATATATATATATATATATATATATATATATATATATATATATATATATATATATATATATATAGATATAGAACCGAAATTATTGTTTTTTCTTAGTTTAATTGATTTATGAGACCCGGAAATCTCTTGTTTCATAATAGGGGCCACGCGTCCTTCCCAAAGCCTACTATCAAAAAAAAAGCAGTAATTTCGTTTTTTACAGCTTAAGAAAAATAATAAGAAAGATACTTTTATACTCTTGAACACTTATCTTTATTTCGAGCTGTATTTATTGTTGGGAAAACACAAAGTAAAGAGTTTCTGATTATTAATAAAACAGTGTAAATATTGTCCGTATGCGAAAATGTTTTAGGAGATGGAGCACTTCTACTATTAGTACTTTGACTTTCCTGATTACTAAATAGTCGTTGATTTAAAAGATCCAGGGCTTTTCAAAACCGAAATAAAATGTCCAGGTCTGTACTTAACAAAATATTGTCCAAAATTTCAGTTTTTTTCCGGAAGAATCCGGAATTCGTTTTCTTAGCGGCATGTTAATAAGCAGCAAACTGCGCAATTTTGCTTCAATTTGACCCACCTCGTATCTTACCGTTTCCGAGATCTCCATGAATATACTCGAATTGAACAACAGGATTTATTTAATTTTCAATTAAGAAATTTAAATTATCAATTGAAATATTGCTAAAGAAGTATTCTATTTTGGAGTTATGTTGTGTTTTGTTTGTATTTTTCTTCTTTTATTATTTTTCGTGTATTTTGATGGCAATTATTTTGTTACCTTTTCTTACCTAGAAAATAAGATATCGTTTTAATAATAGTGTAATAATATTAAATATATATTTTTTAATTATGTTCTAAATTAAACGTGTTTTCTTAGAACGTACGTACGTTTTCTGATACGTACTATATTTTCGTTTTATCAGTCTGTTTAGTTGTGCACATAGTTACCTAGTAAAACGTACGTTGTACGAATTGTTTGTCACTTTTCTGGACAGAAATAAAAATTACCCGAAAGTCTTCTCATAATCTATCTTTCCTTATGTAAAGGACAATGAAAAAAAACATATATATATATATATATATATATATATATATATATATATATATATATATATATATATATATATATATATATATATATATATATATATATATATATATATATATATATATATATATATATATATATATATATATATATATATATATATATATATATATATATATATATATATATATATATATATATATATATATATATATATATATATATATATATATATATATATATATATATATATATATATATATATATATATATATATATATATATATATATATATATATATATATATATATATATCATATATATATATATATCAGTATCATATATCTATACATAGATATAGCAGACATTTAATATATCGGCATTGAGGATCCATTTTTTGTAGCATGAAAAGAATATTTTTTTTCCAACTCTATTATAACGGCTTCCAAATTAAAGAGCTCATTAAGACGATATCGGCGAAATTTAACATATTATACATACATCAATAATATTATCTACTATTTAGATTGCCCGAAATAAATTCCTAAGAAGTCGGGTTTTTGTTTTTGTTTTTGTTTTTTTTTTTTTTTTTAAATAATTGGTCTTGTTTTTGATGTGCTGAGTTAAAATCCATTAAAAGGATAATAATTTCGAGATACTAATTATCATGAAAGTATAAATATCAGGGTGGACACAAATTGAGGATATTTATGATTTCATGAAGGCTAAAATTAAAGATCATTAAATCTTAAACATAGTCACGAAATCTATAAATCAATAACTATAACTGTGCTGAAAAAACATCATACTAAACTTATTAATCAAATTATACTAACAAAGATATAGAGCGTTGTATGTGGATTTTTAGAAACTGAAGAACAGAAACAGAATAGTATGTGAACGATTAAACAGAAGTCAACTTAGAACTATTACCGGGGTCCTAACTGGACACTGGCTAGTGAAATATTACCTGCATAAGATTGGACTCGACAACGATCCATACTGCAGGTTTTGTGCTGAGGTAGATGAAACTACCGAGCATCTAGTCTGTCGATGTGACGCTTTAGTCAACGCCAGACTGCTTTGCTTGGGTGACACCTATGTGGAACCCGAGCTTGTGGGACGTGCGCGACCTGAAAGGGTCCTTTCCTTTCTAAAAAGGAGTGGGCTCTTGGCCTGACACGCCTACTTGGGGGGATAGCACAATGGGCCCCAGTGAGCCTAAGTGCTGCCCTTGTCGGGCTCCCCATCTATGTCTATGTCTATGTCTATGTCTATGTGAACGATTTAAATGACAAAATTAGATAGTACATTTCAAGACTGTTCTACTTAAATTAAATTATTTAAATTCACCGTTCCGATGCATTTCCAGCCTAGGCATAGGGATAAACTGTGTAGATTTCTGCCTTAGCACAACTTACAGCGCAACAACCTCAAAAATCTCTTAGTTACACTCTCTATTTTTATATTTGCGATACTAAAACTGTAAAGAGATACATTTTTTATGTTTATCATACCAAACCCAAAACTGAAGAACAGCTTCATGATGGATTTAAAAAGCTCAATAAACGTTTAAAAGCGATTTACGATTATTTTGTAAAGAGTAAGACAAAATGAAAAAACAGTTTTTTTCAGCATTGCCATTCTGTAACATACCTAACGACTATCTGCGACTATTCTGATTCGTGAAATGTCAGTCAGTCAGCGGTCCATTTAGGATCCAACTATTAATTTGAAACACACTGATAAGGGACCACTTACATACAACAAAAACAGAGGAGACACATGAGATTAGACCAGGGGAAATAGGAAATGACAAAGGTCTGTTTCCAAATATTATGTCGACGAAGCTGAATTTGAATGGCTTGTTATGTCATAAAACTGTTTCGTTGTTGTTTAAGAACAGGACAAATAAATTAAGGGGGCAGAAAAGCAGTAATGTTAGTAAGCTATTACATATTACATATATTAATATATCTAAAAAATAATAAAAATAAATTCATAGAACATAAGTGTCAAATGTTTTTTCGACATATAACGTGTTAAATACTAAATTATATTTTTTTATATTATATATATATATATATATATATATATATATATATATATATATATATATATATATATATATATATATATATATATATATATATATATATATGTATATATGTATATATATATATATATATATATATATATATATATATATATATATATACTCATTGTTTGGTTATATTACTATTTTTATTTTTTATTTTATTAATTATTATACCTTGTATAGTATATAATATATACCGTAAAAACCATTGGTGTATTTCATCAGTGAAAAGAAGATCGCCAATCTGGCAATATTTCGACATTAATAGTAAAAATAATAAGTTTGCTGATTATCTCTTTTACGGATTCAAATTTCTCGTGGTGATAAAGGGAAAAAGGCAGGTAACTTGATGGTCGGCTAACTCAAAACACTATTCCAATTTAACGAAGTTTGCCAAAATATACCTTTCAGTTCCTTGAAGCAGTGTTTTTAGTGAGAGGCTATTTTCCGAAGCTGGTTTGGTTTACGAGAACAAGCGAAATCGCTTGCTGCCGGCATACGCTGAAAATTTGGTCTTTATTCACCATAATTTGTCTCTTGTTAATTTTGACTATTAATTTTAAATATTCTCTTTGATAAAAGAAAAAGATAAGAGGGCAAATTTTGAGAATCTCTTTGTATTTTTTACATTTTTTATTTATAATTGTAGCGATTAATTATGTATGTGACTAATTGAAGTTTTTAGTTTTAGTTTAAATATTATTCATTATAGTGAATAATGAATATTTTAATTTTTTTTGGAAGGTTTTTGTAACTTTTTCAGCTTTAAACAAAAGCCGTCATAACTGTTAATCCATTATTTCTTGTTATTTACGTTACTTTTTGAATATACGATATCCGGCCAGATAGGCTCTACTTTAAACAACTTTTCTTAATAACATGTAGCTATATTTTTTAAATTAAGGCTACTTTGTTCTGTTTTATCAGTTTTCACACTTTTTCGCCTACCCTGTTTACCTTTCGACTTTTGCTATTTTACGCAAATGTTGCACATTTTTTGGACTATATATATATATATTATATATATATATATATATATATATATATATATATATATATATATATATATATATATATGTGTGTGTGAAAAATAAAGATTGAGGTTTTTAAATCATAAAACCTTTGTAGGTCAATTTGATATAACAAATCCGATTGTCTTGATCTAACCTAGTAATATACCAGACATACTAGAATTCCGGGAGAATTAAGGAACGGACCATAAAGCAACAAATTATTTTCTCCTTGACATCCATCGTTTACTTTATCTCATTTTGTGAAATAATTCTTGGACCATTTCCTCTCGTAAAGTCCTTTAATAAAGAATATAAGCAAATTGATAAATCCGGAAAGAGCCGGCCGACTAGGCGTCCCGGCGTCTCGACGACCCGGCGGGCGTCTGGTCTGGCGCTCAGCTGCAAAACTGAACTGCCAAGGATTATGCTGTATCGGATCTTGGGCACAACCCGGAGCAGGAGTATGTTACTCCTGAAGATACGGAGTTGATGGAAAATTCTTAAAATATATATACTGGTCCGTATGAATAAAGGAAAACCTTCGATTGAAATTAAACACTTAGAAGTGCCAAGCAGATGCTTATAAAATAGAGGATTTGCATAAGTCGTATCTAAAAATGTATAGACGCTAGTCTCGTCTCGACCTAATCTCGTGTCGTCTCGGCACCATTCAATCTTCACCCTCGAGATAAGACGAGAACAAAGGTGTCACGACTTTTAGTAAAAGAAACCATCAGCTTAGAGATATTATTATAGTAACGTACTTTTTTTCATTTGTGTCAAAGGATATTATTGCATCAAAAAAATTATTTTAAATATTTTGTCTCTTTCTAACACGTTGTCCCTTATGTCAATTTATCGATTGTTTTTAAAGATGAGGATATCGAACTTATATATTTATTTATTTCCGATTTTTCCTTTTTTATTTTCTATAAAATATTTATAAAATATGTATTTATCGCTAAAATTTCGTCTCCAGTGAACATATTTATTTAACTCCTAACCGGACAGATTAGTGAACTTGAGGTCGTGCGAGATTTTTCGAGACGAGATGAGACAAATGCCTGATCTCCACTCGTCTCGATCAATATTTGGAAATTCAGACGAGATGATATTAGCCAAAGTCGTGACGAGACGAGATAAAGCCTTAATCTCGTCTCGTGGCAACACATCTATATGTATCTATTATGAAGTAGACTCAACTGCTGGAAACAAGATCAGTTTCAGTTTTAATGATTTTCTTTTGTGACTAAAATCATTTGCAATGGCCAAAGTAGTGCATTTGCGAAAATGTTAGTGATCAAGCTGTTCAATGGATAAATGTCCACCATTTAAAATGCGTTTAGAGAAGCAAAGAACGTATAGCAAAATAATTTTCCAACTGCAACTGGGCTGCGTTCGATATGGTGGTCCCCAGATGCCAAAAAAAAATGTTTCTTTCAATTCTGTTGGTGTGTCTATTCGCGGCATAGCATAAAAATAGAGCATTATAAGAAAATCAACTGGTAAAATTTTGGTTCGAATCCAAATAGGCGAAACAAAATGGCGACTCAAAAAATATCTAAAAATTCAGGATTGGTTTCAAATTTTGGGCAATAATTAATTATGGTAGAGATAGAGATGAATTGGTAAAATTGTGGTACGAATTCAAAATGGCGGAACAAAAGGGCAGCCAAATAAAATATTTTTGTTCGTTGTATAAAAATATATATTTTGTCAGTTCCGTCGGTCTGTCTGTTTGTCGGTCTGTCAGTTCGCAGCTTAGCTTAAAAACTGCTTACCCTATCAACTTCAAATTTTGGTCAAACATTAGGGGAATGATCTGGTAATATTTTGGTAAAAACCTAATATGGTGGAACAAGATGACGGTCTAGTGAAGTGTTAAAAAATATTACTAAAAACTGATTAATCCAATTTACCTCAATTTTTGCACAAAAATTAAGTGCTATATACGAATAAACATTTTGGTCTGAATCAAAGATGGCAAAACAAAATGGCGGCCTAATAAATTATTTAAAAAGTCAGTCCGAAAAATGTCCTTATTAAATTAGTTTCTAATTTTGTGCAAGCAATAAGTGACTTATAGAGATAAACTCGCAAAATTTTAGTACGAATTCAAGATGGCGAAACAAAACGGTGGCCAAATAAAATGTTTAAACGATCAACGTAAAATAATCTTATTCAATTGACTTTAAATTTTGCAGAAAAACTAAATACGATGGTACGAATTCAACAGGACGGAATAAAATGGCGGTGTGTGTCAATTTAAAAACTACTTATTCAATTTATTTTAAATTATATCCAAAAATCAAGTGTGGCATAGGTAGAAACTGGTAAAATATCGGTAGGAATACAATATGGTGGAACAAATTGACGCTCGATAAAAATATTTGAAAAGACGGTATGACTATGTGCAGAACTAAATTGGGCCACACATCGCTATTTCAAAGGAAAAATTTATAACGGGGAGAGTACGGCGTAAAGGAAATTTGCCGTTTTTTTTTATTGAAATTACTGAATAATATACACAAAAAATAAAGAAATGGAATTGAAGAAAAAACACGTGAGTTCGGACATCGGTCCCTGTTTCTCCAAGGATAAGACTAGAGGTGGGCGTTTTATCGATAGGTCATCGACATAACGAATAACAATAGATGTCGAATTTAAAATGGGATATTCACCCCATTCAAACTATTTTTTATATATTTTCGGAACGATTTAGGTTGAGAAATTTTAATTTTTACAATATGCCTATTATTATAGTAATTTTTTTTATAACCCTTAAGCGCTGGACTATAATAAATAAGAAATCTGCAATAGGCAAGTCTTATTCTTTCTAGCAAATAGATAGCAGTCTTTCTTTTTTAATTTCCGATCCTTTTTATCCGTAAGATCTCCTGGAAATTTCTTAGAACGACATGTCCCTGCTTGATAGGCTTCAAATTTCCATGTCATAAAAACATAACCAAATGTGGAGCTAAATTTTAAACTTGTGCTTGAACAAATCCACAGTATATTAAACTCTGGAATACCGTAGTTTATGAGGACTATCTGATTTTGTTTTACATTGGTAATGGAGAGGATATCGGAGTGAATTTAAGTATTCAGAGAGGATGAAATGCTTGTAAAATAAAATAAAATAAATATTAAATTAAAAAAAGCCTTTTTTTAAAAACCAGCCGTTCTTTATAATGAATGTAGGTACTTACTAAAAATAATAAATAAAATAATTTTTGATGAATATGTCACATTCCTATTATAAACCCTTGGTAAGTGCAACTAATTTTAAATGCTTATCTCCTGATATGACCTGTAAAGTCAGCATCATATGGGGATTTTTACTTCCCCTGTAAGAGTATACGTAAAAAATCGCTTTCCGAGATTTTTCAGATCTTCACGTTTCGGTCTCCCTAGATATGAAAAGAAAACATGTTTTTCTCAATTCCGTCGGTCTGTCTGTCGAGCTTTTCATGGCATATCTAAAAAAATACTTATCCGATCGACTTCAAATTTTGGTCAAAATTTAAGAGTCATTTGGGGATGACATGGTAACATTTTAGCTTAACAATCAGCTCGAAATAACTACCCATTAGATTGAGTTCAAATGTTTTGCAAGAATTAAGTATAGATGACAGAACAAAAATATAATGTTTGTAAACGTGAAAAGTCACCCTTCCAGAAATTAATACATTTTCACGTTTTAGGGAGCGTAAATTCCAACAAATATGTTTTTCTCAATTCCGTCGGACTCTCTGTCTGTTCCCGGCATAGCTAAAAAACTACTGATTAACTTTAAATTTTCATATAACATTTTAGTAAAAATTAAATACGGCGGAACAAAATAGTGGCCTAGTTAAATGTTAAACAAAATTATTACTAGAAAACTAACTATCCAATTTACCTAAAATTATGCAGAAAAATCGAGTGTTACATAGGAATGAACTTGTAACATTTTGGTACGAATACAAGATGGCAAAACTAAAATGGCAGCCTAATAAAATATATTAAAAAATATCCTGAAAAAACTACTTGTTAGGTTGATTTCAACTGTTGTGCGAGAATTAAGTGTGATATAGGATAAACTGGTAAAATTGTGGTACGAATTCAAGATAACGGATCAAAAAGCCGGTTAAACAAATATTTAAATATCAACATAAAAACCCTGCTATTCAATTAATTTTAAATTTTGCAAAAAATTTAGATCTCATATAGAGATATACTTGTAAAATTTTGATATGAATTCAACATGACGGAACAAAATGACGGTATAATGAATTTTTTAAAAAATCAGTATAAAAACTACCTATTTAATTTATATTAAATTATGCCCAAAAATCAAGAGTGTCATAGGTAAAATAATGCTACGAATCTAATATGTTGGGATCTATTAAAAATTTCTGAAGAACAGTCGGCATAATTATATCTGTTACTAAATGACTGTTCGAATCTAAACTGGCTCACACTTCACTATTTCTAATAGCAGGAAAGATTAATTAAGTTCCGAGTAAAGAAAATTTACTGCTTTCCTTTACATTACTTAAGTAAAATTTAACTTGACAAAAGGAAACAGCACTTTTTCTCAAAAATCGTAAAGAAAAAAGTTGCCTCTTTTTGTTTTCATAGCTGCATGCCAAATTTTAGCACTATCGGTTGACTTCAAATTTTTCTCATTTTTTTTTACTTGTTGCTTTCTCACCCTACCGAATAGAAGCAAAACTGAATGCAACTATCTATTTTTGATAAATTCATTATCCAAATTATAATGCAGTGATAGTTTAATTCAGGATTGCTTACATTAGGTTACCTCGGTAAAAAAACACTAAAAAATGAGAAAGTGGAGTTTTTATATATAGGTATTAAATCAAAAAAGAAACATAATTTCCTTTTATGATTTTTTTAAAATTTTGGTAGTTTTTTTACCAGTTGTAGAAAAAAATGTTACATGTAAGATAAATCAACTGAAAAACTTTTATATATATATATATATATATATATATATATATATATATATATATATATAAATCAGCCCAAAAAAACTACTTGCTAGGTTAATTTCATTTTACCTTGTGCAGCATTCAGTGTGCTATAGAGATAAACTAGTAAATATACTGTACGAAAAAATCTTCTTATTCGATCGACGTTTTCTACAAAAAGTAAATGACGGAACAAAACAAAATAGCGATGTGTCACTGTAAAAACAACGTATTCAATTTATTTTAAATTACACCCAAAAATCAACTGTGACATAGGTAGAAACTTATAAAATTTTGGTAGGAATTTAAAATGGGGGAAAAAATGGCATCCAAAAAAATGTGTTAAGTGACTATTTACCGAATTAAATTGAGTCACACTTTTCTATTCCTAATAAAGTTCCGGGTAAGGAAATTTACCGATTTTTATAATTTAGGTGATTGTTGTCAAGGGAAATTTCCACAATTTCAATGAATTTTCTTTTGTTGTAATTTATTTCGGTGTTGAGGAACTTGCAGTTTTAAAAAACTATGATGGTTTGCGTTGTTAAATACTGTAAAAGTATGCATGTGTGTTGTAATCTGTAATCACTTTTATGTCAAGTTATTCTTTCTTGTAAAAAATGGAGGTTTGTTGTATATATCTTTTATAACAATCGATACACAAAGAGAGTAAACCAAATTTTATTTTTATTTAGCTAATCGAGATCTTCTAGCCAGAAGAAAGTGTTGTCCATTTTTAATATTTAAAAGACACCGATATTAGGCGAAAGAGTCGGATTTTGATTATTATTCATTAAAGAGTCATTGATTTCAGGAGATAGTTATTACATCTGTATTATTGTTGTTGTTAGGCGTTGTACTGTCAGATAGATAGGTGATAGGACCGCTGGATGTTTACTCAAGTGTCATCCCATCAATCGATAAAAATATCAAAAACAAGCTTTTTGAATATCGTATTTATCTTATAGATTAGTATTGCATAAATCAATAAAAGAAAATGATGAAACATGAAATATTGTCTTCCGAATTTGAATACATTTAAGAAATAAGTTAAAAGTTAAATTACCAAAACGAATTTGCTACACAAAGATATCAACATAGGCAGGGTTTTTCACATCAAAGCCTCAAGCGTCAAGGAATGGTTTGGCAGTTATTATAATTGTCATTTTATATTGTTCGCATTGTGTTTTTGCAAAGTCTTGTGCCGTTTAATAATAATTTGTTATATCTTTTGTAGGGTTCTTATGAATCAGAACACACAAAATACTGCTGTTTAATCGCCCGCCGTATAACAACTGACTCATCAGTTGTTTACGTTGAACGGAATCCCTTTATTATATAATATATCAGTATACTACATCTCTCCCTTTTCTTACAGCTTAGATACAATAGTAATTATGAGACTTAAATATTAACAATAACGAATAACAGAGCTTTAACGTATGCCTAATTAATGCCTATCTTACTATAACCTAAAATACCTAAATAAGTAACATTATTTATAACCTAATAATAAATCTAACCTAAACAATAAGCGAAATAATAAAGCAATAATTGCATTTTGTAATAATACAAGAAATACCTGATAGTGCTCGATACAAAATTAAAATTTAATTTAAACTACCCTCATTACTATCTTGTTCAGTCATGTCTTTGGATAATACTGTCCATTCTCCCTCAACTTTCTTCAGATGGACAACGTTTCGTCTCTGTTCTTGGCCAGTGTTATCATTTCTAATATTGACATCTGCACCGTTTTTGTTAATGACAGTATGAGGTACAGGGGAAAAGTTTGGGCATGTTTTATTCTCCTTGTGTAGGTCTTTTACGTAGACTTTATCGCCTTCTTGTAGATTATCGTCTTGAGCTTTCCTTTTCTTGTCGCTATATTCTTTGCCTTTTGCTTTTTCTACTTTATCTCTATCACCAACTTCTGTTGGCGCTATGTCTTTATTTCCTAAATCTGATACGCTTGGAATTTTATCTCTAAATTCTCTTCCATAGAAAAGTTCTCCCGGCGTTTTCCCGGTAACAGAATGTGGAGTACTATTGTACATAACTAAATAATCTAAAATTTCTTTTTTCCAGTCCTGTTTTAAAGCATTACTTATTTTAATTCGTTTTGGGATATCACGGTTCTGTCTTTCGACTTCACCGTTTTGTTGCGGCCAGTACGGTATGGTATGAAATAATCTTATGGCGTGGGTTTTGCAAAACGCTTTAAATTCTTCGCTGACAAATTGGCGTCCGTTGTCCGCTGTAATACTGGTTGGATAGCCCGTTCTAGAAAATATCTCCTGAAGCAAATTGATTGATTTTTTTGCTGTTATGTCTTTGGTAAATTTAATTTCCTTATATCTACTGTAATAGTCTATTATCACCAATAGGTAGTCACCACTTGGCAAAGGACCAAGATAGTCTATTGCCACGTCTATCCAAGGTTTATTCGGTAATTCGCGGCGTTTCATAGGTGCCGGACCTGTGGGTACCGATACCAGGATACATCCTTTGCACGTCCTAACCAATTTTTCGGCTTCGCTGTCAATTTTGGGCCACCATACCTTTGTTCTAAGGCGTCCTTTCATTGCCGAGATTCCAGGGTGTCCCTCATGAGCCGCCAGTAGGACTTCTTTTCTTAGTTTGGCTGGTATCACAATTTTGTTGCCACGCAATAGTATTCCATCGTGAAAACATAGTTCCGACTGGAATATTTGATATCTATTTATCGTTTTATCCCACTGGTTTTCAAAAAGTCCCTTTTTTACTTTAATAAACTCTTCGTCAATTTCAGAATGATGTTTGATATCCGTCAATGATACTGCTACCGGTCGTGCCAATTCCACTAAATATTGTATTGTTTCTTCATCAAACTGGATAGAGTTAACAGTAGGGCATAATCTGCTTAAAGGATCTGCAATATTAGTGTTACCTGGTCTATACACCACTTTAAAATTATAGGCCTGAAGGCGTAAAATCCACCTTTCTATTCTAATATTGGGCTTTGACTTTGGTCCGAATATTACCTCGAGCGGCTTGTGGTCAGTTATAAGCTCGAACTCTTTTAAACCATAAAGATACATTTGAAAATGTTCAACTGCCCAGACCAAAGCCAAAGCCTCCTTTTCCGTTTGGCAGTACCTTCTTTCGCAATTGGTTAAGCATTTGTTACCAAAAGCAATAACCCTTGGACCTTTGTGGTTTATTTGGATGAGTATGCAGCCTAACGCTACTGGACTAGCATCTGCAATTACGCATGTTCGATCTGAAGGATTATAATATCCTAGTGATCGTATTTTGGACAAGTTGTCTTTTATTTTTTGAAAAGATGATTCTTGTTCCGATCGCCAATATTTTTCTATATTAGCGTGTTTGCCCAATTTTAGTTTCAGTATTTGCCGAATTGGTTCAGTTAGCGTCGCTAGATTTGCTATCCATTTACCTATATAATTAACTAAACCTAAAAAGCTTTGAACTTCATCCAAACTTTTAGGGGCCCTAAATGTTTTTATAACACCCACGTAGCTTTCTAATGGTTTTATGCCTTCCATTGATAGAGTATGTCCCAAGAATGTAACTTTTGTAATGCCGTATATACATTTTTCCTTGTTCAAACATACGTTGTTGGATTTCAGTACATTTAGGGCATTTTTTAGTTTTTTAGTATGATCTTCTTCATTGCAACCAAATATTAGAATATCGTCAATAAAATTGACGGTGCCCACGCATTTCATAAGGATTCGTTCTAGTATTTTTTGAAAAATTTCCGGTGCACAGTTTATTCCGAACATTAATCTTTTATACCGGAACAAACCCTTATTGCTTATAAATGTAGTGATGTACCTTGAATTTGGGGCAATCTCTATCTGATGGAAAGCATTTTTTATGTCTAATCTAGAAAACATTTTAGCGTCTTTAAACCTTGGTAGAAGTTCATTCATGGTAGGTAATGGATGGTGTTCTCTTAATATGGCTTTGTTAGCCGCTCGCATATCTACGCAAATCCTTACTTCGCCATTACTTTTAAGGACAGGTACCATAGGTGAAACCCATCTTGATGGACCAGGAACCTCTTCGATTATGTCAGATGTGAGTAGATCATTTAGTTTTGAGTTAACTTTATTTTCTAGGGGAATAGGAATTCTCCTGTAAGGCTGACATACAGGTTTCACTGTTTCATCAATCGAGATATCGACAACAACGTTCTTAAATTTAGGAAAAATTGAGGTATTATTATTAATATTTTCGAGTCCGATTTTTAGAATACCCAAAGCTTGTGAGGTATTTTTGCCTAATAAATTATTTGTGCCATCTTTTATTACATAAAATATGTCCGTTTCGGTTTTACTGTTTACGGAAATTTCGGCCTCAAAGGAACCCAAGATTGTTAGAGGTACTTTGCTCCCGTATGCCATAAATGTTTTATTTGGATTCTTTATTTGGTTAGTTACTTTAATTTTTTGAGTTTTTAAGTATTCCCAGGTTTTGTCTGTTATGAGGTTGCTTTTGCTACCTGAATCTATTAGCATATCGATTTTTATTCCCCCTATTAAACACGTGATTTTTTCATCCTGGTCAATATGAAAAACATAGCTAACATCATTATCCGAATTAGAGTCTTCCTCTATTGCATTAACCCCTGAATTATTTTTATTTTTAGAATTTTTACGGGAGAAAGTAGTTCTTTCTTTTGGATACCTTTTAAAAGCTTTGGGTTTTCTCTCTGTTCTACTTCTACAGAATTCTGCAAAATGTCCAGGTATGTGGCATTTGTTGCATTTTAGGTGCCTAGCTGGACAGTTTGCACTTTGAGCTAAATGATATTGACTACCGCACCTGGTGCATATCTGTTTAGTTTTCTTTCCTTGTTTATGATGTATCGCATTGATAAATTTGCTACCTGAAGATGTCGACGGCTCCGAAGTTGTACTATGGAAACCCCCTAGCTCTTGGTTTACAGTCTCTAGGGATGTGGCGTCTATAATTACTTGTTCTAGCGTTATCGAGTCACCGGCCGACAGAATTTTCTTGCGAAGTTCTGTACTGTTACCTTTTTCTACTATCTGATCGATTAAATTTTCTTCAGCGTTGACAAATTTACATTTTTCTGCTTGCGTCCGCAGCCTTAGTAGGAATTTCCCAAAACTTTCATTTTCTTCTTGTTTCATCAGCCTAAAGATATGTCTCTGGTAGATTTTGCTATGTTTCGGAGAAAAATACTCATCAAGCTTGGCAATGGCTACGTTATAAACATCAACATCTCCTTCGTTTGAAATATTAGCCCCTGGTAAATTATAAAATATCTCTTGAAGGCCTAAACCTCCCAGGTGCAATAAAGTTGCTCGTTTCTTTGATGAGTCCTCAATTCCACTCGCTTCTACAAACAGTGAAAATGCTCTCTTCAATTTTTCCCAACGTAGGCCTAATGACCGGACATCTCCTTCTACATCCAATGGGGTTAAATTTGAAGGAGTCTGAAGCATTTCTCTAAAATGGCAATTATTATTTATTATGATTATAAATAATAATGATTAACCTTATTTATTATTATAAATAGGTTTAACTTATTAATAAAAATAAGGCTGAGTAGGATTTTACCACTACTAGTACTGATTTTAATATTGCTCAGTGTAAGATCAAATTTAAACGCATTGGCTTCGGTTTGTTTAAGCTTGTTTAAGCTTTTGTCTAGGCTTATAGCCCATTTTGAACGTTATTTAGTTCAGGTCTGTGACCACTCGGACAACTCGTCTGTTGTTTTTCCCTAGGCTTATAGCCCATTTTGAACTTTTAGTTTGGGTCTGTGACCACTCAGACGATATTTGTCTATTTAAGCTTTTGTCTAGGCTTATAGCCCATTTCGAACGTTATTTAGTTCAGGTCTGTGACCAACACTCAGACAATTCGTCTGTTAAAGTTTTTGTCTAGACCTATAGTCCATTTTAAACATATTGTTCGGGTCTGTGACCACTATTTCCAGCAAATTTTTTACTGATTAACGTTTATTATCCAATAATTATATAATAATATACATTACTTAATATAATAATACTTATCTAGAAATTATTATATTTAAATTTGTTGTTAGTGTGTTGTAGTGCTTAAATGTTATTAATAAACTTTATAAAGTTTATACATTTGTGTCCTACAACATTCTTATTTAGCTTTATGTAATTTCAATTTAAAAATTTTAATTAAATATACCAAAATAAACTAAACAATTCTTCTTCTTTGTTTCTCTATTTTGTATTTAATTTTATCTAATTTTAATATGTGTTACTTAATTTGCTCAATGCAATTTAAATTAGATTACACTGGGTATCTATGTTCCTATACTCAACTGTACCGACCTTATATTTACGTCTTCAATCAAATACTGATACTTACATTTTGTAAATATTCCCTATTAGCAACAATTAATACTTTTCCTATCCACTATTATTCACAAATCACAATATTTTTTATTCTCGTCGCCAATGTAGGGTTGTTATGAATCAGAACACACAAAATACTGCTGTTTAATCGCCCGCCGTATAACAACTGACTCATCAGTTGTTTACGTTGAACGGAATCCCTTTATTATATAATATATCAGTATACTACATCTTTAATTGCTGGTAAGTTCTGTTTTTCGTTAATAGTAATTTAATTTATAATTATTATTTAGATTTACATCTACGCTCATAATGACTTTGATTATTTAATCGTCGAAATTTTAATTTGATTCGTAGGTATATGAATGATGACGCAGAGGTAAACACCAATGGATCAATGGTGTAAAAATTTGTTAAGAAACTATTTAATGTAGAAATTATTCAATAACACTATTATATAATCTGGATCTTACTTTTTGTATCCTACTGCTAATACCAAATTAATTTGCATTTTGTATACATGTGTGATGTGAATGAAAATTAATATATCTACCTGAATCGTTAGGTTTTGTATACCAGTCGAATTTAGTTATGTTGTTTTTAGGTCTTATTAATGTTGTGTCTAGGAAGGGCACGCAACTATTTGCTTCCTCCTCGATTGTGAACTGAATATTGTTATTATAGGTTTAGTTTTCAGTATCGCTTCAATACTATATTTTTATTTATACTAAATATAATTTGAAACATATATATATATAATATATATATATATATATATATATATATATATATATATATATATATATATATATATATATATATATATATATATATATATATATATATATATATATATATATATATATATATATATATATATATATTTTTTTTGCTTTGTGTTCTTTGACCTTTTTTTTCAATATATATTTATCCTAATTTTTCTTGGTTTGAGGTCAATACATTAACAACAAAATTAGTACATATTTTTAAACATATATTTCGTTTCTAAGGTGACGTTTCGACCATAGTTTTGGTCTTTTTCAAACCTAAAATTTGTTTAGCACTATTTTTTTAAGTTTATAAAGTATTAAAAATTTAGGACTTACCATAGAACGTAAAATAGTTGAATAAAAAGTATACATAATCCACATATCTGACATATACTACACATATTTAATTTACATTTTAAAAATATTGTGGACGTTTATTACAGACAAATTACAAGCGACTGAGCGAACACTGTTATAGTAAAGATATATACAATTTATTTAGGTTGTTTATGTCTTTTTTGTCATTTATGGCGTTTTTGTTTTTTTTAATTTCAGCCATCTCAAAAAATTCTCTTTTTTTCAACAGGTTCGGATTTTAATACTTTCACTTGTTCGTAGTTGAAAGTATGTTTTTTGGATATCTCATGGTGTGTTAATGCGGTGCTGTTCTTTTTATCATATTTGTGACTTTTCAGTCTATTTTCTAAGTATTGGCTTGTTTGTCCAATATAAACACCGTTACAATTATTGCAAGGGATCTGATAGACTATATTGCTTTTTTTATTAATTGGCGTTTTCGATTTTAAGTTGCTGAAGTTCTTTGATAATAAGTTATAGGCTTTGTGACTTGTCGTGATGTTATATTTTTTAAAAAGTTTTTGAAATTGCTGGGATAAACCATTTATGAAAGACAGAGAAATGTATTTTGTTTTAGGTAGATTTGATGTAATAATGGCATTTTCAGAATTGTAATATTTATGTATTCTGCTTTTGAATAATTTATTTACTAATTTTTTAGGGTACTGATTTAGATTTAATGCTGCTTTAGCCTTTTTAATTGCTCGTTCTCTGAATTCAGAGTCGGACAGCTTAATTGCCCGATCTGCCAGACCAATAATTACAGATTTTTTTTGAGACATTGGGTGACAGGACCTGAAATTTAGGCATCGAGAGGACCAAGTTTGTTTTGTGTACCATTCCGTTTTAATTTTATTTTCTATATGATGTAATGTTAGGTCTAAAAAATTGATTTTGGTGTTCTCTTCGCTTTCAATTGTAAATTGTAGTTTTTTATGGTATTGATTAAATTGCTTTAAAATAATTTCTGTTTGGCCAGATGGGATTGCAGTAATACAATCATCCACATAACGATAAAAAAATGGTATATTAAATTCCACATTACTTAGAACAGTCTCCTCTAAATCTTCTATAACTATTTGGGCAACGACGCTTGATATAGATGCTCCCATAGCACAACCTTCTATTTGTTTATATAACTGATCTTCGTATATAAAATATGTAGAATTTAGTGTTAATTCTACTGCTTTAAGAAATTCATCTTGAGGAATATCTGTGTATTTTTTTATTTCAGACCATTTCTTTTTAATTATTCTGGTAGCCAATGAGATTGGAACGCTGGTATACAGGGAAACAACATCAAGCGATATCAGTTGGTAATTTTCCGGAATTTCTAACTGTTTTAATTTTTCTTTAAATTGATAGGAGTCCTTGAGATAGTAATTATATTTATGTACAATATTTTTTAAGATTTTTTTGTAGAAAATTTGATAGTGGTGTAAACGGGGATTGAATGCATGAGACAATTGGCCGTAATGGGATATTTTCTTTATGTAGTTTAGGCAATCCGTAAATTTGGGTGGTACACTATTGCGGATTTTTAGTTTTTTAGCAGTGTCCGGTGATATAAAAAGATTTTTTTCCCAAGAGTTAACTAATTCATTATTTCTTTTTTGATACTGGTTTGTGGGATCTTGTTTAATTTTTTTGTATGTTTTAGTGTCATTTAATATTTCATTCATTTTTATGTTGTAGTTAGCAGAACTCATTAACACTGTTTTGTTTGTTTTATCGGCTTTTAGAACCTTTATAGAAGGGTTATTTTTTAAAAAACTTTTAGTTTTTGTTAAGTTTATTGAGTGTTTTTTATTTTTATTTGTTTGATTTTTCAGTTTAGTTTTAAAATTTGTTAATATATTACAAGATTTTGCTCTAATTTCGTTTTTTTCTCCACCTCTCAAATGATTTATACCGTTTTCAATGTTACATAGTATATCTGTAGTTGGCAAAAGTCTATCATTATTTAATTCCGTTGCAAAATTAGGTCCTAAGCTTAAAATTTCCATAGCGTAATCTGGAATATTTTGATCTGTTAGGTTTTCTACCCACATTGATGTTGTTTTTTGTTGAGGGGGAGCTTTTTGCTTTGAAATTAGGTGGTCTAGTTTATTTTTATTGTTTTGTTTTATTTCTTGGAAAAGTTTTTCAGATTTTAAATTTAATGAAAATTGTATTTGGTAAATTTTCTGTAAGGCGATTTTCGAGATGCTTGAATTTATTTCGTAAATTTGTTATGTTAAAAGTTGTTTCTGTAATTAATAAATTTAATGTACTTAAAATAAATTTTGGTAAGACAAACTGGTTATATTTACGTTCAAGGTTTACATTTTCGAATTTTATATGAGACATTTTAAGATTAAGAAAGGTTGGTTGTAAGTTTTCTGTTTTACATCTCAATAAAAAGACTCTTCTATTCTTTTGGTTGGCAATTTTTCGAGAGATGTTTTCATATTCTTTCATTTCGTTCACAATATGGCGTCCATATGTGCTTTCAATTGTTCTGTAGTTTAGTACTTCT
Organism: Kuschelorhynchus macadamiae; assembly: GCA_030620095.1. Classification (NCBI taxonomy): domain Eukaryota; kingdom Metazoa; phylum Arthropoda; class Insecta; order Coleoptera; family Curculionidae; genus Kuschelorhynchus; species Kuschelorhynchus macadamiae. The sequence continues at coordinate 196,190 of JAUTXW010005036.1, read as the reverse complement.
TCACCCATACTTATATATTTTTTTTTGCTTTGTGTTCTTTGACCTTTTTTTTCAATATATATTTATCCTAATTTTTCTTGGTTTGAGGTCAATACATTAACAACAAAATTAGTACATATTTTTAAACATATATTTCGTTTCTAAGGTGACGTTTCGACCATAGTTTTGGTATTTTTCAAACCTAAAATTTGTTTAGCACTATTTTTTTAAGTTTATAAAGTATTAAAAATTTAGGACTTACCATAGAACGTAAAATAGTTGAATAAAAAGTATACATAATCCACATATCGTGACATATACTACACATATTTAAATATGAAATGAAAGAATATGAAAACATCTCTCGAAAAATTGCCAACCAAAAGAATAGAAGAGTCTTTTTATTGAGATGTAAAACAGAAAACTTACAACCAACCTTTCTTAATCTTAAAATGTCTAAAATTCGAAAATGTAAACCTTGAACGTAAATATAACCAGTTTGTCTTACCAACATTTATTTTAAGTACATTAAACTTATTAATTACAGAAACAACTTTAAACATAACAAATTTACGAAATAAATTCAAGCATCTCGAAAATCGCCTTACAGAAAATTTACCAAATACAATTTTCATTAAATTTAAAATCTGCAATATATAAAAAACTGAAAAACTTTTCCAAGAAATAAAACAAAACAATAAAAATAAACTAGACCTCCTAATTTCAAAGCAAAAAGCTCCCCCTCAACAAAAAACAACATCAATGTGGGTAGAAAACCTAACAGATCAAAATATTTCCAGATTACGCTATGGAAATTTTAAGCTTAGGACCTAATTTTGCAACGGAATTAAATAATGATAGACTTTTGCCAACTACAGATATACTATGTAACATTGAAAACGGTATAAATCATTTGAGAGGTGGAGAAAAAGACGAAATTAGAGCAAAATCTTGTAATATATTAACAAATTTTAAAACTAAATTGAAAAATCAAACAAATAAAAATAAAAAACACTCAATAAACTTAACAAAAACTAAAAGTTTTTTAAAAAATAACCCTTTTATAAAGGTTCTAAAAGCCGATAAAACAAACAAAACAGTGTTAATGAGTTCTGCCAACTACAACATAAAAATGAATGAAATATTAAATGACACTAAAACATACAAAAAAATTAAACAAGATCCCACAAACCAGTATCAAAAAAGAAATAATGAATTAGTTAACTCTTGGGAAAAAAATCTTTTTATATCACCGGACACTGCTAAAAAACTAAAAATCCGCAATAGTGTACCACCCAAAATTTACGGATTGCCTAAACTACATAAAGAAAATATCCCATTACGGCCAATTGTCTCATGCATTCAATCCCCGTTTACACCACTATCAAATTTTCTAAAAAAAATTTTAAAAAATATTGTACATAAAAATAATTACTATATCAAAGACTCCTATCAATTTAAAGAAAAATTAAAACAGTTAGAAATTCCGGAAAATTACCAACTGATATCGCTTGATGTTGTTTCCCTGTATACCAGCGTTCCAATCTCATTGGCTACCAGAGTAATTAAAAAGAAATGCTCTGAAATAAAAAAATACACAGATATTCCTCAAGATGAATTTCTTAAAACAGTAGAATTAACACTAAATTCTACATATTTTATATACGAAGATCAGTTATATAAACAAATAGAAGGTTGTGCTATGGGAGCATCTATATCAAGCGTCGTTGCCCAAATAGTTATGGAAGATTTAGAGGAGACTGTTCTAAGAAATGTGGAATTTAATATACCATTTTTTTATCGTTATGTGGATGATTGTATTACTGCAATCCCATCTGGCCAAACAGAAATTATTTTAAAGCAATTTAATCAATACCATAAAAGACTACAATTTACAATTGAAAGCGAAGAGAACACCAAAATCAATTTTTTAGATCTAACATTACATCATATAGAAAATAAAATTAAAACGGAATGGTACACAAAACAAACTTGGTCCTCTCGATACCTAAATTTCAGCTCCTGTCACCCAATGTCTCAAAACAAATCTGTAATTATTGGTCTGGCAGATCGGGCAATTAAGCTGTCCGACTCTGAATTCAGAGAACGAGCAATTAAAAAGGCTAAAGCAGCATTAAATCTAAATCAGTACCCTAAAAAATTAGTAAATAAATTATTCAAAAGCAGAATACATAAATATTACAATTCTGAAAATGCCATTATTACATCAAATCTACCTAAAACAAAATACATTTCTCTGCCTTTCATAAATGGTTTATCCCAGCAATTTCAAAACCCTTTTTAAAAATATAGTTTCAAGTCACAAAGCCTATAACTTATTATCAAAGAACTTCAGCAACTTAAAATCGAAAACGCCAATTAATAAAAAAAGCAATATAGTCTATCAGATCCCTTGCAATAATTGTAACGGTGTTTATATTGGACAAACAAGCCAATACTTAGAAAATAGACTGAAAAGTCACAAATATGATAAAAAGAACAGCACCGCATTAACACACCATGAGATATCCAAAAAACATACTTTCAACTACGAACAAGTGAAAGTATTAAAATCCGAACCTCAGTTGAAAAAAAGAGAATTTTTTGAGATGGCTGAAATTCAAAAAAACAAAAACGCCATAAATGACAAAAAAGACATAAACAACCTAAATAAATTGTATATATCTTTACTGTAACAGTGTTCGCTCAGTCGCTTGTAATTTGTCTGTAATAAACGTCCACAATATTTTTAAAATGTAAATTAAATATGTGTAGTATATGTCAGATATGTGGATTATGTATAGTTTTTATTCAACTATTTTTCGTTCTATGGTAAGTCCTAAATTTTTAATACTTTATAAACTTAAAAAAATAGTGCTAAACAAATTTTAGGTTTGAAAAAGACCAAAACTATGGTCGAAACGTCACCTTAGAAACCAAATATATGTTTAAAAATATGTACTAATTTTGTTGTTAATGTATTGACCTCAAACCAAGAAAAATTAGGATAATATATATATATATATATATATATATATATATATATATATATATATACATATCGTCTCTCTTTTCACGAAATGGCGTATATCGTGCTTTTTTCTAAAAATCATTTTACTGGCGTAAATGTATTTATTAAAAGTCTACTATTAGCACACAAATGGGCGCATATATCCGATGAACGATTCAAAATATAAATGAACTAATAGTTTTGGCGTATAAGCAAAAAGTACAAATCCGAGCATTACAAACAGGCGGATATGATAAACGCCTGTTCCAAAAAATAACTTCATTTGACTCGTCAGGACACGCAAGGCGTATATCGATATACGCCAGTTTGTGACATTATAGTTGCTTATTTTTAACCTTAAAAACTAGTTTACCCGGTTTTCTACACTGCGTTATTGAAATATATTTTTGCAATAATTAATCTCAATAATGGATGTGTTAGTGGAGTGGAGAAACGGGAAAAGAAATGTAGTTGCATCGGATGAATTACGGCCGTTAAAAAAACATCAGAAATTTAAAAAAGGAGTCGGCGTTAAGATGTGTTACTTAAATAAGTGGTACTATGGCAAAATTATTGATTTACAAGAACTAAATAGTACTGAAATGGAAACAGAAAATCAACAACATTCTGAAAAGGAAAAGGAAACAGAACCACAGGGTAAGTTTAATTTTCTTTTTAATTATATCTAAAATTTAGTTTTACTATCATGCCAAGGAAATTCTAGAGCAAGTGCTATGTTAGAATATTTTGGTTTCCAGACTATCATGAATAAAATACTTACATTTTTAGATTATAACAACCAAAACATGATATTTCAATCTTTTTGCCTAATTTCAGGTAATTTTTTTATAGTCTAGGAGATAATAGGATACTTTTTCATTGTTCTGAAACTTTTTCGGCACTGTAAATTTAACGTGTCACACACTTTAATAACGATAAAGAAAGTAGTTTTCAGAAAAAATTTAGTATTTTAACTTTTTATACAGATTTGCAAATAGACCAGAACCAGGCCAGTGTTGATAGGATATTGCAGTCAGATATTCCCCTTTCATTTTTTCAAAACCGTAAAAACACTAATGCTGGTGATGAACATGAAAAGACCGAAAGTAAGTTATTTGCTTTTCAAAGTTAAAATTTGTTTTATTAACGTCGTGCCGTTTTTATACAGATTTGCAAATAGGCCAGAACCACGCCGATGTTGAAATAATAGCACAGTTAAGCGACGACTCAGATATGCCCCTTTCACGTTTTGAAAATCGTAAAAACGCAAATAACTGTAACCACCAAAAAAGAACCGCGGTAAGATATATTTTTTATAAAGTTCAAGAGTTTAGTATAAACGTCGTAATTTTTAATTCTAGATTTAGCTGTAAGAACTGCATCAGATGACGCAAATAGTGATGATTCTTTCAAGGACAAATCTTACAAAGACCAGTGTAAAATAAAACACTGTTCCAAGACAAGTTCAAGCATTTGTGCTTGCGGTCACTGGCTCTGTGAGGTTCATTTTGTGGATATTAAGGATGTATGTACCATACACAAAATCGTAGATTCTGATTCTGACACTGTTATTATATCCAGTACCAAAAAACGTAAAACTTCTAGACAATGTGAAAATACTAATTGTTGGGATGAGATATTCAGTTGTCACAGATGTAGTTAACTTTTGTGCTACACTCATTTTATGGAAGATACGGAAGACTGCTTGTAGCATACAGATATTTTGGTACACAATTCATTAAGCGAAAGTAAATTGCCTATTCAGAGAAAGCCTGGAGATTATGTGGTTGATGGGTCAAACAAAGAAGCCGAAGGAAGAAAAGTTAAGAAGAATTTGTATAAAGAAGCCAAAAAGAAGAAGTATTTTAAGCAGGCCTATATCATACCAAATTCGATGAATTTAGTACCCCCGAAAAAAGTTGGAGAAACCTGTAACAGCCGTTACTGTCAAATGCAAAACAAAAAGTGTAATACCTTCTCTACAGAACAAAGAGAAAACATAATGAAAGAGTTTTACGCCTTAGGAAGATTAGACCTGCAGAGAGAATTTATTTGCCGTCATGTAGTTATTAAGGAATCGAAGGTGAAAAAAGAAGGATCCAGAAGAGAACTAACATATCGTTATTTTTTGACTTCAAATGGTATTATGACACCAGTATGTAAGAAGTTTTTTTTAAATACTTTGGCTATCTCCGAAAAAATGATGAGAACAGCCATGCTAAAGCTTTCACCAAATGGCACCGTCGAGAAAGAAAAAAGAGGTGGAAGAAAAGAAGGTGCGAAGATACGAGATGAGAAAATCAATTCTGATATAAGAGCTCATATTTTAAGGTTCCCCAAAGTAGAGTCACACTACTGCCGGCAAAAAACTTCACGAGAATACCTCCATCCTGAACTTAATTTAGTTAAAATGTACGATATGTATAAACAAGATGCTATAGAACATAAAAAAGAGGGCAGCAGTATAGGTAGAGTATGGCCACCTATAGAAAAATATTTACCAGTATGAACCTATCATTCCATAATCCAAAAAAAGATCTCTGTACTTTATGCGCCAGGGTTGATGAAACTGCCGATGCCGATGGCATAGTGGAGGAAGTGTTGGGAAAAGAATATGAGCTTCACATTAAAAACAAAAATAAAGTTCGCGAAATAAAGCAAAACCTTAAAGATATGGCTACAGGGGATCCAAAAAAAACGTGTGCAGTATTTGATTTGCAGCAGGTAATCCACTTACCAATTAGTAATGAGAGTGCCTTGTTCTACAAACAACGTTTAAGTGTATATAATTTTACAATATACAACATCGCAAGCAGAGATTGTTACTGCTATACATGGCATGAGGGCGAAAGCAAGAGAGGATCATCCGAAATTTCAACATGTCTTTTCAAGTTCTTGCAAATTTATGATAAAGAGGGTGTTAAAGCTATATACTTTTTTTCCGACGGGTGTCAGTTACACCTTCAATGTTTCTTTATTTTTGGTCCAAAAGCACTAGTATTGAAGTGATAACTCACTACTTTGAAAAGAATCATGGCCAAAGTGAGGGCGACTCAGCCCACAGTGCCATTTCAACTGCAGTAAAAAAAGCAGGTGATATATTTCTTCCTAGCCAGCTTGCACCTATTTTTAAGTTAGCTAGAAAAAAACACCCCTACATAGTCCAAGAGATGCAATATGGAGACTTCTGGGATTTCAAAA
>JAUTXW010005036.1:0-187500 GCA_030620095.1 Kuschelorhynchus macadamiae | reverse complement strand
GTTCAAAGATTTATGGAAATGCAGAAAGACAAGGTATTTTTTGCATTACTTTGAAGTTTTAGTTAAAACATGCCCGATTATATATACTTACCTAAGTCCTAATTTTTGTCATAATTACGATTAAATATAGTTTTTAGTAAGGTCGCTGCAGTCATTGAAAGAAAATCTGTGGATATAAATATATATTTAATATATTGCTGGAAATTTGTACATACCCTCTTAAGTCTTTACCGGTCTTAAAACACAGAAACAAATCAGATATTTATAGTATACAAAAATTAATGGTAATGGCCGATATATATAATATTTTTGTTCATGTCTTCCATATCCACACATAAGTTTTATAAAACGAGATGTTTTTTTTTAATACAGGTAATATTGAAGTTGTTGGGTCGAAACTTCCGCACTTCATTACGCTTACATTTTTAAAAGCTCTTTTCTAATTTATTTTTCTCCGTAAAAAGTTTATGTTCATTGGATATTTAAGGTGGGTACACATTACAACTTTAAGCGTTTAACATCGTAAATCAAGTGCGCTAATTATTGTAAACGAGCAAGCGTAGGAGCCAAATTTTTCAGTGGGAGAACTTTATAAACCTAATACGGTGATTTATGTGGCACTTGTTTAGCTGCTGCATCGTGCATGCCGTGACAAAAGGACTTTAATTTTAAAGCTGTCTGGGCTTGCGAGGTGCGGTGTCTTAGGGACCTTAATGCGACATTCATTACTTTCATTACGTCGTGTATAAACTGAAATTTAACTGATATGCATAGGACAACACAAACATTGCGCACAAAGAAAACACGATATTGTAGAGATAACTAGTTGTAATTGCAGAATATATATGTGATATATATATATATATATATATATATATATATATATATATATATATATATATATATATGGTTATTCACGGTCAGTGGCCCATTAGAGGTATCTGGAGAACAAATGTATAGATTACTTTGAAAACTTGGTTCTGGACATAGATGAAGATAAAATCTCTTTTTAAGATATCTCAAATTGTGTGGTGTTGCCGCGTCTACCTTAAACCAATGGCAACATCCGTTTTCTTAATGGAATTATCTGTACATTATTGCATTTTTGTATTGTCCTAAACACGCTAAACACTTTTTGTGTTATGTTTCCTATACCTAAACTTAACTGTTTTCGGGAAAATGGCTCTCGAAAATTGACATTTTTGACCCTTTAAAGCTCTGTAACTCCCAAACGACTTAAATGCAACAAAATGGATTGCATTTTCCTATCTTAGTTTTTAGTTATCTATCTCCTGACACCAATTTCCACTTTGGCAGCAAATGTCAAAATTTGACACCTCCTGTCAAAGCAGAAATTGGTTGGGAAATAAATAATTAAAAACTAAGATAGGAAAGTAAAATCCATTTCGTTGAAAGTTAGGTCATTTGGAAGTTTAGAGCTTTAAAGGGTCACACATTTCAATTTCATTTCAAGCCCAATTTTCTCGAAGACAGTTGAATTTAGGTATAGGAAACAACACAAAAAGGGTTTAGAGTATTCAGGACAACACAAAAATGCAATAATATCAGGGGCGTAGCGTGCATGGATGCGGGTGATGCGTTGCATCCCTTTAACAAACACACATTTGTTTATCCCTATCAAACATGTTTACTTACAAACATGTTTTTTTATAAATTACATCGGATACACTTGGATAAACACGCATTCTAACCCTCCGGTATCGTTGAACTCAATAAATATTGCAGTCAGTACGTCTTGCAAAGTGGTGCGACTGTCGATGTTCCGCTCGGGGACCTGACTCGAAGCCAGTAGTTTTGACCCAGCAGATTTTTACCACTCGTGGATGCGATTGCTTAAACACATCTCGGCGTATACAGGTATTTGTACAGTTTGTGTTTGTCAGATTCATTTAAAGGGACCGCGACCGTAATAAATGGGCTAAACGGAATCCAAATAGAAGAATTGAGCTTCAGTTTTAAAATGAATGCTTCAGCTTTAAATTATAATGATTATTTTATATTACCACTACCAATTTTTTTTATGCCCCAGACATTCTTAAATTTTATAGCATCTCTATTTCGTTTCTTTACGCCAAGCCACTGAATAATATCCAGGATATTCCATTTAGAAATGTATGTTGCCACCGGTTTAAAGTAAACGCGACAATTTAAAATACTTTAAAAAGAGTTTGTATTCATCTATGGCCATAATTAATCAATTCATTATTTCTCCAGATGTTTCTAATAGGTCACGTAACATACATAACCATGTATATGTGTATGTGTATGTGTATATATATATATATATATATATATATATAAGCAATTTAAACAATAAAAAAAAGGTTAAAAATAATTTTCTCCAGAATGGTTAGTCCCTCTTTAGGACCTTTCTAAATTTGAATTAGAAAAATTTGTAATTTAGAAAATGCAATTAATGATTTAATCTTACCAATGCGAGTTAAAAATAAACATGTCAATTTTACAACACAGGCAAAAGTGCAGTTTTTAAGAACATTACTTTCTGCAAATTCGAACAGCACAGTTATAAAAGTTCAGGGTACTTAGGTACGCAAATAGGTAAAGCCTTTTTAACAGAACTTTCTTTATAAAGAAATGTTCACTTTATTAAGAAAAGTGACACATAATAATTATATAATATGTATAAAGTTATTACCAAATAACTATATGTATATATAAACTGTTATATGTGTGTGGTAGAATTTGTTACGATAAAAGTTCCGGCTAAAGCGACTTTACTGATTTTTTTGTTTTGGAACGATACAGTTTGTGTTAAAATGGTCAACAGTTTGATATTTTTCTTTTATAATAAATAAAGCGAAAAATTGAGAAAATGTAGGAAAAAACACTTAGTATATACAAAGTTTTCATTACTCGAAATCACGTTAATTGTAATAAAATCACTCTTCCAGATTTTTTCAGATTTTTACGTTTCAGAGTCCCTAGATGACGAAAAACATGTTTTCTGACTCCAAAAAATTAAGGGTCATATGGGGATGAACTGGCAACATTTTGTTAAAAATTCGATATGGCGAAACAAAGTGTCGGTCTGGTGAAATGTTAAAAAATTATTACTGAAAAACTACTTATCTAGTTTACCTCATATTTGACTCAAAAAGCAAGTACTATATGTAGGAAGCAACTGGAAAAATTTTGGTATGAATCCTGTATGGTGAAACAAAATGGCGGCTTAATAAAATATTTTAAAATTCAGCCAGAAAAAGCTACTTAATGAATTGATTTCAAATTTTGGTTAGAAATGAACTGGTAAAACCATGGTACAAATTCAAGATGGCGGCCAAACAAAATATTTGTAATTCTAAAAACACCCTACCAGGTTTTATATATCTTCACATTTTAGGATCCCTGTCGGTTCGGATGTGTGTCGGGCGGTACAGCTTAAAATCTACCCGACTGACTTCGAATTTCGCTCAAAAATTAAGTGTCATATGGAGATGACCTGCTACTATTTTGGTGAAAATCTAATGTGGCGGAAGCGCCCTAGTGAAACACTAATAAAAATTTTACTCAAAAACTAATTATCCAATTTCCCTCAAATTTTGCACAAAAATCGAGTTTTACATAGGGATGAACTGATAAGATAAAATATTTAAAAAATCAGTTGTAAAGTTGTAGTACGCATTCATGATGGCGAAACAAAATGGTGGCCAAATAAGAAGATTAAAAAATCAACGTTAAAAAATATTGTTATTCAATCGACTTTAATTAAATTTTGTAGAAAAATTAAATGTGAAATAATAATAAGAATCAACCGGTACGCATTCAACATGAGTAAAATGGCGGTGTGTGTAAGTGTAAAAACTACATACTCAATTTTTAAATTATGCCCAAAAATCAAGTGTGGCATAGGTAGAGACTGGTAAAATATTGGTGCGAAACCACTATAGCGGAACGAAACAAAATGGCGCACAAAATTTTTGAAAATACAGTATATATGTATTACTAAATAACTATGTATCGAATTACATTTGGCAACACTTCACTATTCCTAATAAAAGTAAATATTCATAACGATGGGAAGTTCTGGGTAACGAAATTTACCGACTTTTTTTCATTTACTGAAGAGAAAAAACGCCCCTAGTAAATGTTATTACTTCATACTGACTATAGGAAACTCAACATATGGCTTTTGTGCAGCAGCAGAGTAACAATTTCGATATTCTCATTATGAACGGACAACTAAGTAAATCCATATAGAAATTAACTTTAGTAAAAAACCAGGGACTTTTTTTCCTAGCCACACATTTAGGAGAGATTTTTAGGTACTAGTTTTACTAGTTCCGTTTCGAACAGAATTGGCAGATTTAGGGAATATATTTTTGATACAAAATTATAATAAAAAACAAAACGTTACTTACAGATTTTACTATTTTTAGCTCTATGGACGATATCTGAAAAACAAATTACATTGTTTATTAGTAGTCGAAAAAATAAGATATATAAAGTTAATCATAAAAATAAACTGAACGGTTAATTAATAACCGAAAAATCTTTTAAATTATAATTAGCAGGCTTCCAATATATTTAAAACCACTTTTAAACAAGGAATAGTTTCAGTCTTTAGTATTGAAAGTGATCCAGGTAATATTCCGATGGAGCTTAATTCGACATACTTCGTACGGCAAACCAAAACTTCATGGAGAAATCCTGTTCTTCCCTAAACGATGTTGAATTATTGGCGACACTTTTGCGGTTACATTATACCCTGCTTTTGCAATAAAAGCTTTGTAAATAAATTACTGCTTTGCTGGCAGTGACAAAAATTTATGGGAAACCATCCGGGACATGTGCTAAAAATTAAATCCGCATGTGCGTTGGATCAGGGACGTACGGATTTATCAACAGTTCATAAAATAGTCATGACAAAATACAAATTGCCTTGTTTTATTATATTTAATTTTTGCCTGGTGAACTTTACAGGGAAAACAGATTTACCAAACAATTCAACACAGGGTTAATTTTTCATTTTATCATAATTAAAACTAACACTCCTGGGATAGCTATTTATTTCGTTATGTCAAAAACAAGATTTTTGGACAATCTATATGTAAAATTGCTGAGTTGATGTCTTACAATCTTATATGACTAAAAAAAAAGGAAAAATGGGAAACACAAATAAATTAAATTTATTTATTTTACCCGAATTATAGGTGTATTTTTATTGATCGTAGTGGTATATCGACGAAACTAAGACAAATATTTACATTCTGTGGCTAGAGAACAGCATATACCTTAAGTAAAAGTGAAAACAGGCGTGTTTCTCTTGTATGTTAATACTGCTGTGTGATAGTAAGTTTAAGCTACAATTACATATTGCGGCTGCCAGTAGACCTGACCGAAACTTTCGCAAGCCCAAAAATAAGATTCATACAAAAGTTGGAGATGCTTCGGGAAATATAATAGAAGTGTATACAATGAATGGAAAGTCCAAAAACTAAGACCGCATGTCGTGGTAACAATACCTATTGTCTTAATTTTAAGGAGGTAAGAAGCACTCCAAAGCGATGGAATTAAGTTTATGTATTTCTGTTACTTTTTCGTTCATGAGCTGAGAATTATTGACTACCCATTAACCATACACCATTCTCTGCAGTCTAAAAATTAAAATTTCGATTCATCTACGGAAAAATGGACTCTAAAAAGCGCGAATTATATCAGGTAATAAACGAAATTGATTGAATAAAAGATAAATGGAAACTTTACCTATATAATACTAAAACTATCTACCGATATTGATCTTGAGGTCTAGACTCTGTAAGATCTGCGATAGACACTATTTTTGATGTTTTTTCGTAAATTCTGTTAGTTAATAAACTCAACTGCTTTGCCTTTATTTGATTTCACACAACTCAATAAATGTATAAATGAATTATTGCAAAAACGATAGAAGTCTTTTTTTCAATTTTAAGAAAATAATGTGTGCTTTAAAAAAGACTGACCTTAAGTTCAAGTGTTCTATTTTATTTTATGTTGCTGTTCCAGTTCAATGACCATTAGTAAACAGATTTATCCAGTCCAGTAACTGAGATTCATTTATTTAGTGTTACAAAATTCAGAGGACTTAACGGTTCGATGTATTTGGCCCTAAACTTCACTGGCCCAAACAGTTAATACCCCTAAAAGACATTTGCCCGAACCTACATTACACATAACCGTCACTGGCGCTAACAGTCGAAATCCCGACACATTGGAATGCATGGAATTTGTCCTTGGCCTTAAACGTCGAAATACATAAATATGTACGCCAATGACGTAAGAAACTTCAGTCACTGTTGCCAAAGTGCGTTATTGTTCAGATGAAGTACATATTTCCGAAAATATTAGTAAAATAATATGGTGTTTTTTTATTTATGGTTGATAACATGTTATTAATATTCCTAAATAATAAGTTTTAAATCGTTCTCAAAGAGTTTTGTTTATAAAAATAGCAAATAGCTACGTATTAATTTTACTGCGTCGTATCAGTGTTAGGATACAATAAAATAAATTTTACTAACATGATGTAAATTGTTAGTTGGTTCGGTAGTGAAACATGCAGAAATAATATGCAAGAAATATATAATGCCGGATACGTCCTGAATTCTCAGCTCTTCGCCCATTCAAATGCGATTTCAAGAACGAGAGTACTAGAAAGTTAGATTCGGCAATTTAAAAGAACTATCAATATTAGGACATCAGAATAATCAGAAAGTATATTGTAATGTACAAATTTCATATTGGTAAGTCACCTAGATTCTTTTTTTGTGTAGGTATACATTTTTTTCTTAAATGTTCCTCTTCGGATTTTCTACAATATATCGGGTTTTTAATGTATAGTGCACACTAAATGTTAGTTAAAAGAAAAACCGCAACAAAAACATTTGTATTTGGTTGATAACATGATTATGACATATAGTTGTGTTTAAAACCATGTAAATTCATGGATGTATCAGCCACAGTAGACTCCATCTTGGCAAATTGGGGTATGAATCTTAGACAACAATAAAAAATGAAAATTAGCTTTGCATATAAAATTATGAGTAAACAGACATAGCAGTGAGGAATGGTTCTATGATCCATCTGAGAATAAATACAGAAATGCTGACGTAATTCACATGTCAAAATAATTAGATATTTTAATAGAAATGAGACATTTCTCCTTTTCAAAATATTTTCTTCTTACAAAGGAAACTTTTAGAAAAATTTGTTAAATAGGTAGCTAAATAAAGTGCTTAGAAGAAAAATAATAGTTTATTTCCTCTTTAAAATTTTAGTTTGTGAAGTTAAAGCCAAAAATGTTATTTCCTGATAAAATGGTGAACGCTTCGCGTCCTTTTAACAATAAACTTGCTGTGAGACCACCGGGAATATCCTGAAAATTTCATCCAAATTGTTGAAACCACCGCAGAGTAATCGATTGATTGATAACCTCCTTCTTTAGTCTCTTAAAAATTGCATTAATATTTGTGACATGGCCATCTAAACAAAATAAAGAAAATGCCTGCAGATCCGCCATTTTTTGTCCGATTTCAAACATTTAAAAACTGATATTCATAGAATTTAAAGTTTTATCGGAATGTAAAAATTTATAGATATTAATATATTTTATTCCCATATATGTAGGTACCCATTATATAAATGTCTGTGATTAAGTTATTAAGAATAAGTTTGAAGACGACTTCATAAAGTCAAATTTTCAATGTGGAACAAAATATTATTTTTTACTTTTTAGTTTTGTTTTTTTTGAAGTTTTTTTATTTTTTATAAAAATTTCTGTTTGGAGAACAAAGCTTCTGAAGTAGATATTGTGAACAAACGCCCCAGAAGTGAATCCCATACCTTGTGCCTATGAAATTGAAACCAAACTTATTCTTAATTACCTAATCACAAAACTATATTTATGTAATGAGTGTTTTGATGTCTAATACCAAGAGTATGTAATGTTTTACTATCTCTATTAATTTGGTGCTGACGTGACAGACTAAAATTTTCCAGATGGAATAAAATATTATTTTCCATTTTTAGGTGCATTTTTTGAGGTTTTATTTTTTTATACAGTTTTTTATTTCATCCTTTTTAGTTCAATTTATATGAGTTTTATTTTAAGTTATATTTAACAAATAACCATATATATCTATGTAAATTCCTAATAAAATGGTGTACGCTTTTATTGCGTCGAATAAATATTTAATATAGCGTCATTCCGCCATATTTAACCTTTTTATAATATGCTGGCTGTGGGACCACTCGGGCAATATCCCGAATATTCCTTGAAAATTTCATCAAAATTGTTGAAACCATCGCAGAGTAATATATGTACATACATACAAAAAATTCATAGGGTGAAATTGATAACCTCCTTTTTTGAAGTCTGTTAAAATTTGCATTAATATTTGTGACATGGCCAGCTAAACAGATCCGCCATTTTTTGTCCGATTTCAAACATTTAAAAACTGACATTCATAGAATTTAAAGTTTTATCGGAATGTAAAAATGTATTGATGGTACAACTTCTGATTAAATCAAATATATTTATAACATGCCTAAGATAAAGCTAGAATAATACTTCGACAAATAAGCATTTAGTATGATCAATTTTTTTGAAATTATAAGGGCTCATTATTTAAATTTAATATGTAGTTTTTTTTTTCTTTTTAAAATTCAAATAGCATAAGTTCACCAAGACCTGGTTATTTTTCTATGTAGTTTTTCTATTTTCTATTTCATTCATTTCTTTTTTTTTTAAATAAGAGTATTAATTTTTTTGAAAGTAATTAAGAAAATTCTTTATTTTTAGTATGCCCAGGGACGACCACTATGTAATAAGATCACAAACAAGATGTAAGCTCTAGAAAGTTAGTATGTATGTCATTGATTAAAATCTGGCCTTCTTACCAACTACACCAATTCAGTTATTGCCAGGGGCGAGGCAAGTGAAAACAACCTTTTCGTGAGTTGAGAAGACTGATTACATCATAAGAAGAAAATATTTACTGTAATGTGTTTTAAATAAAGTTAATGTTTAATATAATCTTAGGTTTAGATTTATTCTGAAAATAAACTATATCTTGACATTCACCATTTTGTCAAGTAGGTATTATGCCATTACAATGTGTCTGACCTACAATGAATAGACTTACTTCTTAAAACTTTTTATTATTTTTTATTGCCTTATTTACCCAGTTGTAACAGTACACTCAAATAATCTATGTTAATTTAATTAAAAGTTGGATGATTAATTTATATAATAAGTTAGTTTTCTTTACATTAAGGGTCAGTTATCCAAAAACTATTTAACCTTATTCATATCCTCAATTAATAAATACTGCACTTCTTCCCATGTATTACTGGGGAAAATCAAAGTGGAGTCATCAGCATAGGCAACCACTTTACCCCCTCGTGCCAAGATTACAAAGAGTGTTGATATACATGTTAAAAAGCACAAGACGCAGCACTGTACCTTATGGTACTCCAATTTTGATTTCTTTAGGCTGACTCATAGCTCCTCCTCCTACTTTAACATAATTAAGTAGATACATTTTGAAATCATTCAACACGGATTCACATTCACACATCATATAGCTATCCACAATGTCCAGTAACAAAGATATATAACTTTTACAAATATTTGTGATTAAATACACAAAATGATTTAAAGTATCATTTTTTAAAATATAGCTATTATTGTTACATCCAGGGTTAGGCTAACTCCAGACTGGACTCAGAAAAAATTCATAAAAACTCTCAATACATAAACTTAATTAAAGTTATCATAACAAAAACAGTTGTCTGTATTTTAAAAAGAAGGCAATCTATCTTGTTAATATTTTCAGAATTTGAAAGCTTGCTTCTTTAGCTTTAAGAAGCCAGTTATTTTGACAACTTCTTCAATTTGTTAAAAATAGTTCGTTGACACCTTAAATGTAGCTTCAAAATCCACCTAGCATATTTAGTCAAAAGTAAGGGTTGCTGTAATTAATTTCTTATGAAATTATTTGTAATCACAGACTTAAATTATTCATATTGTTAAAAAGTGATATGATTTGTAGAATTTTAATCAAAACCATTGCAAACTAAGCTTCAAAAATGATCATTGGAAATTGAATATCAGTATTTTTTTATTGTAAGGTTAAAAAACTTACAAAATTATACCTGGCTTCAAAACTGTTTTTGTAAAATTAATAATTTTGGTCTGTTGCATTTGGAGAAATTGAAAGAGCAAAACATAATTATAGGCTCTGTTTACTATATCCGAGCTAGGCCCTGAAGAATGTTGTCACACCAACCAAGTTATTTGTTTGAAATTGTCTTTAAATAATTTTAATAAGAAAATTGGATTTTATTGTATTTAATAAACCAGTGGTTCACCTGCCCAGACAAATTGGCATTTTATCACCTTAACAAAAATATCGAACCTTATTTTTTTTTTATTTGAATTAATCTGTGCAGGTAATTTTTACTCAACTTCCAAAAGGAGGTTATCAATTCAATCCTATTATTTTTTTTATGTAGGTACATCGAGTACTCCTGATTTGACCAATTGCGCCCAAGACAAAATATTTGACGTTCACCATACTATCAGGAAAAAAAATATGCCCGTTAATATCATGATTTGAGTTCTTAATGTCACAAAGTTCAATTTTACTGATCATTTTAAATTTTAACAGTGAATATGGCTAGTTTTCTATAAATGTGTAGAGATGGCACATTTTATGTAATATTAACATGGCGATTGTGGTTAGCTACTTATTTATCTTCTTAGGGATGTTAATAAGCTTTACCAAGTTTAGGTAGGTAGTAGGTAGACCGAGTAGTAGTATATACATATATATATATATATATATATATATATATATATATATATATATATATATATATATATATATATATATATATATATATATATATATATATATATATATATATATATATATATATATATATATATATATATATATATATATATATATATATATATATATATATATATATATATATATATATATATATATATATATATATATATATATATATATATATATAAGGTAATTGTATGATTAGTATGCATCTGGGCACAAACAAATTAATCAGTAAAATTATGTGTTTTATTTAAAAAATTACAAAACTTATTCCTAGCTATTATATATTATATTTATTTTAGCACTTAATTTTTTCTTTTAGGGTTAAACTTACATTTTACTTCTTTTAGTATCTGAGTTTTATTACCTGACTGTATTAAATATTTTAAGTTTCATTACTTAACTATTGTTCTATGTTTTGTTCTGTTTGTGAGTATTAAGTGTATTTTCTTTTGTAAAATTAT
Source organism: Kuschelorhynchus macadamiae (assembly GCA_030620095.1). Lineage (NCBI taxonomy): Eukaryota > Metazoa > Arthropoda > Insecta > Coleoptera > Curculionidae > Kuschelorhynchus > Kuschelorhynchus macadamiae. The sequence goes on along the minus strand of JAUTXW010005036.1, from coordinate 176,156 downwards.
GCTTTTTTGTATAATAATATATTAAATAAATACAAACATTGTGAAATTTTAAACTATAACAATAAAATATATTAACAATGACAGGCAAATAAATAGTATTTTTATGATCTACAATGATCAATTATCATCTAATAATGTACAGGAATATTGATTATAAATAGAACCCTCAATTTTTTTATGGGACACCCTGTCTATTATATGCCCATTAAATAGGCATCTTTTTGCTAATCTTAAATATGTTAGATTTGATACCTTTACCTTTGAAGACAATGGAGAAAAACCATGCCATAAGAGGCAAGTTATTCATATCGGTGTTTTCTCTAACATCTCTTATAATAGGTATATTGTCAATTTCCTCAGTTGTGTTTCACGATAAATGTTTCAAACCTAGTATAATTATAATTAGCAAGAAGAGACCCATTTGATGGGACATATACAGGGTGTACCATCAAAACAAAAAAAAATTGTCATGCTTTTCTGAAAAAACACCCAGTATAGATAGAAAATAATGGATTAAAAATCTATAACTTCTGCATTTACCAATTTTTTTTTTACAAAAAAGTTAAATGAACGTTTAATTTATGATCAATCAAAATTCGTATGCAATCATGAAATGCTTACTTCATTTTGAAGTATTCAAGATTTTTGTTTAATTATATAATATGATTTGTTCTTAAATTCCAATGGGATTTGGTTATATATCCTTGGCACCATTTATTATTAGTTTATTTTGACAAATAATGACATTATGTCAAAGTTAGTTAAATAATATTTAACATATAATGTTTAAACTAGATTTTTCTCAATTAAAAAATATTTTTCTTAGTCGGACATTAAACAAGGCACTACAGGTATTATATGGGATAATGCTTTCAGTCAATGTCTATCCTTCTTGAAACACTGTCTCAACCTTAAGTATTATTAGTTTTATAATATGATACCTTAATGTACAGCTGATTTAATTGTGATATGACAGAATCTATGTATAAAGCTATTGTAGGATACCTTTTTCACTGGTTTGGAACTATTTATTTAGAAAACTTAACATTTACTTGAATAAAGACTTTAAAAGATATACCATAATTTTTTCAACAATATGCAGTCTTATAAGTTTGACAGCCAGTTCCCAACATATGGTAAAATCAACGATAAGATGTAATATTTTTAGGAAATTTTATAAGATTAGGCTATAAAAGTTTATATTTTAATAAGTTAATTGATACAATAATTTACAAGATCTAAACTACTTTATACCAGTGAATAAACTTAAGAACCTGAAAGCATGAAATTAATTGAGGGTATCTTCGAAAGACTTTTGTTCTTTATAATTATATCATCTACCTAACTTTCTCTTAAGCCATACTTAGATTTAAAAAAAATTAAAGGTGAGATGCGCAATATCTTGCATACTTACTAAATTAACTTACTACTCAATTGTGTATACCAACTGAAGAAAATATATAAATAGGCCACAGTTAATATTTTTAAAATATGGGAAAAAAATCTTCAAATTTCTAATCCACTTTAGCTATATATCTTTAATCAATATACAAAATATGTGATACACTTTACAGCAACAAAAAAATTTATTAAAGATAAAATTAATAATAAAGTTGACCCTACATTTATCATATGGTGCATCTTTTTTAGTTCTTAAACTACACACTTTCTCAGCAACAGTAATTGTAAGTACTCAAGTATCACTATAATATACACGTCACTACTATCTGCAATGCACATATGAGCAGAACTAACTTCCAAAGCCTTGTCTACGATACCTATATCAAACATCAAGAAGACTTGCATTGGTCCTAAAACAAATTATATTTAATAAAGTACCTGGACGAATAACAAGCTTAGGGAAAATCATTAACAATCTTATAAAATACTAATCAATATGTGTCTGATAAAAACTGATTTTTAGATAGGCATTTGCTTGGGATCAGGATACAAAATTAAAAAACTTAAAAAAAAAGTTGAAATTATGTGTCTCAAAAAGCTCACAAAACATATTAGTTAAAAGATATATGTTCAAGCATCAAGGCTTTTGTGGATTTTTATATGGTCTTTAGTAGACAACTTTGTTTTATTTTTAGGTAGGGAACAATATCCACATTAATAACAGATGGGGAGTCAATCCTATATACTAACAAATAAGATTATCTGAGTGTAAGAGTCCAAAAACTGAAATGGTGGCAACTTTATACCATATTCACGCTATTCTAAAATAAACATACTCACTTTAAAAGTAGAAGCCTTGTTTATGTATAGACAAGGGTAGAAGGTTTAAAATCATCTCAATGCAAACATGCAATAACCTCTTCCTGGGCTTTCCAACAATTTTTTTTTTCAATATTCAATCTCCATTATTCCATTAATTAGATATTATCCTGTGATAAACAAATGCTTTATAATAAACCAAAAAAAAACAGTCAATGTACTGTTAACAACAAATATATTTATTTTTATCAATAAAACTTGACAACACAGCAGGCCTATTTAAACAATTTTTAGCCAGTAGCGTAGCTCGCCAATTCGGTATTTAAAGTGTCGGGCTAGCGGCGCATTCCACACATTCCAATCTGTCGGGATTTCGACGGTTTGGGCCAGTGAAGTTTCGGTCCACTAACTGTTTGGGCCGGTGTAGTTTAGGGGAAAATACGCACTATCGACTTAACTGCATAAAGAATACCCGTTGTCCCGTGTTGCTCAGCCCCCTCTATTTCATTATTTTTTAGTCATTTATTTTATTTTTATTTTTTCATAATTTAATTTATTTAGTTTATAATAAAATAAGTTATGTGATTTACTATTTTCTTCGATATCATGAACGTTTTACATCAGAAAATTGAATTTTACCAGTTTATCCCTGTAACACGCTTGATTTTTGTATTAAGTCAATTAGAAGAGTAATCTTTCATCTTAAATTGATGATTGTGTATAATTTAATGTTAAGTGAATATTTTTATTAATGCTGATTTTCGTAACATTTTATTAGACAATAATTTTAGAAATGAAACAAAACAAATTTTTCTGTATAACGTGCATAATATCCAAATCAAATCATATAAGCTCTCTTAACTAACTAGTCATCCTCAACCGAGAAATTTCAAAAAGAACTCTTATGACAAGGTTTTTGTCAAATTGTTGTCTTTAAAGAAAAAGGTGTCAAACCCGGTATTTTTATAATCACTATCGAAATAATATTATACAGAGTATTCCATTTAAAATACTAAAGTCGAATATAACGTTTTTATTTTCCAATTGTCATTTGTTTTTTTTAACTCTGAGGGTTCAGAGAAAACCATAAAACTTTTTTATACAATATTTTTTATATCTCTAAAAGTTCAGTTGGTAGTCCCGATTTAAAATATAACCAGACACCCTGTATAGGATTTTTCATATTTGACATATAAAAGTTATTTGGTTTTACTTCAATCATCAAAATCTGCCACTAAAATAAACAAAAAAAAACAATTGGAATGTAAAAAATAGAGCATCAACTGTTGTTTTAAATCGAACACCCTGTATAATATTATTTCAATAAATACGCCTCTTCTTACCGATTATAAAAATACCAGAGTTGATATATTTATCTTAATCGACAAAACCCTGCCATACGACAATATTCCTATTGATCCTACGGAAGAGAAAGCTCTCTCTAAAGCACTGCGTCTTATGGCAAGGTTTTTGTCAAGAGGTGCATTTAATACAACAATATTATACACGGTGTTCCATTTAACATAACAAAATCAATGCTTCATTTTTTACTTTCCAATGGTTTTTTGTTTATTTTGTTAAAATATTGTGATGGTTCAGGCAGAACCAAATAATTTTTATATTCAACATTTTCTACTATCTTGAATAATAAACTCTCTAGGCGGGTATCAATATATAAGCAACAACAACTTACTCATCAGTAAACAGGCAGAAAGTTACATGGTAAAAAGTCAGTGTAATTTAAAATTCTACATGTAACAAAGTCCAAACAAACGCTGACGAGTACCAAATTCACATTTTAAAAATTGTATTAGATTAAAACCAACTGTTAATGTTACAATCTTTATGGATAATTATATAAGTGATTGAAATTTAGTAAATTAAACTAATCTGTTTAATAAAAACAGGAATTTAAATAGTAACACACAAAGCTCTTCGCGGGTCCAACTGCTCTCAATAAGGAAATCCAGTAGCACCCTTTTTCTTGGCAGATGCTTTACCAAGTGATCTCTTGAAGACGCCATATGCAGTTCCCTCTTGAAACAAAATGCCAGTCTTAAAAACATTAATGAAGAAACTGAAGTTCACGTTTGTTTGCTTATAATTAATTTGTCAATATCCAAAATAAAAGTAGAATTACTTCAGAAAGGACTATTTATGACACAATACCAATTGATTTAAAATATTATTACTTTTTAAGAGATTTATTGTTTGTAGTTGACAGTATTAAATTAAAAACTCATGTGCTGTAGTACCAAAAATATTATGATCTGAAATGTTATTATATTTGACACATGCAAAGTTATGGTTAAAAAATGTTATTTTGGCCTCATATGTCTAATCACACACACAATGTCACATTTGTGAACTTTCGAAAAAAACGACACGAATAATTACTTGATAAATAATGCAGTGTTATAAACACGATTTATCTTATTTTAAATGCAAAACTTCTTTTGATTGTGCAGTTTCTTAAAAAGTTTTTAAAACTTGAAGAATTAAAATACAAAACTGCTGATTGTGTAATATCTGCTTCAAATTAAAATTTTGTACGATATAGAAAAATGGTAATTTTGTCATATGTCATTTTGGCGATATTAGTTCTTTTAATTCTATTATGTTTTCTTTGATACTATAAATCATTAATTTATTTTAAAAAATGTCGTTTTTATTTCTTTTTCTTTAGGTAAGCCTAGTATATTTTTTGTTAAGTATTATACGTCTTCATATTTTGATATGAATACGAATTAATGCTATGATTAGGAAACAAAATGAATACCTCTGTAGGCTTAAAGTCATCTCGATTTTCAGACCAAATATAGGAGCGAATGTAAGTTCTTCTTTTAAAGAGACGAGTTTTGTGTAGGTGGGAGATACAATAAACTCTTTGAAAAATAAAGATTATAGGGATGTATATGGGATTTATATTCTCATGATTTAATATCTTAAGAATCAATTAATAAAACCAATCACCAAACTAGTTAACTATAACATTGGATCCAAAATTTTCTTCCGCTCTGTAGGTTTCAAAAATAGTACCAATAGAGAAAAATGGCCCACCAAGAGTGACCCAAATAATTATAGACCTATATCATTGGTTTCCGTCTTTGTTAATATGCTGGGAAATGTGAGGTTCGAAAGCAGTAAACCATGTATAACAGTCAATTTTAAAATGAGCTGGTGTTCCAAGGTACTATAAACTGGGACTTAGGTTATCCAGTTATCTCTCATCTATATGAACAATCTGCATATGCATCACTAGATTCGCTATTATGGCAGTTTGCTGACAATACCACACAAGCAAAAATTGGTATAGGAACCTACAGAATTTGTCAGACCTCGCACACAAGGTCCTAGAGAGGCTGGGTGAGTGATTTGCAGCAAATAGACTATTTCTAAATATATTCCAAACAATAATACCGAGATTGCAACATTTTTGCGTATATATCTCGATCAGTGTGTCATTTTCCAAACACATATTGTCTATATGGCTTGCTGACTCTGAAAACAAATAAAAAGTAAAAATAACCGTACTATTTATTTTATTTGAGTTCAAAATTCAACATATGTTTTGGCTTATCTCAAAAGAATTACATTGTAAACAATTTACATTGATAATTCACTTAAAACAAGCCTAATAATATCTTCAGATCTTAACTCAACAATTTGAAACATAGCGATGCATAGTATTGACACCTTGCTGATTCATAATAAGAATGCCTACCTTGGAATTATTTTTTTTTAAGTAAATCATTTGAATTAAGAAAAATTCCGTAAAAATAGTAAAAACGATAAAGCAGAAATATCTCAGTAGACCACTAAAAATTTGCTTATTAAATTAAGTTACAAAAACTAGGTAAATATATAAAGGTTTCAAGGTTACGTAAACGTAACTCTAAACATTAACGAAAAATAAATATTTTGGGTCATTTTTGGTTTTTAGAAACCAACTACGAATAATCAATGAGGACACATCTTTACAAATCTAAGCTGTGGAAGTTTCTTTTTTATCCTATATTACTTGGCGAATGAGAAAATACTAAAAAAATTGTGTTAAGCAAGCTCAAAGTTAAGAATTTAATCATGACTTAGGTCCTTCGTCTTTACAATATATTAAATCACTGCAAAACATCTAATTTTCTTAAGCGGGTCTTTGAAAATTGGGGAAGAATTTCTGAAATTTTGGAATATAGCAAAAACAAATAGTAAATTGAAAAGTTGTAGAAGTTTATAAATCTGCTTTACCTTTTTATGAAAAAAGTAAACAACTTTGGTTATATTCGGTTTCAAAGTAAGGGTTTCTTTTGATTTTTAGTTACATTTTCAAAAAATCGTTACTTTTTTAGTTTTTATCCGATAGAGTCGGTTTTTTGAAGGACCTCGAGACATAGATGTATTTGTAGAACAAAAAACCCAGAACTTCAAAGAGTACGGCTAAATTATAATGTTGGTCAGTGTCGGGGAAAATTTCGTAAAGAAAAAAAAGTTTGGAATGAAAGAAATATTTCTCGCAAAACATTAAGCTTCAAACTTTAAACGCAGTTTTGTACTTTTTTGCCTCCTCATTATTTCTTTCTTTTGGTACAGCAAAAACAGATAAAGAAATTTTAAAATCGAATTTTTTGAAACACGTGGCATTAATCGTAATTTGCTTAGACTTGTTTAAAGAGAAAGCTCTATAAGAACTGTTTCTCCTATTTATGTTCTTTTAAAATAATTTTCGTTATTGTCGCAGACTTGAACCGTTTGGGAACCAGAGGGTGTTCAATTGACCTTTGTTTTTGGCCAAAAAAGTTATAAAAAACTTCGATCTCGTCCATTTTTAAGTTTCCGTCTGTAAAACGACAACCTAAAAAATTATATATTTTGAAAATGAAAATCCGTAGTATGCTCTAATATCATATTTCAAAAGTTTATCAGAAACCTCGATCATGACGACGATACGGAATTTAGGATTCTGTCGCAGCCATAGTAAACACTCGCGAGGAGAATGTTTATATCGATCAATATCTTTTTTTACAGATTCCATCTGCTCCAGCTGATTATATAGATACCTTTAATAGAAGGTTAGACAGAAAAGTTCATTTCTTTTAAATTAAATTTTTATTAGTTTTTCCATAATTCCATTACATTCCGATGTGCAAGTTTCAAGGCCTATAAGTAGTCTAGTCTATAAAGAAAGAAGCATAATGAATTTTTAAAAAAATAAGATCTGAAATGAATTTCCTCTAGAAGCTTTATTACTTACAATATTAGTACGACTTTTCGAAAGCGATAAACCGAAGTTTTGACAAACGTTACATGTGAATGTTTATATGTATTTAGCGTAGAAATATGTATATTTATTAGTTATTGGAGGAACCGAATTTTTTAATTATCAAATTAATAACATAGTTGTATCTCGACGAGAGGCCCTGTTAAAATATTATTATCTGATTCGGAGTGATCCGTAAAATGTGGAATCGAGCCTGTGGACCGAATTCAGTTGCGTTTACCCATAATTAATTAGAGTTCGTGCTTTTTTGTAATGTCTACTTTTTTTGCGAATATCTGTATCAATATCGGGTTACCAAATAAACATAATAAAAATAATAAATAACTGACATTCGAAGTGATGCTTTCTTCGGTATATATGGATATTCAGAAGTAGTTTTTAAACTTCATAAGCGATAGGTATATAGTAAATTAAAGTGTCGCTGATTTTAGTCTTATTGCGATTTTTCTACTACATTAATATTCTGAGTGATAAAGAATTTCCATAATTTTATATATAGTTCTTAGTTATTTAGAGAGTGTAACCCAAGTAGCATTAATTAGTGGTTACGTTACAACAATAAATATTAAAATGTTTCTCTATCTTTTAAACGAGAAAAAAACTCTTTCATAAGAAAATTGTTAATAATTTATTTATTCATTTATTTATGACATGTAGGTTACAATCAGGTACAGTTACCCCCAAACGTATGTAGCACAAAAAAACACAAAATGACTCAAGTCAGCATCACTTTAATTATATAGGTATCTATGACAAATAAAGCAAAAACTAAAAAAACGACTTCCGATTCCCGTTGTACTGAAAAACGCATTTCCTGGAATGTCAGTTATTTATTATATTAAAAGGCGCTAGAAACAGATATAGACCAAAATATATTTTTTTTGCCAAATTTGATTAGAATATGGGAAATATATTACAGTTTTCCATCTATCCATATCCATTTGTAGCGCAAAGAGATATTTGCGAATATCTGCACCAATGATGAGTTAAAGAGTAGACATTACAAAAAAGCATGAGTTTTAAATATTCAAGGTAAACGCAACTGGATTCGGCCCGGTATAGATTCGATTCCATATCTGGATCAATCCGAATCAGATTATAATATTTTAAATTAGCCTCCCGTCAAGATACAAGTATGTGGTTAATTAGATAAAAATTGTGTAGAAAGGAAGGACATTCTATAACTTAGATTTTTAATAGGGTTGGGTTTTAAAAACGAAAAATTATACAAAAAATGTTTATCTCGCTGAAGTTTACAGTTATCTTTATCTGACTTTGATAGAAACCAATATAAATTTACTTAGTTATACAGAAAACAACATTCTAGGAGTAATTACTCAACGGTGACGATGAAGGTTAATAAATGGGACCTTAGCAAGTCTAGATAATATTTGTCCAATACACTAAAATTAATGATTTATGACCAAAGTAACTGGTTATGTGGCTTGGTCAATATTTAATATTTCTTTTTTTTTAACCCTGAACTTAGGTTGTCCTAACTTAGTTTAAATAAAGACATTTTTAGTGGTCTACTGAGACATTTTTACTATTTGACGTATCTGTTTAGTATTCGTAACAATGTATCACTGTCAGTGAAAAAAAAATATCGGTGCCTATAATTTAAATGAAAACGTTTACACACGTTCGTCAGAGTGACGTGGTAAGAACACGTCAGTGTTGCTTCATGAGCATAATGACAAATTCTTCAGGGAACTTGTATCAGCATTGGCACGTCACGGATATGTATAAATCAACCCTAAAACGGTTCAACATTTATTTAGGGATATTGTTGTCATCCCACAAGGTATTATATAATAATGCTGCATTTCAAATTAAATGATTTTGCTAGAAAAAAGGTATTACGTTCACCTCATGCGCGAAGACAACGCTTGAAGCAACGGTTGGTATACCCCAATATGCCGAAGTTTAGTAAACACTGGAAAGCCAACATAGTTGATATTTCGTAGAAAGCTTACACAAACCTTCAAATTTTGTTAACGTTTTTTTTTTGGCATCCGTAAATAGGTACCTAGTTAACTGTTCTTTTAAATTATTGCCATCGCCAGTTGCTAACGCTGGCACAGTTAACGGATGCAAAAAAATAACCTTAACAAAAATAGAAAGTCTGGATACGTTTTCTACGAAATATCAACCCTGTCGGCTTTCCAGTGGTTACTAAACCTCGGCACAGTCTGATAAATCCGCCTTTGCTCCAAGCGTTCTCGTGGTGCAAAGGGACTCCAATGCCTTTTTCTAGTAAAATAATTGAAATTGAAATGTAGCATTGTTATGTAATATATTAGGAGTTGTCAGCAATGTTTTTAAATAAACTACAAACCGTTTTATTACACAAAGCTAAATATTAATATTTTTGTTTAACTTATAAACGAGAAAAAAATACTTCTGACTATATATATATAAGAAAATTGTTAATAATTTATTTATGTAATTCTAGGCTACAAAAGGTACAACGTAATCACTAATTAATGCTACTTGTGTTAACCCTATTAATAAAATATTATCTAAGAATTATACAAAAAAGTATAGAAGCGCTTGACCACTCCGCATCCTAAGATAGCACAAAAAACAACAAATAAAACAACCTCAGATATAGACCCATATACGGAGGAAAGCACCTCCTGTAATGTCATTTTTGATATATACAAGGTGTCACAAGTTGAAATTCCACCTCTTTATCTACTTTATTTTTTAAGATATCCCGATAAACTATTGTGCATTTGAAAGCTTGGCTTAAATACTTTGCTTACGTTTTTTTTAAGTTTTCAAAAGCTGCATTTTTGCCATACCTCTTAAATGGAATGGTATCTTTTTATTTGAGATCTGTAATACTGATATCTTTTTCTACCAGAATGTCGAAAAAGTTTTTTGAAATTATACATTGAAAATTTTTAAAGCTACCAGTCGTCTTGTGAAAGCGTAAGCAGATACCAGTAATCGAGTTTTCATTGCCGTGGTTTTCCATTTGAAATACTAATTTTTTGCAAACTGAAAACCACTTCAAAATGGTTAAATTTAAACATCAAGATTGTGTTCAAATGTTAATAATTTATGCAGAATGTGGCAAAAAGATTTGAAGAACATGTAGATAAAAGTCTTTTCGAAAAAGCCCCATTATAAAGACAAACAGTGACATACAATTTAACAAATTCTCTGCATGGTTTATTCCGCAAATTACTACAAACAAGGAAGCCAGTAACCAGTGAAGATAATTCAGCCACAGTTTTGGGTTTCTTCAATAATGAGCCAGGGAATTCTACAAGATCAGCCGACGCCAGTGCAATATCAAAATCTTCAATTAGGAAAATTTTAACCATGGCATCAGAATTACTAACAGTAGCAAAATGCTTGGAATGCTTGTAACTAAAAATTATTTTATAGTACATTACCACGACTTTACCGTTTTTTTCTTAGTCGACGTTGCTGAATTTTCATGGGAGTTATGCTTATGTTGTGTTAACAAAAATATAGGACTTTTTTAGTCGCTAAGTATAATTGTTTGGCGCTCCAGGAAGGCATTCTAAATAAACCACTGCATCGAATGCAACCGTTTAGGTATCATCTTTGTCACCGTTTGTACAGAGTGGCAATCGATTCGATACTTTTATGGGGTTCTGGCAAAACTGTAGGCGCTACATAAAAAATTTACAAAAGAACTTTAACCAGGGTGTTTTCGAAAATTGGTCTTTTTTGATATGGTCCTGTATCTAGCTTATTATTGGTGACCGAAGAAAAAAGTAAATTAGTGCTTTTATGTAGTTTTTTTACTTAGAATCCACTGGCTTTCTTCTTTTTTTTCTATGTATTTCAGTTTTTGAGATATGACATAAATGTATGTTTTTTTCAATAGGACACCCTATATATTTTTTCCTTAATCTATTAGAAAATGAATTACATTTTCAACGATACCAAACACACACAGCTCATAATTATGGAATTATCACACATATTTGAGGACCCTTAGTTGGACACAATGGGGATGGGCTCTTTTTCTGCCAGCACGAAGCCCGGATCTCTCGGCAGTCGATTTCTTTTTTTGTGGATATTTAAAAAACAAGGTGTGTCGTACCGCGTTTAGAACTAATTGTTTAAGTATTGTTCATGCATACTTACTATTGCATAATTGATATCTGAATACGCCTACAACGGGGGAGCCTGTTAGATTAAAAAAAATTCAATGTAAATTATCTCGGTTAAAAACCTGTTTTTTTAAAAAACTTTTTTCACATTCTGGTAGAATAAATTCCAATATTACAGATGTCAAATAAAAAAAGTATCATTCCATTTAAAAAGTAGCCAAGGAAGTAGCCTAAAAATACAGTTATTAGATACTTTGAAAAACAAACTTTGTAATCAGTTTAGATTTTTTGTGGAAACACCTCTAGAAAGTATTTAAGGTAAGCTTACAAAAGTTACTCGAAATACTTTAAAAAATAACGGAGATAAGGGGGGGGGGTGGAACTTCTAGGTGGGACAACCTGTATACGTTTATTTGGTATAAAAAAATTAAAAGCATTTGAGGAGATATTTGCAAACATGGATCATTGTCAGATTAAAAAGTAGAGTAAAAAATATGAATTTTAATTAATTATGTGTATCGGATCTAGGTCCCGCTCGGCACAGCTTCGAGTCCACATCATACGGATCATTCCGAATCAGATCACAATATCATAAAACGGCCTCCCATTCCGAGTTTTAAATGCCTTTAAAAGGCATCGAAAATCGACCTTTTTGTGATTCAACTTAATTTTTTGTAACTGTATTCTTTTCTTTTGTAAATTGCGTTGATTAAAGTTAAAGTATTATAGTCCGGAATCTACAAGTTTGTTATTTTACATATAGATATTATTATTGTTATAATGTTGTGTTAATCTTTGTAATTTATAATTTGTAATGGTGTTCTCCGTATATAAATAAATTCTGAGGTATATCAGACGCGGACGGTTCTACTACTATAAAAAAGGCATTAACAATTTCCTCAAAATAACGAAATAGTTTGCCATTTGTACTTTTTCAACTAATATATTTTTCGAATATTATTTATTACTACTAAAAAAAAGGGCATTTTTAGAGAATATCTTTGTTTATTACACATAAAGAAATAGCATCGCAATGATCACACTTCCAGAATTTTTTGACATAATTGTTTAAAGCAATTTTTTAAAGTCGCATTTACAACCGGGGTTAAATTCAAAGAAAGTATTTACAGAATTTGTAGAATTAACTCTTTTTTCATATTCACTGAATGGAATTTTCATATTAAAATTTTGTGCTAAATCTTAGACTAAAATTTAAAACTAAACTTTTCGCATACATTCCTATATCGATTAAATTTACCTCAGTATTCATTATGGCTAATTAAAAATCTGCTCGTTAATTTAACTGCTTAGCACAGATGTATGTATTTGAGTCATTAGCCTTGGCGTCTTTAAATTGGACAAGCAAATGGATGTCAGTGTAATCTATTTTTTAAATCCTATTATTTAAAACAAGTAATATTAAAATTTATTATTTTATTAAATTTAAAAAGAGGAAGTATTTTAATCGTGAAAAAATCACCTTCAGAGATTTTTTCAGATCTTTGCGTTTTCGGGTTCCTGGGCCCAAAAAAACATGTTCTCTCATTTCCGTCAATTTGTCGATGTGTCTGCAGCGGCATAGCTCAAAAACTACGTATCCAATAGACTTCAAATTTTGGTCAACAATTAAGTGTTAAACAGAGATAGACTAGTAAAATTTTAGCTGGAATCCTGTATGCCAAAATGGCGGAAAATGTAGGCCTAATAAAATGTTTAAATAATTGGTAAAATTCCATTCCTGGAATAGAACCTCCTTTTCATGGAGGAAGGAGGATAATAATAAAGGACATAATTTATTTTTGTAAGCTAGGTAAAAATTGCTATGAAAAATAAATAATAACAATAATCAGAATAATAAAAACTTTAAAAAATTGAAGTAAATTTCAATTTATAGAATTTGTATAAAGTTATTACCAAATAATTAATTGATAATGTACTAAACTATTATTACCTTAAGATATATAAAACTATTTTATTTCCGAAGTCCTCAATATTGTACTTATTACTGAAACAGGGCCCTAAAAACAAGTTGCATTTTTTGTGTAATTTTTTTACCGCGACACATCTGGGAAGTAGTTGTAGAAGTTGATATATTTATTTACGGAACGACGATCAGGATATACGTCTCTTATTTAGGAATAGTAAACATTCTCGTATTTACATTTAAAATAAATAGTTTGCTGTAAAACTGTGGTAAAATTATTAACGAAATTGAGTTTTTATGTAATAGATATACATTTTCAACACAACCTTGATCTATTTCTATGTGAAATTATTTTGTTTATCTATCGGTTGTGATCGAAAATTTACCAAAAATTCAATATCATGTATGTTGCGTATGTAATTTTTGCTTAGTAGCAGTATATATTTTAGAAATATCGAAAACTTTTTAATCCCAAAAATTAATTTTAATGACAAAATTTAAAACTTATTGCTAAAATAATTTATTATATATTATTATATTATTATATTATTATATAATACTTTAAATATATTTTTTAGCAATAAATAAACAGTGACCATTGACGTAAATGTTATTTGTCTACTCTTTCCCCCTATTTGTCTATGCGGCTTTTAAATAAAATTTCACTTATTACTTCTTTATGGCTTTTCTATTTTGAAAACAAATGAACTAAATTGATTTGCTACATAAAAAATTCGGACAAGAAAATAGAGTATTTGTTTTCAAAAATAAAAAATTGTTGAAAAATATTTCTCGAAATTATAAAAAAATAAATTCGAACAATTGTGTATGACTAATATATAAATAATAGTATTAAATAAAAACTATGGTTTTAAAAATAGTAAACCTATCGTTTTAAAGCAAATTTTATTGTATTTATTTGCTTTGTTATCTACACAATATTTAAGTGTCATATCTATTATTTGGTAATTATCATAGTTTAGTTCATAAGATATTCTTCAAAAATTAAAAGAAGCATTTTTAAAACAAAAAGTTGCAAAACACCATTTTTCGCATTTGTTTTTATAATGCCTAAAACATTTAGATTAAATACATGAAAGCATTTTGCTTTAGGGCGGATGGACGAGCAATGAATTTTTAAGGATTCCCTTTCTATTTTTCAGTTACGGAACTGTTAAAATACATGGCAAATAAAAATGTTGTACTCGTAAGATTGTACAACAGTTAAAAATATATTTTCTAATATTTATGTTTCATGTATATACAAATTGATATAACTTAAAAAAAAAGTTAACTGAGTCAACGTCAGTTTTTCTCCAGTTTTTAAAAAATGTACATGTACTGTATAAACGAAAAACTTGAATGTATAGTTTGTATAAATACTGTCAGCATTGGGGTAAAAAAAATGAAAACTAGCCTTTTGTGTCTCTTAAATAACGTAATAAAATCTTATTATTATAGCAAAACGGGCATTGTCCTTAACTGCCAACGAAATAAAAATTCATTATGGATTAAAAATTAAAATAAAAGCTATTTTTCAACAAAATGAAAACAACAAGTTGTACTCCCAGTTGTCTAATTTGGTATTCCGTGTTTGATGTATGATTAACTAATAGTGAAATTTTAGAGAGTTGGTACATTCTTAGGATTAACTAGAGATACATTAAATATCCCTAAAACAAATAAACTATTTTTCTATTTTAAGGCATGGTAATAAATTATATTTGTTCGACGGTAAGTCCTAAATGGCCCCTTAATACCGAGGAACAGATGGTCCCGTATAACTTTTCTTTTTTTGGCATGACATTCGCGCGCGGCTTTTACCGGTTCCTAGAAATTGCAGCACGGCTTTTTAAAAGCCTAATATCAATATAAAATAAACTAAAAGAAGATTGAAGAATGGGACCGGTTCTACCAAAGACCAGTTTGCAAAACCACATAAGAAAGATCGGATACGGGCTAGTACTCTCCTTTAAGGTTTTTGGTCTTCTAACGTGACCTTTCTCGTTTTCGATTGGGACTGGTTTATATTATGGAAATAAATTATATAAAATAACGAGTGGGCCTATTTGTAACAGTTAAAACATAAAATAATTAATCTATGCCAATGAAATATAAAGAGAAATTTTAAATCATTTCGCCTTTCGATCAATTTAAAAACAAACTACCATAGTTATATTAAAAGGTGTTTATTTATCGACATAATCAAACGTTGTTTCTAAAGCTTAATCACAAATAATATTTACTTACGGTCCTGCGACAGGAAAACCCTGGTCACAAGATGCACAGTGGAAATAGGTGTGAAAAGTTGTTTTTAGATAGATAAATCCACTTCTATAATAAAATTGCTACTTGAATATTGCGTTTTGTCACTTTGATATCGATATAAAAATGAGCATTCTTTTGTACAGCGATAAAAATCTCTCCAGGTTTCGTTGCCGGGCAATATGACTTATTCTTACAATCAAATTTAATTCTATCTATTCTATTAAAAATGAATCAAAACAATTACTCAGTTTTTTAACACTGGTATTGTAAACAATTTTTGTTTCCATTCTGAGATCCATCCATTGACTATGAGTGTTCTTAAAAATTTTTTTTTCAAAGGGTTCGCCAAAATTCGAATGGTTTTTTATTCGAAGCTTTTGGTGTTCAAATGGAAACTCTAGTCTCTTCTTAATATTATTTTTATTTGTTTTGTGCAAGTCCTATAACGCAATTATTTCATTGTTTTATTTTACTAAAATATAAGGTAAAAATGTGTTACTTGGATGGGTTCTTGACAAAACATCGTAAGCGACACAACTGTTTTATTATCTTT
Source organism: Kuschelorhynchus macadamiae (assembly GCA_030620095.1). Classification (NCBI taxonomy): domain Eukaryota; kingdom Metazoa; phylum Arthropoda; class Insecta; order Coleoptera; family Curculionidae; genus Kuschelorhynchus; species Kuschelorhynchus macadamiae. The sequence goes on along the minus strand of JAUTXW010005036.1, from coordinate 159,819 downwards.
TAAACAAAAATAACAATATTCCTGTAAATTTTAAAAATTACATTTAAAACTACAGTAACTTATTAACTTTTAGGATTTACAAGACAAATAAAAACACACAAAAAACTCTCTTAGTATTTTGTGATACGACACGTCAGAAAAAAAATTATATTTTGTCGCACGCCTTTGGAACAGCCAAACAACAAAACTCTACAAAAGTGGGTCCTTGGAGAATATATATAAATATATATATATATATATATATATATATATATATATATATATATATATATATATACTATATGGGATACCAAAAAAAATATCGCAAACAATTTTTTTTATAAAAGGAATATTAAAACTAAATAAAGATATGTAGTGCTCAAGTAAGCCGTCTATTACATAATGAACAGTAATAATTGTGAGATAGAAGATCCCATTGGGGATTCGAGTATTTGCTCATAGTATTTATTTTTAATTACATTTTTGGAAATATTGCAATTACTTTGAGGTAAATATAATTTTTTAATAAATTTAATAGTATTTTGATAAATAGCTAAATAACATTTAACCTTATAACTATATAATATCCAGAAATAGTTTTATTAATAATAAAATGTGCAAAATCAAGAATATTTAATAATAAAACAATTCTTGAAGTATACTTATAAGGATAGAAGTTACATTGACTATTTATTAAAAACCGTTAAATTTAGTAAAAATTAGTTCTACAAAAAGAGAATATAATTCAAAATAATTGTAATATTGCCCAAAATATATATATTTAAAAATTATTGAATTTATTATTAACAGAAATATTTTTTTGAATTAATGAATAGTGTAAAATCAATACTATACATAATGTGGAATCGCCTATCGATAGTCAAAATCTAATATCGCCCATCCCTACCCAAGACACGGCAATCATTCGGATCGATGCCAAAAGACCATACATTTTTTTAAATAATATATTTAATTTATTTTATAATATATTTAATGTAGTAATGTAAATTTATAATAATAACAGATGCAGTTTTTTTTATATTTATTTAGATTTTTACTTTTCAAATCGGGAAAAAAGCTAAACATCTCTTACCAAAAATAAACTTTTTTTTTTATTTAATGATTTGCCATTTATGTTTTATCATTTAAATTTTCTGAAATTATTATAATATTTTACAAAATTTAAACAATAAAATATTAATCCCAAATCATTTAAATAAAAAAGTTTTAAGTGTTTAAAATGTCTGTGTGGTCACTTAGAGGAAGAATAAAAAGAGAGTTCATTATTTACATATTTAGCCACTGCCAAGACTACCTCACAGTATAAGGTCGATCGTACGACGATGGCAAGCCTAGCCAGGAACACCAATGTTTATACCAATTTAAATTACAGTGAATATGTTTAAACGTGATGAAATGAAATTCTCATTCAAAGAATGGTACTGTATTTCCAGTATTAGTTTCTAAGCAGTATAAAGAAATTACTTTTATTACAAAATAGTAAAATACAAACTAAAATACCCAAAGTCTCAGATCAGATTTCACCAGTAACAAGAGTTTTAGTTAGCTATGGCAAACCCGATCGACAACTCCACGTATTAGACCATCCCACTGTGGTATTAGACCATTCCACTTTCATTGACAAGGGATCCTTATAGTAAAAAAGTATAATAGTCTACAGTAAACCATAGCGAGATACAGAAATTCCAATTTCTGTGCGGTTCTTGGTCGTAAAAAGTTATACAAAACGAAACCAGTAACGGTAAGGATTACTCCTTCACCATTTTGTCGAGAATCGACCAAAACATTACACTATGTTTGTTTCCAGGGCCAAGGTGCCAATCTGCTACCGTGGTATCTGCCCCGGCAAGGCTCATCAGGCAGTTTCCTTGGGGGTATCGGTATTAAAACCGAAATACCCAAACTCTGAAACAAACAAGGTGTCATGTCATTCGACTTTGAAAGTCGACGAGGGAAATAGGCAACCAGTGGCGCCATCTGTAGGTACTATGGTGCAACTAAATCGCTTTAGATGCGACCTACTTTGGAGCACAAGACGACACATCTGTGCAAAAATAAAAGAGAAACAGAAATTTCAATTTCTGTGCGGTTCTTGGTCGTAAAAAGTTATACAAAATATATATATACCAGTAACGGTAAGGATTACTCCTTATATATATTTTGTCGATATATATCGACCAATACATATATATATATATATATATATATATATATATATATATATATATATATATATATATATATATATATATATATATATATATATATATTATATATATATTTAATATATATATATATATATATATATATATATATATAGTGTGTCCCAGAATCGCTTCTCTATATACAATATATATACAAATAAGATGGCGTATACGACACGTCTTCATTGTTTTTTGTTAACCCGCAACCCCCGTAAGTGAGTAGCATTAATTTACAAATCTGCAAAATGACGTCCATTTGCATCGAGACATTTTTGACAATTGGCGACTGTTTTTCGTACAACCCTGGTAAGTGTATCTCGGTTAATATTTCTAAATGTGTCTCAGGATTTGTATGGTCACGGGGGGATCAAATTCATAGATTTCATTCTTTGTGTGACCCTAGAGGTAGAAATCCAAGGGCGACAGGTCAGGGGATCTAGGAGGTCAAGATATTGGACCATTTAAAGAAATTATTCTTTCGTCAAACTGCTCTCTTAAGAAGTTCCTGACTTGAATGGTATTGTGAGCCGGACATCCGTCTTGTTGAAACCAAGTTCTTCTTAATTCATCTTCCGTTAGAATAGCTCGTAAGGCTGGTAAAACCTGGTTTCACAAAAGCTCTAGGTACCTCTGCCCGTTTAGGTTGTAGTCAAACAAAAATGGTCCAATAAGTCGATTTCCTGAAATGATTAATAGTTTATAAATAGGTGCCCAACAGTCAAGGGCGGCAAGGTCGGCCAGATGGTACTAGAAACTATAAATTATAAAGGGAAAATTCTTTATTAAAAAGTAGATATTTTTTTTCCAAAAATAATTATCGAAACATCCCGTAATGAATGACCTTGTATACAGTTGAAACCTATTCAGCTTTATTATGAAAAAGAAAAACATATTTGGTTAGCGGGAAGTAATAGCCGTAATAAGTTATTTTGTTGGTATTGCATATTAATTTCGGAAATACTAAATCAATTTATTTCAGTGATATAATAATCTTAAAGAAGTACACCGTGCCCTAATAAAACATAGAATATCAAAAGAACAAACCCCTTGCGCTTTAAAATTTAAATTATTCGGAAATACAGCTGAACGCCTTTCTATAAATCATAATGAAAATCGAAAAATAATTCGACATTTGATTAATATGGTATTTTTTTCATAACTCAAGAACTAGGCTTCCCGGGTAATAATAAATCATTAAATTCAGACAATCAAAATAATTTTAGAGAATTAGCTAAATCTGCAGAAAATTTAGATAAAGTGTTAATAAATTTATAGAACCCAATTCAATTTTTATAGGTTCTTCGAAACTACAATACAAAATGATTGAATAAAAATGTAATACAATATCAAAAAAGTAAGTTGACTGACTAGAGTAAAACGTTTTACTTTTTTTCTTAGATTATACTCTTTTAGTATCACGAAAAAAAAAGATTATCATTTTATTATCATTTGGTGTCTATTTAAAAAAGATTGGTTAAATTAACTTACCAATGATCCCACACCAAACGTTACTTCCAAGTCTGATATGTAGACGTCTCTCCGCCACTTCGTGAGGATTTTGCACAGCGGTTGTGTCTATTAAAGACTCCACAATTATTTAAAAAAATCAGGATTTTCATTACATCTCCTAGTATACCACTCACAAAACTGTAGTCGTCTTGGAAAATCAGTTTCCTTAAGTCCTTATACTATTATGGGTTTGTATGGATGGCACTTATTCTTTTTTAAAACTCTTTGTACTGTTGATTTTGGCACATTAGTTTCCTGTTCTACAGTTCTTACCGATGTACTAGGGTTTTCGTTGATAGCTTATAAAATTTTTCTGGCTCGATTTTTATTGTTATTATTGTATCCGCTTCTACGTTGTTCGAAGGCACCATGGCTAATTAAATTAACTACGATTTTCCTGAATTGGGTTTTATGAGGCTGCCGTCGTTCGGAGTACATCTCCAAGTACCTTGCTGAGGTAACGTCGGCGTTTCTGTATGATTGAAAGTACAGAGCTAACATGTCAACCTTTTCTTCATTTGAATACGAAATGCCGGCCATTTTCTATAAGTTTTGACAATTTATGTGTCAGATTTATGATTTTATTGGGATAAAAGCGTACCTACTACTTATTAAAACACAGCTTTGATACTTTCAACTATTTAACTGAACGTCAAAGTCAAAATCCAATTTTGTTACAGATAAATCATGACCTCCTTAGAAAAGCATTGAGAGCTAACATTACTTTAAATCATGGCCTCCTTAGAAAAAACTGAAACCTAACTTTACGAAGTGTAACATTTCGATGATACTAAAATATTCAATGCACTTGTGAGATATTACTAGACTTGAAATTTTAGGCTCTTTCCAAAAATCGAAAAATCCAATATGGCGGCCAAAGAAAAATGAAAGTTGAGGCGGGTTGCGGGTTAACAAAAAACAATGAAGACGTGTCGTATACGCCATCCTGTTCGTCTTAAAAATGTGTCCGAATAATGTCACATTTTGGCAACTGTCAAATTTACCGTTCTGGATATACTGGCCAAAAACGAAATCCACCATTTTCGGTTTTTCCCCGATATTTCCAAAAACAATTGATCGATCGTAAATCTGAAGCCAGATATCGAATGCAATGAGTTTCCTCTAAAACTTTCCCCATTTAACCTTTGCTGTAGGTATAATAGGAGCCGAGATCCCTGTATAGAGAAGCCAATCTGGGACACACTGTATATATAGTCAGAAATAGTCGTTTGAAAGAGACAAACAGATAAACATTCGTGAAACCGCTTGATGACCTTGAAGCGCTCCGAACGATGCTTTATGAATAACAGCTAAATAACGGCTCTGAGCGCTCGCATCGCATATTGGTGTACAATTGACAAGAAAAGACGCGGGAAATATTCAAGCAAATTCAGCTCAGAAGAAAAAAAAATCTATCAAGATGTCTGGTTTAAAAAAGTGGAACTTTTTTATCATGCACAGTGGTAAACCTATGTGTTTGTTGTGCAATTAAACAATTTCTGTTTAAAAAGAATACAATATGAAGTGGCATTACTCCAGCAAGCAATTCGCTCATTATAATTCACTCACGGGCCAGTTAAGAAAGAATAAAATTAAAAAACATATTACCGATTTAGGGAGGCAGCAACAAATATTCTATTCACAAAAATGAAATCTAGACAATGTTGTTAGTTAGTTCCAAAATAGCAAAAACATCGAAATCATGTTCTGAGGGAAAGTTTCTTAAAGAGTGTCTAGTAGATGTTACAGAATCTTTGTGCCCAGAAAAGAAGAAATAGTTTGAGAAAGTGAGCTTATCGCGACGTACTGTTGTTCGACGTATAGATATGGTGGCTAGTTATATCAAAAAAACATTGACTGATAGATTTGCTGATTTTGGTTTTATCGGAATTCTGAAGGAAAGAGCAACCGCTATGAATGTGCAAGAATGTGATTTCATAATTCTGCATTGCATTATTTACCAACAAAACTGTTGCTCTAAATCCATTCGATTGAAGAACGTTATGGACATGGAAATAAGTACCACAAGTTTTATTAGATCCCGTGGTCTTAACCATCGCCAGTTTAAAGCACTTTTGGATGAACTTTCTTTAGAACACGATGATCATACTATTGCGAAATAAGGTGGCTAAGCAAAGGTAAAATGCTAAAAATATTGTATGACCTTAGAAAAGAAATAGCTTTTCTAAGGTAATTTTATTGAAATGAAAGAGAAAACATAGCCGCAAAATTTCTGATCCAACATGGCATTCCTGGTAGACATCACAGGTCACTTAAACGACCTGAACCTGAAGCTTCAAAACCAAAAGCTTTTCAAAACAAAATTTGCTTGTGGGAAACACAATTGAGAAGTAAAAACCGTTTAAATTTTTTAACATTATCCAGTCATGAAAACATTGAATATGGTCGCTATGTTGAAGAACTGAAACTACTGTCAGAGCAACTCATTGATCGGTTTTCCGATTTTAAGAATATGGATAGCACTTTGAATATTTTTGCAAATCCTTGTAAGTGTAATGTGGAAGATGATCCGCTTCACCTACAAATGGAGTTGACCGAGCTTCAAGAAGACTCATATTTGAAGTCTAAATTTGATGATAAGGAACTAAGCGAATTTTACAAAACATACCTTTCCGGAGAAGTGTATCCATAGTTAAGAGTTTTCGCAGGAAAAATAATTTGAACATTCTTTAGCACGTATAAATATGAGCAGCTTTTTTCAATCATGACTATTAATAAAAATAAGCATTGTACTCGGCTTACAGATGTTAATTTAGAAAACATAATTTTCATTAGATATTTCAATCTGTTTTTGTTAATTTGTTTTTTATATGTTTGATTATGCTATTATAATTAACAAATAAAAAAATGTGTGAATTTTTATCGCTTTTTTATTCACTACTACTTACTTATTTCTTACCTACGGCCCGCGACCTGATTAAGTCCCGAAATTACGCCCTGCTGAAAATACTTGGTATATAATATAAAAATTTTATTTTTTTTTAAATCTTCAATTGTCGACATATTTCTAAAAATACCTTTATTAAAGCACAAGTTATTTTTCTTATCTATTATTTAACACACTTTTAAGTTCTCTTATAGCTAAAATGCATCATATCTAAGATATTATTTTTGTGGGTTACGAAGTGTAGGGATGACTCATTATTCACAACTCTAATAGTTGCATCGCAATTTTTAAATCAGAGTATTCGAAACTTTCATTTCTTATGCAATTTAATTATATTTTCTTAGATTTTGCAAAATAAGATTTCTAACGCACGCTAATACAAGTACAAAATCTAAATATGCCAAAGACTAACTTATTAGGCCTTCAAATAAAAAACACTGGTAAACATTAAATATATCTCAACATTTAATTGCATTAAAATAAACATTTTCACAAGGTTCTTCATAAATGTTATGACAGAATAAAAAATATTTGTTAGTAATAAATCATTACTACACGTAGTAAAAGAACCAAAATAAAATTTAAGGAATTTACTTGTCTTAGTAGTAATAAGAAATTTACTTTCAGAAAGGTATTGACACTTTTTTTCAACGGCTAGGAATTATTTAAAAAAAATATTTATTTTAAAAAACTTCTTTTAAAATTGCAAGATATGTAAAATTGAACTCCAAATATTTGTCTTTATAAATTTTTTCGATATATTGTTATCTAACCCTACTTCGGCAAATGTAGAATTTTATAAATATTATATTTTTGAAAGGCAGAGAGAAACACATACAGAAAGTCAAACGAAAGAATGGGAACATAAATATATAAAGAAAAAAAATAGAATTAAGTTCGAAAATAAAACTGACAAGAAAACGTATACCCCTTTGCTTGCCTCAGCGACTAAGAATACCTAACCATATTTAAGAAATTCGGGACTACTCTTTCTGGGGCCTACTGGACGCGAACAAGTTTTAATGAAGGAACGATAATAAAATTATCTCATTCCTGATACGGATAACCAAATGCATACAGCGATATATCAAAAGTATTCTAAAATCGGTAATGATTCTAATGTAACGGTATTTGCTATGTTGCCCGATGAAAACGTCGCGTCGCATCATCTGAACATGCCCTATTTATATGATCACGATCTCAGATTACGAGCAACGGGAGGTTAGGTCAGACAGACAGTTTATCTTAGTTGTGACTTGTAACCAGGATTTTAAAGATGTATATTTGCGATTTTTTGCACGACATTAACCTTTGATACTTTGGCATTAAATTTATTTTTATAATATGCAGATTTGAACATTATGGCTCATAATGTTTTAATAAAATAACAAAACTTAATGATATATAGCAAATTTTGCGCTATCGCGAAACAAAAATATACACACCAAAAATAATGATTAACAAAATGTTATTTTCAGCAATGTTTAAAATACTTACATGATCTGTGTTTTTTATATTTAAAATACTTTGTGTAGGGTGAGGCAGCTAGTCCTTTTATAGATCAGCATCATTTTGGCGTTTCAACTGATTTATTCTAACAAACTTTGTTTTGTTCAAAATGTTAACATTATGTGTGTAAACAGTTATGTTTTTGGAGATGTATATAACAAAATTAATTTTTACCTAGCATCATACACAGAACCACAGAACTACAAATATAAAAAAAAATCTAGATTTAAATGAATTTGAGCCACTGAATGATCTTAATGAATCAACGAATATTTGGTCATTAGGTGATAAGTTATTTTATTAAGGTATGAATTACCTAGCATCATACACTGAACCACAGAACTACAAATATAAAAAAATTCTAGATTTAAATGAATTTGAGCCACTGAATGATCTTAATGAATCAACGAATATTTGGTCATTAGGTGATAAGTCATTTTATTAAGGTATGAACTCTTTCTGTTTATTAATATTATGAACAATAGTTATTGAAGTCTTACAATTGGTGCCTTTTAGCGATTAAGGGGGAACTGCACGCAGTATTATGGATCATTTGCAAGCCTTCCGCCGCTGCAATATTATATTAAAACTATAAGAGATATGTATTAGCTTCAGTGTGATTTCAATAGGGAAATATGTATAGTTGGGCGCTAAATGCGATTTTTTATGAAAAAATCTAATCTAGAATTATAAAATAGAAGTAGATTTGTCCATTTTCGACCAGTTTTTGACGCAAATGCCGTCGCATACAATTTTTTTCCACAAAATGGCTCTTTACCGCCTTGCATTGATCCTTTGTCTACGTAACTGCAAAATTTGAAATGGTAAATCGTACTCATGTCTTTGTATTTCTGCAGCGCGTGAACTCTTTTGAACCCATTTTTAAACAAAAGTAATTTAAATTGCCTATACAAAACACATTTTTTTTAGGTCGGACGTGCAGGAAGTTTTCTCTAATACGTAGGTACCTTTTCATCTTACTTTGAACTTGACTAGACCTTGTCGCTAGTTTTTCACTTTTTGCGTGCAGTTCTCCCTTAAGTTCGTTGAAATAATAGAGATGATTGGCTGGATATAATGAACATGGCATATTGTCTCCAAGGAAATTAATTATTCATTAGTTCTATTTCTTGGGGAATCTTGAGGAAAACGATATACAGGGTTAAAAAAGTGAAGAAAAAAATTCTAAGATTTACTTTACCAATCAACACTCTTCACTTGGTTTGATTTCAGAAATATTATAGGTTAAAAAAAATAGTGAAACAATTTGGATTTTATACAATCTATGTACAGATCTGAACACTGAACGTTCAGATCTGGTGGAGTAAAGATCCCTGAAGATGTCTTGTGATATCGAAGACGAAACGCCGATAATAATTCCAATTTGACACGGTCTAATTTCAAAAACCAGGATTTCTCTAAAAAAAGTTTTCCTCCTAAATATGTAATCCATTAAATAATTTAATAACTATCGATAGTTATCGGATATCTATCTGTATTATTAGATGCCTATCGATATTTATCGAATATCCATCGTTATATCGATATCTTCTCGTTTATCTATTGTTATTCAATATGTATTCTTCTCGGTATTAGCAATGCGTATCGGTACTTGTCGAATAACAATCGATATAACGATATATTTTCATTTACCTATTGTTATTCGATATATCGGAAAAAATTACCATCCTTAATCCTAAGTGGTGGTTTTCTACGGATCTGGAATCCTAGCGTGTGACGTTTTAGCTCAGAACTTCCGTACTACGCCCTAAAAGGCTAAGCACCTTGTCTGAATAGGTACTGCATGTAAAATAATTAAGAAAACTAGTCCCATGGGGAAATAGTTAGCAGTACTCTCTTCTTACTAGTTTTTTGTCAGTTAATGAATTTTAGTACGAAACTTGCCCAAAAATGGTGTGGTTTTTACCTCATATTGATTTCGATTAAAATAAAAATGTTAGGCGCACAAAACTCTAAGCGAAGAAACTACTTTGATAAATGGCGCTGGCAGATTGCGCCTTTTCCCTTTATTGATGTTGATGGAATAAACAAAATTATAGCACAAATATAGATTTGTTAATACGACAATTTACTGAAAAGTGTTACATTTAAATAATTAGTCGAATGGATTGAAGCAACGAATAATGCATTATTTAATATTTTAAAAATTATTATAATAATGAAAATAATGTATCAAATGTATTTCAAACTTTAATCAAAATTATTCACAGAATCAATAAAATTATATGTTGAAATGTTGAAAATGTCTTTGTAAATATACTAGATATACTAACGTAAATATCGGTTAATTTCCTTTGTCCGGTACTTCCCTCGTTATGAATCTTTCCTTTTATTAAGGCCGTTTTACATGCTGTAATTCTTCTTTGCAATATGCAATAGTCTTGAACAAAGGCATGCGCAGTTTGACAAAAGGTACAAATGTCTTGCCACTGCGCATGCTTTTGTTCAAGACTATTGCAACTTGCAAGAAAGAATTGCAGCATGTAAAATGGCCTTTAGGAATAGAAAGTGTGACCCAATTAATTAGGTTTTATTGGTAGCCATTTTGTTCCACCGTATTGGATTCATACCAAACAGTTTCTACCTATGCTAGATTTTTGAGCATAATTTAAAATAAATGGAATAAGTAGTTTTTTCCAGGTTGATTTTTCAAATATTTTATTAAGCCACAATTTTTCTTTTCGTCATCTTGGATTCGTACCAAAATTTTATCAGTTGATTCCTACGTAATACTTGTGCAACATTTGAAGTAAATTGGACAATTAGTTTTTTCGTAACATTTTTTTAACATTTCACTAGTTCACTGTTTGGAACATGTTTCAAACCGCCGCACAAACTTGCCGCCACTCCCTTCTTTCCTGATCAGATTAGACGTCGTCGCTTTTGTTTCTTTTGATTTCAAATGACAACCAGGAAAATTAGTTTTTAAACACTTATACGTGCGTCGCACGTAAGCTAGCCTGCGGTCATGCAGAAACTGCCAAATATTATTTTTATATTTCCACGTCTGTCGCCGATCCTTATGTAGCAGCCTTAAGCACAGCCTATGGAACTACGTAACACGTGTAGTCACTGCTAGAGCTAAAGCAACAGCTAAATGATGGTGTCGTTTTTGAAGGGACAGTTCCAGACAATGAAAATATTGTTTGTTTTAATTGGGGTACAAATATTTTAAATGAATGAATGAATTTACATATTTGTCGACATAAGTAACTATTTGTACTTACAGTTACATTAACAAGAAAAAAAAGGGTAGGCAGCGTCTTACATCCTTAATGGACGCTATGCTGTTAGTAAAATATCTTACAACTGCCGTTGATAATTGGCATTAAACACAAACTGCATAATTTGTTATGAGCAAATAAAAACATGACATAACCAGAATTATTGCTGACACCAGTTGCAAAGACACAGATAAAATGTCAATCGGAATTATTTAAATTTCACAATTCAGCTGAGATTAATATGAATACAAAATCTTGCTTCTTGAATTTTTTTTTATAGCAAAATTAGGTTCTACCTCAAGGCTAGACTTGATCTAACAAGACTAGAATAATATATTCAAGAATCTAAGCAAAACAAGTCATATTTTATCTTATAAATTAAAACGAAACAGTTTGCCAACAAACAATGCCTTGAAATGCTTTATTTTTCGAACCGTTACAATACCCCTTTCACCAAACCAATTCTATAAGAGTTGCATAATACCAACAACACCCATAAAATTCTCGGAGCCCGATGATCGAATACAGGGCATCACCTCTTGAGCAAATTGCGGCTATTGCCTTAAGCAGTTGCAGTAAATCTCTTTACAAAAAGGTCATTTGGTGAATCGACGTTTGCTTCCATCGACGAGTAAAACGCATTCGGCTTCGAGATTTGCAAATATAATATAGAATAAAACCCGAGAGGCTAGTAAAAGACGACGCAACAATACTTTTGGTGTTATTAAATTTATAAAATAGTTTTCTGGCCATTTTTAAAAGTATTGTAGGCACAAAAACTTTTTTCAGAAATAAACTGCTGGCCATGTCACCCGCACCATCAACATTTTGTAGTTTAAAGTAATATATCTTATCTGTAATTTTTGTGATGAAACTGTTTTAATACACGTTATGTGGAAAAATTAGATTAAACGTTTTTATCCTGTAACTTTCCGTTATAACTTAATAAGTGAATGTATACGTATAGTTTTTAAAAAAGTATACAGCTGGCTCAACAGTCACGTATGAATTTATCATTATTTGTTACCACCTAGAAAAAACCCTGGACTTATATACATGAATGACTTATCAAACAATTGGTATCTCGTGAGTCTTAGAATGTTTCCTTTCTAGAATTTCCCTCGTTATGATTCTTTCTTTTTACTAGGAATATAAAAGCGTGACCCAATTTAGTTCAGTACATAGTGATTTAGTAACACATATATGCTGTCTTTTTTAACATTTTTATTAGGCGCCATTTTATTCCATCATATTGAATTTCTACCAATATTTTACCATCTTCTTTCTACCTATGACACACTTGAGTTTTGAGCGTAATTTAAAATAAATTCAATAATTGGTTTTTACATTTACATTTGACACACACCGCCATTTTGTTGAATTCGTAGCAGTTGGTCCCATTATGACATTTCATTTTTCTACATAATTTAAAGTCAATTGAATAAGATTTTTTTACGTTGATTTTTTAAAAACATTATTGAATTTATGAATTAGTACCAAAATTTTACCAGTTCGTCTAGTAGTTTTTTCAGGCTGAATTTTTAAATATTGATTTCAACATAATACTCGATTTTTGTGCAAAATTGAAGAAAAATTCTATAAGTAGTTTTTTAATAATAATGTTTGTAACATTTTACTAGGCAGCCATTTTGTTTCGCTATATTAGATTTTTACTTAATTTCTGACCAACATTTGAAGTCAATCGGGTAAGTAGTTTTTTGTCTATGCCGCGAACAGACAGACACACCAACGGAATTAAGAAAACATGTTTTTCGGCATCTAAGAACCCTGAAACGTAAAGATCTAAAAAAATCTCAAACTATGATTTTTTCACGATTACAATACTTCCATCTGTTTTACACAGAAAGTAAAACATGGGTAAAATTGCTTCACCTCGTTATGAATCTTTCCTTTTATCAGAGATATAGTGAATTATGCTCGGAAGCATGACTCTTCTTTTTTTATTTTTTTTTTTGATAATTTAAAACAAAAGAGGATTATTTTTCATTTCGTTTAATGAACGAAACGTAGCAATATGCTGAATCGATTTTTTTAATGATTTTGTCGATACCCTATTTAGTTTCGCCTTATTAGATTCACATCAAAATTTTACAACTTCACACATTTATCACGCCTTATTTTTGTGCAAAATTTTACTAAGCCATGTTGTTCCGCGGGATTGGATTCGTTGCAAAATTTTACCAGTATATATTTTTAAGTCACACTTGACTTTTGCACAAAATATTAAGTTAACTGAAAGAGTAGTCGTCTTACACTGATATTTTAAGTTTTATTGGGCCGCCACTTTATTTCATCATATTGGATTCCTACCAAAATCTTACCAGTTCATCCATTCAATCATTCCATGTCACATTTCATTAGCAAAATGTTAAGCTAATCGAATAAGTAGTTTTTTAGCCATATATTCATAATTTTACCGGTTCATTTCTATTGATTGATTTTTTTATACTGGTGGTTTTTAAAACTTGCTATTAGTCCGCCATTTTGTTATGCTGTACAGGATTCGTACCAGTTTATATCTAAATCACAATTGATTCTTGTTCAAAATTTGATTTCAAATAAATAAGTATGTTTTTACACCAATTTTTTAAATATTATATTCTAACAACTAGTTTATATGTCACACTTGATTTTTGTATAAAATTGGGAGTCAATGAATAAGTAGATTTTTTACAAAAATTTTTAAACATTCTATTAGGCTGCCATTTTGTTCCGAGTGAATAACTTTAAATAACTACTCAGTTCTAAACGTTATTACATTTTTTCTATTCCATTAGCAGTTTTTGTTGGATCTCGCTCTGTGTTGTTTTATTTTGGTTGGATTTTTATTAATATTCCGGACCTCAAGCTTTGGGTCTCGAGTTGAATGTAACACACTTTGTGAAACCTTGTAAAAAATAATGCTATCGGGCCCAGTCATCTGCTCGGTGTTTAAACAACATGAGCAAAAGTAGTAGAAAGTTAAAATATTCTGATGATAAATCGGGTATTTTTGTCGATTTTTTGAAACAGCTCTTCATACTCCCAATACATTAGCATCATTTAAATCTGTATATAAAAATTCCCGACGATGAAATGTATGTATGAAATCACTTTTGAAAAGATTGAGGCAAAAACAAGGTCTATACTTAAATATAGAAGCTCACAGTAATTTCTCAAAAGTCATTTATCGCACAAACAATTAGATGTGGTCGTGATGTAGGTATAGAGGAAAAAAATGAGAGTTTTTTCTAGAACATTTTTTTTCGGAAATCTATTGTATTTGAGTTAATCAGCAAATGAATTTTACACTATTTTTACAATTTCCTCAAAGGCTCAAACTGAAAATAATTTGTCCAAGGAAAAAATTTAATTAACCCGACAGTCTGTGTTACCTTTATTTATTACTCAATAATCCACAATTCCAAAATTTACTTAAATAGCCTGAAATGGCGAGGCGTTTATTTGCGCATTCAAATAATTACTATACAAATTCGGGTTACGGTCTGCATCATCAAGTAGAGCCACAACAATGAAACACGGTTCGACGGATACAAATCAGGCACAAATTTCAGGTTTCTAAGCAATAATAGTTTGGGTATCGGTTTCAGAGATAAATCGCCGTCACGAAAAACTAAAAACAGATCATTCTATATCTTTTTCTGCATACGCTCCTAGATATTTTACGTGATCCACATAATCGCAAACATTATAATTTTTTCACATTTACATAATTAAATTTAAATTTGACGCTATTAAATCCAAATGTTTCTTGAAATATATTTCATGCCAAATTTTAGGTTTTTAATAAATATGCCATTTTAATATCAAAAATTACCTTTGAACAGAGCTTCCCTCGTATACAATCCTTTCCTTCATAACATTTGTATTTTTCGAAATCTATGCCTATAAAATATTTTGTTGGTTATAACAAACCTGCAGTGAAAATTTGAAAATAATACCATAAAATAATACCATAATCACCATGTTCTTAAAAAACAAGGTAATGTTCCACGAGACAAAATTTTAAATATATGAAGCGTAATGTTGTATCTTAAGGTTGAAGTTAAAGCTCCATTTTAAATTTCATAATGTTTAAAGTAAATTTACAGATATCCTCCGCATACAACGTGAAGAAATCAATTTTAGGTGGATCTTAATGAAATATTAATATATCGCAAGATCCCAACGTCCCGAGATCCTACAAACTCGGAGAAAAAAACCCGCCTCGAAAATATCGGGATCAGACCGATCAATTCCGCGATTAATCCCGATTTTTTTATACGCTGGGAATTCCCTGTTATTCAATTCTCGTAGTACAGATTGTGCTCGAGTTTGATACGTTGATGATTGTGTTATTATGCAGCTTTGAACAAATTTACAATTCATGTTGAAGGAGTTATATCCAAAATTAAAACACTACTTAGCACTAATCAACAAGAGACATTAACAACGAGAATTAAGCAACACAGAACTATTTATTCTAAAATTCTCTGCTATCTCTAGTGTTGCCTTGTTCCGTGTTGTGGTAAGTTTCGGGACTGTAGGTTAAGAAAATCGAAATTTGGGGTTAGAAATCGGGACAACCAATAAGAAATGTTTTTTTTTTATAAAATTAATGTTATTTTTTGTAATTCAGGGTTCTAAACTATAATGGTATGATGCTGAATTTTCATAATCTCAAAATTTTTAAAAGTAAATTGATTAAACTAAGTAAAGTATTTTTTATTGTGAAAAGCATCACTAACATAATTGAAACATGATCTATGGATCTATTACAGCAGAACACATCACATTACAAAATAAGAAAGACCCTTTTAGAAATTCACAAAATGAAGAAAAATAAAATAACAGGATTTGTTTTTATTAAATATTTGTTTAGAATTATAATAACAAATAATTAGGAAAAATATTTTAAATTATTGGTTTTCTCAATTAATATTGTTAAAATATTTATTTATAAAAATAATGTTTTATTATATTTTTCCCCTGGCCGATTACGCATGCACGAACACAAAGTGAACTCAATCAGCGATCGAAGGAACTCAACGAACGAGGAATGAAAGAAGCGAATTTAAGCAGCAGTGACATTCACAACTTTGTCAGTTTAAGGCGGGATACAAATCGTGTAAGATATTACGCAAATATGAGTATTGTGATATACGCATTTTTGTGTAGTTTATCGCGCTTCGGGTTGTAAAAAACATCTAAGAATACACAATGCTTTTTACAAATAATTTAGACGAAATGTAATTTAACTATTATAGCAAAACACCAAACATAATTCATGGAAATCGAAGGGTTTCCCAACAGCCGCAACATTTTATATCACAACAAATTTATGTAAATACTACCAGCAAAATATAAAAACTTAAAACTAAATCAAATTTGGCAACGTTTTTTAATGAAAGGCAGAGTTCCACCAACGATGCGACAGCACGGGTCGAAAGAATGGGACAGCCCGAGTCTTTACCACGTTGTTGTTAATAAGATTTTTTTTTGTGCCAAGTGAATTTTTATCCTGATGAAGGGTATTTACCGAGATGTTCCGCAGAAATCGGGACACCAGGCAACACTAGCTATCTCATAAATCTACACTCCAATTCCAAATTCGAATATATGTTTTTGGCACTGCACATCGCAACTTGCCAGATTGCTCTCCGTTTGGGGCTAGTCAGAGCTGAAGCGATCCTTCCAGATGATTTACACCTTATTCCAGTTTGGAGACGTTTTCCAATGGATGCCCGGATGGCAAGCTCTAAGCTCCCAGAACGCCCCGTATATTCCAAATATCTTTAAACATTTTCCTTCTTTAAAAATCCTACTAATGTATCTTGGCTTCCACTAGACGCCCCTTGAGAGTACTACTGGTATCATGAGATGACCTTTTCTTTGAAGCTAACCACTTACCCCTCCCACTCCCGCCACATAACGACCATTTCGCTGATATTCTATGTAGAACCGGGCGGACGAACGGGATACAATGCAGGAAGAACTAGGCCTCACTCATTCACAGTGCCTGCTCCCTTTCTAGCGGGGTCGTTAGTTTCTACACTGAGCGGTTGGGTCTTCCGCATCCCCCCGAAATCAAGCAGCTAAACCGAAGACGTGGAACCACTTATGTTAAAAACACAGAGGTCTTCCTTCAATGAGGCGATTCGAAAGACTTATCCGGACTCTATAAACTATGAACAAGGCTGCCTTAAAATATACAAGAATTTATTGTATTAAATATGAATTGGAAAAACTGTTAAGCAGGCTAGACAACGAAAATGAATCAACTACTCAAAACCAAACAGAGATCAGCGACGAAGATGATATTAACCTTGCAGAAATTCTGGATTCGGATCACTTTAAGTGTCAAATCGCAAAAGGCATTACAAAAAAGTTCGGAACATCAAATTAGACAAAAGCAGACCAAAATAATATAATAAAGCGAGATTGCCCAACATCATTAGGCAAGAAATTGATCTATTCGCAAATGGTGGCAGTGGCTTCAAAAAGCCAAATCTTCGAATTATTAATAACTATTCGGCTCAAAAGCGCCGAATTTGAAATATATTTTTCTTGTGCAGGGTATTTAACAAACTTCAAAAAATGAGGTTATCAATTAGATCCTATGTATATACAACGATTATTTCGCGACGGTTCGACCAAGTTGGATTTAATTTTCAGAGAATATTCAGGATGTTACCGGGGTTGTCCCATAGCAAGCAAATGTTAAAATTCGCGGAATAGCGCCATTTTGAACGGTTTACATGCTGTTACATTGAAGAATACGTGCCTTCACTAATGCATTCACTATTTTGTCAGGAAGAAAGGGTATGTATGTTACCATTGTGTAATGAGACATGTGATTATACAATGATGTATAATCACATGTCCATATGCAGTGGACCCAGTTGCTATTTAATAAACTTGATCTTTACAATGAAGCTCGTACAAATAGAATTAAAAAGGATGAAATAAAAATGTTTGTAAAAAAATAAAACCTATTAAAAAAATCGCTTTAAAAAGTGAAAAATAATATTTAATTTCATCTGGAAAATTTTACTCTGTGACGTCGGCGTTAAACTAATAAACACAGTATGACATTATACTCGTGGTATTAGGAATCAAAACACTCCGTACATAAATGTGTTTTGTTTTTAGGTAATTAAGAATAAGTTTGGCGCCGGCACAGAGTAAAATTTTTCAGACCAAATAAATTATTATTTTTCACTTTTTAGTGCATTTTTTTAAAGTCGGATTTATTATTTTTTAAATTTTTTATGTAACAAAATACGTTAAACGTTTGGACACGAAACTTTAGATGCCCTAGTATTTCTGCATTATTTTTTTTTTAAATTTGTAAACTTTTGTTTTGTATTTTCATTTACACAAATGTTCAAAAGTGTTTTTGGATAATTTATTGGTTTAAAAATGAAAGCATTTATTGCAACTGATGTGAATGAAATGACACAATTTCTTATTTATGCTTAAATAATATTCTTTATATTATGTATCAAAACATTCGGTAAACAGGCTAGTCTTCATGTTGAGATATGTAGTTTTCATAAATAAAGTTATTTGTTTTAATCGATTTAATAATTTAATATTTTTACTCAGTTGCGAAAAAGCCGAAAAAGAAATTTTCTTCTACCATTCTAAACGCAACAAATATCCTGAAAAAAACAGAATATAAGGTAAATAATGTTTACAATGTAACTGTATTTCGGGAAAAAAAGTATTTGTTTCTAATGCTGTACTTGTGGTACGGGCCCCCGCCGAGGGGTATAAAATACCTCAAGAAAAGGACAAAAAACCCAGGGGATCGCTTGAAAACATACTGAAATCTAACCTGTAAAAATTGTGTTTAAGATCATTTCTCCACCTAAAAATATAAAAAGAAACATCTAAAGTTTAATAGAAGAAATAATTAAAGAATAGAAAACCATTAAGGTGTTCAACTATTTATTAACATGGCTACAAAAAAACACAAAATTGAGATTCATATTTATGTTACTGTTGTATTAGAGTTACACTGCACGAATTTAAATGATTATTTTTGAAATGATGGTCTGGTTACCGAGGCCTTTCAATACTATTTTTGTATGGTTTTATTGCGTATTTTTTTTATAAAACCAATAAGTGTTTCTTCAATAACATTTCTGGACGATGTGGTGAATGCGCCCTATATTTTTATAATTCCACTGGAAACATATCGCGCTATCTAACCGAAAAAGCAAAATAAGGTCTAGTTTGAAATAAAATGTATAAAAATTAATTGATTAAAAACAGTATGTCATTTTCCAAATATTTTTTAAAACAACTATGTATACTATTTACTGCTAAAGTGTAGTTTCTACATACAATTTTACGTGCAAGTGTCTTAGTGCTTAATTAGCTACACTTATTATTAATAAAGCTACTTAAAACATCTTCATAACTTAAACTTGGTTGTTTTAAAATATCACTTTCAATGCTGAGCAAAGTCAAAACTTTGAGACGTCCTAAATAGAGGTTCGGATATGAGAATATCTAAGAGCGTAAATTGTAATTTTTAGGCAACATTAAAAAAAATAAAATGGTAGCGCGAACGAGGAGTACAAACTCTGCCATTTCTGTGTTGTGGTTGTGATTGTGGCAAAAAACCCAAAAAATAGTTTTAAATCATGAAGCCTCCACTAAAATTTCGAAATTATTTATGGATTTTTGGTATTTCCAGGACTAAAAAGTATAAAATAAATAGCATATTAAAAAAAAGGTAAATATCGGCACTTCCGTTGTTATAAATTTTTCCTCTGATAAATAGTGAACCCAATTTGGTTCCGCGTATAGAAATTCGGGACACATGTATGATACTAACTTTTCGAATATTTTTATTGGGTACCTACTATTTTTTTCTACCATATTGGATTCGTGTCAATATATTACCAGTTTCTATATATGGGCTACGCTTGATTTTTGAGCATAATTTAAAATAAATTGACACAGATTTGATTAGGACGCCTTTTTGTTCCGCCACGTTGAATTTGTACCAACATTTTACAAGTTTATCCCTATATCACATCCATTTTTTTTTAATTTAAACCCAGACACACCTACACTATCTAGGATTTAAAGTCAATTGAATAAGAATATTTTTTTACGTTGATTTTTTACATTTTATTTGGTCTCCATTTTGTTCCGCCATCTTGATTTCGTGCGATAATGTTACCGGTTTATCTATACATCACACTTAATTCTTGCACGAAATTTCAAATAAACCTAAAAGAAGTTTTTTATGCTTATTGTTTAAATAATTTATTAGGCCGCGATTTTATTTCGACATCTTTAATTTGCACCAAAATATTACCAGTTCATTCCGAATCCTATGAAACACTTAATATTTATGCTAAATTTGAGGGAAATTAGGTAATTAGTTTTTTACTAATAATTTTTAACGTTCCACTAGGCCGCCATTTCCTTCCGTCATATTGGATTCTTACCAAAATGTTACCAGGTCCTCCTCATATAACCCTCAATTTTTGACCAAAATTTGAACTGAATCAACAAAGTACTTTTTTAGATATGCCGCGAACTGACATACAGACAGAGCAACAGACAAACCGACAGAATTGAGAAAACGTGTTTCTTTGCATCTAGGGGTACTAAAATGTGAAGACTTGAGAGGGTCATTTTTTCACGATTACAAACATTTTATTTGGCCGCCATCTTGAAATCGCACAACAATGTTCTGTACAGTTCATCTCTATATCACACTTAATTCCTGCACAAAATTTAAAATCAACCTAGTAAGTCCTTTTTCAGGCTGACCTCTAAAATATATTATTGAGCCGCCATTTTGTTTCGCCAATCTGGACTCATACCAAAATTTTACCAGTCTATTCTTACTCGACGTTTATTTTATTTTAAAAGAAGCATCACTTCTGTACGTTATCGGCGTTATTTTTGTATTCTCACTGCGTTAACTCCGACTGCACGTCTACCAAAGAGACCTACTGTATGATGACGTTTTGCCCAATTCATATTTTCGGTTAACTAGGTATTTTAATTCAAGGGTGCTAGTTTGCATAATTTACTAGTACACATTTAAAACATTTTTTGAAAAACTTTGGAGATATAGTGCAAATTGTAATTTTTTAGAATGTTTAACAGTCTTCCTTTCTGGGTTTGTCCTTGCAGGATTAAAGTCTCTTAACTTACACCTAAGTGAACCCAATAAACCATAAATCTGTCTATTTCAAATTGTGTAATATTTAGATTGATTTTGTGTCTCTGACAACTGACCTACTACACTGTTAAGTATATTTAAGTTTTATATTACAGTCCATTGAAATTTAATTACTATTGATGTAAATATATGTATAAATATTTTTTGTTGTAAATATGTACTGGTATTTGCTGAATAATCAATAAATAAATCGAAAACATATGGTCCTTTGAATTTATTTGCTTTATACTTTTAACATTACAGCTTAAAATATTAATGTGTATACAATACTCTATTTGTCAAAAATCATCGAATTTTTAAGTAATGTATTATAATTATGTTGAAAGTATTAAAATTTTAAAAAATTCAGCAAAAATTGGATGTTTAAGACAATTTTAAGGAAGGGAAACACCTGTTTAGGCTTTTATCAGGCAAGGAACTACTGTGCTATGACTAACTAATTGTTTCTCGTGTTTTATAATTTTATAGTAGTTATTAAATAATAATAATATAATTATTAAATAATAAATTTAGATTCAAAAAATATATATTCCTACTAGATACAAGTGGTGATCAACAATCCCAGTATTCTAGTATTCTGTACAAATTGTAATTCTGGGAGTACGAATTTTAAAATACTTTAAAATGATTTTTGATTTTTCTAGAATATTTATTTTATTCTAAAGCCAGTCATCAGCTATAGGCCAGTTCTCAAAAGCATGAAACATTACGCAATTAAAAATAGGGATATTAATGAACTAATTAATGGGTTCATTTTGGTGTAAATTGACATAATATAAAATTATAGGGACAAATTTATCAGGGAAGACTGTTAAATGGCTAAAAAATACGATTTTTCACTTTTTGCATTTTTGACTTTCGGTCAGGCCGACCTTTTGAACCATAATTTTTTGAAAAAGGTCGTGCCTGACCGAAATATCAAAAATGCAATAAAAAAACAACAGGAATAAAAAAAACTAATATATATATATATATATATATATATATATATATATATATATATATATAGGGTTAATCATGAGGAAATGTCAATACTTCGGGTAAGTATTCACCGCCCAAAAATAAACATAAAAGTCTAGATAAATATGTGTCCGCAAGGCCTTCGTTCTCGAGATACAGGGTGATTAATATATTATTTAATTTTTCTATTTTTTAAATAAAATCTATGATAATGTAAATACGGGAGTGAAAATTTTTATCCGGTGGTTTTTTGGTAACGAATTCGAATCTAATCTTAGTAAAGATCTTATTTGTAAGGGGCGCAACCTACATATCTTTTTACTCCTTCGAACTATTATAACTTTTTAATACAACCCTGTATTACATTTTTGTGCAAAATAAATGATTCCTTTGTCATTTCTACGTCAAAAAGGTATAACTGTTAAAAGTTGATACGAGCAACCATTTTCGAGATATTTGGATTTAAAACAATTTCGGCGCATGTGATTTTTTATCGCAACATTTTAAGTTACTCTTTTGTCCAAATTTTAAAGCATCTTGGCACAAAAGCTTTAAAGTGAAGGATTAAACATTTTTTTGAGGTGTGTATTCGGTGACTAAAGAAAATGTATTTAATCTTTACTAAAATTATTATTATTAAGTTATTTTTATTAAAACATAGGCTAGGTTTTATAGTTTTCAAATTTCCACCATTTACTTCTAAGCACTAAGGTAGCTCTGTGGTGAATAGCTCGGGTGCTGCGTTTGTTATTCGATCCAGTAATGCTTCCATTGTATTATTATTATTTTTACGTCAAAAAGGTACCTATACCTGTTAAAAATTGATACGAGCAACCGTTTTGAGATATTTGGATTTAAAACAATTTCGGCGGCAAATTTATTAAATACAGATAAAGTAAGTGCCAAGACAGAACAACTGCTGGTTGGCGTTGCCATTTTTTTACCTTTTATTTAGCAATAGTAATGTTAGTTATTAATAAGATCAAATTTTGTCACTGTCAAATTCTGTTCATAACTTTTATTACCTGACAATAATCATTTAAGAAACATTAGATCTAAGTACGTCATTATGCTTGCGAAACTCTCACATCGTGAATATGCAGATATGATATTCATCTATGGCATCTGCAATGGGGTTTCAATTCAAGCAGCCGCGAAGTACCAGCGTCGTTTTCCAGATAGAAGGATACCAGATAGAAGAGTTTTTCAACAACTTTTCGCTATTGCTGGAGAATCTGGGATGTTTCCAAGTGCGAAAATTGTATCTGAAAGAGAATCGGGACCTGATGTTGAACTAGAAGATGCTATACTCAATGCCGTCGAAAATGATCCAAGCATAAGCATAAACACTAGCTGAATTGCAGAATCTTATCAAATTACACAATCGTCTGCTTGGAGAAATCTTCACATTAATTGTTTATACCGATTTCATTTACAACGGGTTCAACAATTTCAGGAGGATTATTCTGAGTTGAGAAGGCAATTCTGTAATTTGATTAATGAAGATCGCAGGTTGTATAGGTAGCACAAACAAAAGTAACATATTAATAATAATTTTAATAAAAATTAAATACATTTTGTTTAGTTTATGTCTGAGTCACTGAATACACACCCTAAAATAAATGTGTTAACCCTTCACTTCAAAGCTTTTGTGCCAAGATGCGTCTAAATTTGGACAAAAGACAAACTCTTAAAATTTTGTGATAAAAAATCACTTGCGCCGAAATTGTATTAAATCTAAATGTCTCGAAAATTTTTGCTCGTATCAACTTTTAACAGGTATGCCCATAGATAAAAGAATAATATACAATGACGTAAAAATGACAAAGGAATCATTTATTTTACTTAAAAATGAAATACAGGGCTGTACCAAAAAGTTGTGATTGTTCGAAGGAGTAGAAAGACATGTTGATAGCGCCCCCTACAAGTAAGAGCTACTAAGAATAGATTCGAATTCGTCATACCAAAAAACCCCCGTATAAGAATTTTCACTCCAATATTTACATTATCATAGATTTTGTTTAAAAAATAGAAAAATTAAAGAAAAACTTTAGCACACTGTATCTCGAGAACGAAGGCCTTGCAGAACCGGTTATTCTATATTTTTGACCACCTTTGAAGCGCCACCGAAATTATTTATTGCACTGTGTTTTGTAAGTAAAGTACTCTACAACTTTGGCGAGTGTTTCCACCTTAAAGATATAGTGTAAAAAAACGAAAAAGCGCAGTTTTTAGTATAATTAACAGACTCCCTTCTGAATTTGTTTGCGTGCATTTTTAGGTTGGCTCAGTTTACACCTAAATGAACCCTACTGAACTGACCTACTGCACTATGTATATTTAAGTTTTATATTACAGTGCAGTCATATTAATAACTATTTTTTAAACCAGGTTATTGATGTTGTAAATATATGTATAAGTATATTTTGTAAATAAACTTGTGGCCACTTGAAACAGTTCACCTGCATTTATTGGTAAAATTTAAGTTCGAATATTTTTAAAACGAGACGAGATACTGAGGTGCGGTTTTCAGTTGGATCTTGCAAATTTTATTCCATATAACCGGTGTCAGGCGTCAAACTCATCTAAGCTAAAAAGTTATTTATACAGGTTGTTAAACAAGACAATTTTTCAATCATTTCTTCTTTTCGAAAATCTAAAAAACAATTTTTTAGTTCTAATTGTCAGATTAGCGTAATCCTTGGTGAAATTGTAAAAAACAATTTGAAACTTTTTTTTTTAATTTTTTAATATTTTTTGAGATATGTTTTATGTAAAAAAATTTAATTTTTCTACATAAGCTGTAACTTTTTATTAGACATTTGATGTAAAATTTTCTTGCTAGAGGCCCCTTAAGACATATTTTTTTATAATGTGCACGGTCTGCACTACCCAAAAAATATACAGAGTTTTAAAAAATGTGGCAAGGTTAGTTAAAAACCTAGCAATCCTAAAGATCACGACGTAAATTTCAACAACCTGTAGCAAAAAAAAAATTAAAATTTAAAAGTTTTTACTTAAGTTTTAAGGAGTACCGAGTAGTTTCTCCAAATGGTTTTTTAATTTTCTCTCTAACTTTATTATTTTAAAAAATACAGGTGTTGATTTTACAGCCAAAGTTACCAACATCGGGTATAGTGTATCTAAAGTCAATTAAGACAGAGGAAAATTTGGGGTACGCTTAATTTACTACACCACTTATATCAAATAAATTTATTTTTATTCAGTTGACAGGTCCCCGTGCAAAAAGAGGACCTTCGTGACACAGTCAACGTGGTCTCATTATAAAATTTGTGGGCGGAGTATTAGAGTTAAGCACTTTGATTGGTTACATCCGTAAATCAATTGGTGAGATTTTTGGAGAGGTTGATTTAACAAAAAATGCACAAAAAAGATATATTTTAAAATATTTGCGTCGCCTGCCCTGGTTCAGAGATCTCGGGTCAGTGTCAATGCCGTAGAATTTTTTTTATTCTATTCAATGTTTTTACTTACCTTGTAAAAGGGATGTATTGTAATCGTGAAAATATTAGTGAAATGTTAAAAAAAATTATTACTAAAAAACTACTTACCCAATTTGCACAAAAACCAAGTATTATATAGAAAACACTGATACAATTTTGGTATGAATCCTAGATTTCATTTTCAAATTGTGTGCCATAACTAATTCGGTATAGCGAAGAACTAGTAAAATTGTGGTACTAATTCAAAATGGCGGAACAAAATGGTAGCCAAATAAAATTTTTGTAATCATGAAAAAAATCAATTTCTCAGGTTTTAGATATTTTCAGGTTTTAGCGCCTCTAGATGCCAAAAAATATGTTTTATCAATTCCGTCAGTCCATCTATTTTTTGTCTGTCACTTCGCGACATTGCTTAGAAGCTACTCATCAGATTGACTTGAGATATTAGTCAAAAATTAAGGATCATATGAGGATGACCTGGTAATATTTTGGTAAAAATCCAATACGGCAAAACAAAATCGCGGCGTGGTGAAATGTTAAAAAAATTATTACTAAAAAACCACTTATCCAACTATCCAAATTTTGTACAAAAATCAAGTAGTATTATGTAGTTTTGGTACGAATCCAAGATAGCGGAACGAATTGGCGGCTTAACAAAATATTTAAAAATTCAGCCTGAAAAACAACTTAACGGACTGATTTCAAATTGTGTGCCATAACTAATTGTGACATAAAGATGAACTAGTAAAAATGTGTTTCGAATTCAAGATCGCGGAACAAAATGACAGCCAAATAAAATATTTGTAATCGTGAAAAACCAATCTCTCAGGTTTCACATATTTTCAGGTTTTAACGCTCCTCGATTTCAAAAAAATACGTTTCATCAATTCCGTCGGTTTGTCTGTCTGTATGTCAGTTCGCGGCATAGCTTAAAAACTACTCATCAGATCAACCTCAAATTTTAGTCAAAAATTAACTTGGTAATATTTTGGTAAAAATCCAATATGACAAAACAAAAGGGTTTCCTAGTAAAATGTTATGCATTATGTAGAAATAAACCGGTATATTTCTTGTACGAATACAAGATGGCGGCTTAATAAAATATTTAAAAATCCAGCCTAAAAAAACTACTTAATGGACTGATTTCAAATTGTTTGCCATAACAAATTGTGGTATAGAGATAAACTATTAAAACTGTGGTTCTAATTCCAGATGGCGGAAGAAAATAGCGGCCAAATAAAATATTGTTAACCGTGAAAAAATCAGTCTCTCAGGTTTTACATATTTTAAGGTTTTAGCTTACCTAGATGCCAAAAAATATGTTTTATCAATTCCGTCGATCAGTCTATCTGTCTGTCAGTTCGCGGCATAGCATAAAAACTACTCATTCGAGTGATTTGAAATTTGAAATATGCAATATGCAAATTCAAAAACCTCTCTGAACGATTCAATTCTTTACGAAGTATTTGACTTAACCCCTCAAAATCAAATAAGTTTTAAAATTGAAATATATATAACTGATACCCTCCAAAATGACATATTACCTGCTTTAAAGAAACTTTCAATTTTTATCTTCTTCCTTTTCCCCTAAGTAAATATATTAACAAGTAGGTTACAATTGGAATAGTCTCTATACCCATAAAAATACGTTTTATATGATTTATTTACGAATAATACTTTTTTCCATTTAGCCTAGCTATTTCGCCCCTATCCCCTGACCATATCAAATAAAAAAACTAATTGAAAAAAATTGTTAGATACGAATAAATAGTAAAAAGAAAGTACTAATAATTAATATGTTTTACTAAAATAAGTTTAAATATCAAAAAAAGTAAACTTAAGACGCTTCTATAACTCGAGAAGAGATAAGTTTTCTATAAAAAAGTAATTAAAAATTACTTCCGGTTTAACCGGAAGTGATCCCTACTTTTTTATTTTAAATAGAACCCTGGTCATTTTTATTAATTATTGTATTCAGCTTAAAATTAGCATATCAACGATATATCACAAGGTAAGTTTTGTTTTCAAAATGGTGGCTGGACAGTCTTTTTTTTTGAAAACGCAACTTTGACGATTCATGATAAAAATGCAGTAACTTTTTATAAAATACTTCTTTTAAACAGTCCAAAATAAGCTTAGTTTTTATTCTTTTAGACACTTCAACTTAAACATCGTTTTGGGAAATAATAGAATTTTTAAATTTTCTCACTTCTCGTTTAACTCAAAAGAGCATTTTTGCATGCATATTTTAATGGCACATTTTTGTAAAATTGCCTTTTTGAGAATGTGTCGTATACTAACCTTTATTTTCAAGATGGCGTTATGCCAGCCATTTTTATAAATCGGAAGAGTTTTTATATAAAATAATTTACAGTCATTTTAAAAAAATCATTAAAAATTTCAGTAAATTGCTCTTTAGGTAAAACAAAAAGTGAAACAAATAAAAAATATATTATTTCCCGAAGGATGTTTAAATCGAAGTGTTCTAAAAAAATTAAATTTAAGCTTATTTTGGACTGCTTAAAACAAGTATTTTGTAAAAAGTGACTTCATTTTTATCATGACAGGCCAATGTTGAATTTTGTTGCTGTCCGCCATTTTGAAAACAAAACTTAACTTGTGATATATCGTTAAAAATCTAATTTTAAGCGCTGAATACGATAGTCCGTTAAATATACAGGGTCCTATTTAAAATAAAAAAGTAGGGGGTTAATTCCGGTTACAGCCGAAGTAACTTAATTATTTTCTTATAGAAAATTTTTCTTTTATGAAGTTATAGACATTTCAAATTTCAAGATGATATTTTTAAAACTAAAACGCTAACGGTTACATATCTCTTATGTTACCCGATTTTGGTAAATTTGACTGTAAAATAAACACCTGTATTTTTTAAAATCATGAAGTTAGAGAGAAAATTAAAAAACCGTTTGAAGAAAATATTCACTATCCCTTAAAACTTAAATAAAATCTTTTAAATTTGAAGTCTTTGTTATGCTACAGGGTGTCGAAATATACTTACATAATCTTTAGGATTACTAGGTTTTCAATTAACCTTGCCTCATTTTTTTCACACCTTGTATATGTTCTGCGTAGTGCAGACCGTGCACTTTATAAAAAAAAATATGTCTTAAGGGCCCTCTAGCACGAAAACTTTACATCAAATGGCTGACAAAAAGTTACAGCTTATTGTGTATAAAAATTAAATTTTTTGACAAAAAAAAATTTAAAAAAAGTTTGAAATTGTTTTTTACAATTTCATCAATTTTACAATTTTAGCTTAGGTAAGTTTTACGCCTAACATCGGTTATATGTAATAAAATTTGCAAGATACAATTTAAAATCGCACCGCAGTATCTCGCCACGTTTTAAATATATTCGAACTTAAATTTTACCAAAAAATGCAGGTGAACTGTTTGAAGTGGCCAGCAGGTTATATGCTGGTATTTGCTTAAAAATGTATAACTAATTGGAAAAATATTGTTCTATGATCTTATTTTCTTTATAATTTTTATATTATAGCTTAGAATATTAATCTGTATACATTATTCTATTGGCAAAGAAACATCGACTTTTTTAAGTTTAAGAAAATTTGATTGATGGTTGATTATGCCTCATAAAAATTTTTAAGTTGATACAGTAGCGCAAAATTTCTTTGGCTTTAAATTAAGACCAATAATTATTATTTATTGTCTGCAAAGTGAATTCCATTTAATTTATTACCAAAACATTTTGAAGGACGATCCTGATTACTCCTTCCGATTACGAGACATGACATTTTCATTACTGTTTTTAACCGGGAACTCCATTCGTTATTAACCCTTTATTTTACTAGGAATAGGGAAGTATGATCCTATTTAGTTTCATATATAGTCATTTGGGAATTACATAATATAAATTGTGTTATAGGATGCCTTATGAGTTAAATTCAGGGTAATTGGGTACTAAATTACATGGGCAAATAAATAAATAACGTTACGCTTCACTAAGAGGGAAGTTTCGGATAAAACCGATTTTTTCATCTGACAGCCATGGATCGAAAAAATACCAAATTATTCTCATACAGTTTTTTTTAATACAGAGTGTTAAAAAAGTTCATGATCTTCATCTCAATTTTGAATGTGTGTAACTTTTCGAGAAACTTTTTTTAATTTTATTCCCATGCGCAGTTTTAATCAATGATCTGCTGCAAAAAAAGTAATTTCTCAAAATTTTTATACCTGCCTTAGTCTTAAAAATATCGATTTTTTTCCATAACCTCCAAATTTTTTCAACTTTTAAGCACCTAAACCATCCTGTACATTACATCTTGCATCTTTTGCTGCTGTTTGATATACCATATGATATCCTGGTGTCCAGTGGCGTACTAATTATCTCCTATTTTCGGAATAATTTATTAATGGCTCACCGATCTTCACGTTTAAAGGTGTATAATTTTAAAAATAATCTTTTAAAAGTTCATTTGTTTACTTCACTTTAATCATTGACATATTGTTAAGAAACCAATTTCTCAAAATGTTGATATTTGCCTTTGTTTTAAGAATATCGTTTATTTCACATAACCATAATAATTTTTTCAACTTTTTCGTTCTAAACTATCCTGAATTATTGTTACCGATAAATTTTATTAGCAATAGATATAGCCGATTCCGGTGTGATCGGAGAAAAACCGATTTTTTTATCACCTGCTGATTTTCTTTGAAGTTTTATTTTTAAAGGTAATGGATGCAAAGAAACAAAATAAATAGACGTTGGTAGGCAAAGTTAAAAGAGAAATAAGTAGAATACGGTTTTTGTTGCGTGACTCTCGGATGAGGCTTAAGAATGAAAAATAAAATAAAAAAAAACATGTATCTTATGTGCACAGAAAAACTGACTTATTGGCATCCAACAGGACAGTTAGAAGATCGTTGAAAGAAAACGATTTAAGGTATAATAAGCTTAGTTATCTGTATTAAATTTATTGTTTTGTTTTGTTTGAGCAAGAAGAAGAGCAAAATGTTTACGACTTTTGGCAAAACGAAAGAGAATTGGGTGACAAAGTACCTAGGTACGCTAGTTACTTTGTTACCTAATTGTTTATTCTGCGGTGAAATGCGGTTAAACCTAATTTACTCCGATAGGACAATTTTAGTAAAGAGACCACCTGGTTAGCCCTTTGGGGGCTAAAGCTAAAATTCGGTTTTTCTCTGACCACACCGGAATCGGCACGGAATAAATATGTTAAGTTTCTCAATGACATTAACAATTATTAATTTCTATTATTAGCACGCTACTGTACAGGATATCATTGAGATATTCGATATTTTTAATCACAATAAATATACTTACCGAAAGGTATTGCTAATAAAATTTATCGGTAAGAACAATTCAGGACGGTTTAGAACGAAAAAGTTGAAAAAGTTATTATGGTTATGTAAAATAAACCATATTTTTAAAACAAAGGCAAATATCAAAATTTTGAGAAATCGGTTTCTTAGCAATATGTCAATGATTAAAGTGAATGAAGTAAACAAATAAAACTTTAAACTATTATTTTCAAAATTATGCACCTTTGAACGTGAAGATCGGTGAGCTATTAATAAATTATTCCGAAAATAGGCGATAATTAGTACGCCTTTGGACACCACATTACTTTAGTACTTTTTTGATATTGAAAATAAACCAGGATATCGTAAGGTATATTAAACAGCAGCAAAAGATGCAAGATGTAATGTACAGGATGGTTTAGGTGCTTAAAAGTTGAAAAAAATCGATATTTTTAAAACTAAGGCAGGTATAAAAAATTTTGAAAAATTACGTTTTTTGTAGAAGATCATTGATTAAAACGGCGCATAGAAATGATATTAAAAAAAAATCTCGGAAAGGTACACACATTCAAAATTGAGATAAAAATCCAGGACTTTTTTAACACCCTGTATTAAAAAAATTGACAGTTAAAACAAATTTAAAATAGCAATTTTTTTCGCAGAAAGTCAAACTGTCAGCCAGTGAAAACTGGAGGGTGATATTTGGTCTGGTTCCGAAAATATCGAGCTTGAAAGTTAGGCGAAATGTTCCTTGCTTGAAAGCAATTGTCCAGCGGTTTATATAAACAAACGGTTAATTTAATAACGTAAAACCGTTTTTCAACTTATACCTCGTTAACATTACAAGTAGTGTTCGTGGTTCTCTACTATAATTTGAAGGATCACTTTATATTTACGGAAACCTAAAATATCAGTATGTGTATATCAACGTTTTCAAGCACCCTTCAAGCCGCTTATGGAAGCGGCTTAAGAGCTTGAAGCCGGCTTGGAACACTCAAGTCAAGCCAAAAATATTTTAGGACTGAATTGAACCAAGCCGCTTTGTCTTGCGAATGAACATTTTAAGCCGGCTTGGTATCAGCTGATCTTCAACTTGAAGTATAATAGTGCCGACTCATTATTGTTATGATTCACAATTTTTCACATTTCGCTTTTTTTTCTTTAATTTACGTAGTCTTATTAAGACATGAAGAGAAATTACTAAGTCGCCTCAAAGTTTTTTCTCAGAACATTTTTTAGAAGCGCGTAAGCGTATTTATTTCAGCTCGAATCTTGGCTTACAATCAAGCTAGGTTTAAACCTACGATATACACAACTGAAATTCAAATCAAGAAGCCGGCTTGAAAACGTCGATATAAATGTAGTCTATGAGAGTTGTCTGAATTGTCAGCAGTGATGTCTTAGCAATAAGTCTGTAAAAGCATAAACTGATTTTTTACTAAGAACCGCAAAAAATTCTTCATACACCAATAGAATGTTTATATTTCCAGCATTTATTGACAAACTTTATACGCTTATGACTAAAGTATGTCACACGAATCTGACGGCCGTTTGCAGAAATCTCAATTAAAGTTTAGAATGACTAACGGAATGTCAAATTTGACAACGAGTTCCTAGATTTCTATAAGCAGCTTGTCAAATCTGAAAACTCGGGTAAATATTCTAATCAGCAATTAAGTTTTCCTTAAACTCCTAATTATGTTTCAATTCCTCATTATTTAGATATAAATATAGGGAGTATTAAAATAGCATACCAATTATCGCCGTAATTTTTTTCAATGACAAATTAATGTAGCAATAAATAATTAATTAAAAATCAGTAATATTTAAAAAAAATAGTCGTAAAAATAAAAAAGCATGTTGACGAGTTTATAATTTTAGGCTAAAAACATTTATTTGGGTCATGTGTCTTTATCAGTTTTAGAGATTATTTTGTTTTATAAGTAATATGGCGGATGTGAGCATAATAAAAAATATATCAATAGCGCCGACATTTTGAACTAAAATACCACTTCTGGGGCACCTTTAAAAAGAAAAAATTGTGTAAACTGAGATTAGACATTATATGCGTTTCCATTTCAAGAATAAAAGTCTGTTGAAGTTTTCATTCATTTAATTCTAAAATGTGTCATTGCACTTATGAAACATACCCCTTAGAAAATAAGAAAATGGTGACATGTACCATAAGTTTATTGTTACCCGGTATAATAGTGCATATATTTTATTAATAATTTTACCCTTCCCTGAATTTCCGGTACTTTTACCAGAAAATCCTGGTCTTAAATATTAGCAGACAAAAAATTGATATTTTGGGATAATACTTAAATGGACAATAACTGATTACAACTGAAAATAACTAGTACCTTTCATTTTAAAATAAAAAAGTTGCAATATTTGATGACAATTGCACATTTTAAATTTTGAAACTAAAATTTAAAAAAGTATAATTAGCAAACAACGCTATCTGTCTAGATCTGGAAATGAAGTCACGTTGGCAAAAAGTTGTTTATTATCTCTAGATATAGTTATTAACGGGACAGAAATAAGTCTTACATCGTACAATTTAAAAACAAGAAAAAGTATTGTGTACTTAAACAATCAAATAGTTACAAAACTGTGAAAAGCAAAATGTTATGCTTTTAATTTGTTATGTAGATTTCCATCAAGCAAAGCCAACGCAAATGAATATACTTTCTACTGCTTTTATGTTAACTTGGTATTTCGCTGAACGTTAGAAAAATGATTCACTTTTATAAAAATAGTCCCCCGATTACCAAATCCCATCGTTTTGATACGTCGTTGGTGAAAAAATATTTCGTTGAGTCAGTCTGTAAACCGGAATTCTGACACACGTGGTGCAATATTGCCATTGCACGTTGCATGCACAACTACATTTATTTTATTTTATGGTGATCTGACCCGAGCGCTGCAACGAAATTGATGATGCAGCATGTAGTGCGACTTTCCTTTCTTTTATCGACCAGGGACACGAACTTACCATCGACGGTACAATATATACCCTCGACAATTTTAGCTACAGAATGCAGAAAATATACCTCATATTGCAGTGGCGCAAATATTACGGTGTAAACTCGATTCGTATATGAAATAGTTGGGAATGTCGTGAAAATTCTCGTACACTTTTAAATTATCTTAAAGTTCCTGGATGAATTCCCTAAACGTATTCTGAGGATACCTTTAAGGAATAAATACATATTAAAAATCCGATTATGTATTACATTCTTTAATTAATTGTTTATTGATCACGACATTTGAGAATATTAGATTTTTGATTTGGAAAACTCTACTAGCAATTTGATTAAAAAACACCTACTTATAACGCGTTAGACAATAATTATATAGATTAATTATTCAATCTTTCTTTAAATATACTTATCGCAAAACACATTTTCCAATACTTAACGCTGGTTTCTGGTAATCAGCATTCAAATTAATTTTGTTGCCCCAGATGAAACCAGTGTTGTCAAATATATGTATTTACTATATTTGGCGTGAAAAAATAAAACTATTGAATGATCATAAAAATAAATCCTTTAAAACGATACAGATTATTACCACGCTTATTGCTCATGAGTACTAATTGTACAGGGTGTTTCGTTATTGTTCAATTTCCAAATAAACAATCGATCATTTTAATCTTATTATCGAGCTTGTACCACTTTTTAATAATCGCAAACTAATAATTCTTGTTCTATAATTTGGTTGCGCCCTCTGCGGCCATGGTGTCAAGTCGGGAACACCTCCGCGCTCGGAAGTACGACGTCGAATGTTATACATGTACAATCAGTAAGAATTTGCATCGGCGGTG
This sequence comes from Kuschelorhynchus macadamiae, assembly GCA_030620095.1. Taxonomy (NCBI): domain Eukaryota; kingdom Metazoa; phylum Arthropoda; class Insecta; order Coleoptera; family Curculionidae; genus Kuschelorhynchus; species Kuschelorhynchus macadamiae. The sequence continues at coordinate 124,669 of JAUTXW010005036.1, read as the reverse complement.
GGGTGAACTTACTCAGTTTGTGCTGCGGTCTCATCCCGCGTAAAAAAATAATTCTTTAGGGCTCTATTCCCGTAATTTAAAAGTGTATTCTTCAAATAAAGTCATGTGGTAAAACGAGTGCGTCTTTTGAGGTAGTATCCCTCGTTTTTAGTTGATATCCATAGATTTTCGATAAATTTTAATCATATTGCGTCATTCGTTTCGGTGTGTCCTTTGATGGTCGGCAACGGGTATAATTCGTTTATCCGAAAGTGCAAGGTTTAACCCAGCCACATCAGGTGGATGGTGGACTGCTCTTTATTACAGAATTAATTTAGCCAGTATCATTTTATTTCTTTAAAAAGTATAGTTATACAGTTAGAAGAAGAGTAACTTTTGTAACGTCATAAAAGTGTTGCCAACCAATATTTAGTAAAATACCCAAGTGTATTATTTTTTCTTGTACCTCTATATATTGTCATTAGAGGGCAGTGTCTACACTACTTTTGACTTTGTAATATTTTGGTTTGTATTGTTTACAAACTTAAATTGTGACTTTGCTTTGCGGAATAGACTGTGAATAATAACTCGATTGTGACAACCCTATTGTGACTATTTTGTTAATTATTAAATATACCTACGTTTTCTAAAACCTAAAGAGTTTTAATGGTCCTTCGTCGTAGAGACAACCCCAGAGGTTTTCTATCAGTATAGACCAGTTCACGTCTAGTTATAGTTAAAACCAGGTCTACATGCCTTAGTTAAAAACTAGTATTTTACGACAAAATAAAAAAAGGTCTAACCTAGGCACTCCCAAAACGCAGACTGATAATAACTAGCTCTTCGCTCCTCGCATCCAAGTATGTCAAAAAAAAATTATAACGTACCACGCAAAAACCTTATGGAAATCCAGCTTCAGTGAACTTCACTGAATTTTTTATATGTGGTTCTTCACCTTCTGAACAAAAGGCATGGGAATCTCAAAATCGTACGAGCGGTTATGGAAATTTAGCCCACTTTAAAAAATCGGTAAATTTTATTTATCTACCTGGAACTTGGTTCGTTATTAAACCTTCCTTTTAGTAGGAATAATAAATATAATAGTAATAGATAAAGTGAGTTATTTTTCAGTTTTCAACAAAAAAAAACAAGGTATTTTTTGTGATTTTGTGAGGTAACTCCAGGCTGGCGGTTGCTTTCTTTTGTCTACGGAACTAAATAGGCTTATACTTCACTATTCCTAACAAAAGTAAAGATTCATAACCAGGGAAATTTCATGTAAACAAAAAATTTCCAGGCTGATTTTTTAAATATCTTATTTCGATGTGACGCTTGACTTCTGTGCCAAATTTGAAAATTGGTAAACGGTAAACTGGATAAGTAGTTTTTAGCTATACCGCGAACAGCCAGGCAGACCGAAAGGCATACAGAACTGAGAAAATATGTTTTTTGGTAAGTAAACAGCTTAGTAGTACAAGATATAGATAAAATATTAGTTTTAAGCCCTCATACGCATAAGACTGAGATGACTGCTTCAGTTTCTTTAAGATGGTAATAAATATTTTTGGCTAGATTTTAATATGAAATTTACAGTGTGTCCAGGGATAGGATTAACTACAGGAAAAATTGATTGAATTTGTGATATTCTTTCTAAAATATGTTTCTTTCTAAAAACTATACTTTTTAGGCTGAGAAATTCTAATTTTTCTACACTTTAGTCGGTTAAACTTACTTTATTAAAAAAAAAGTTATATAGAAAAGCTGTTCAAATACAGACCCATTAGTCTGTTTGGATATCTTGTTAGCTATTTCCAATAGAGGGAAACTTTAAATAGGAAAGTTGCTTGGTTACTAAAACGGCATTTTGTAAATATATCTTTATTTATGCAGGATGTCCCAAATTCACGGTATAGGGTTCAACTTATTTACTTTAAATAGAGGCCTATATATATATATATATATATATATATATATATATATATATATATATATATATATATATATATATATATATATATATATATATATATATATATATATATATATATATTTATATTATATTATATTTATATTATACCATTTTTCGAATATTTATAAACATTCTTTATTAAGCAACCGATTATGTGAATAAAATTTAAGAATTTTAGACACTCTAAAATCTGGACTGCTTGACTTAAAGCAAAATGAATTGCACACACTACTATCTGAGATATACCGGGTGACACAGGAGACATATAAAAGGGCGCATTGAAAACTAAACATGACCTTTTTATAAAAAAAAATACAATAACCATTTATAAAACACTTACTTTAAACAGTTTAAAATTTCTTTATTGTTTTTAGAACACTTTGATCTAAAAATCGTTTTGGGTAATAATAGATGTTTTTTAAGTTTTTTCACTTCTTGTTTTATCGAAAAAGTAATTTAGTCCAACATGTTTAATGGCACATTGTATATTTTTCCTGGTAGTAATTTTCACCGTTAAATCACCTTTTTAAGATGCATCGCATGATAACGTTTATTTGCAAGATGGCGATAAAATAGCCATTTATTTTAAATTGGGGCCATATAAACTTTTTTAAATAACTGCTGCATCTTCATCTTGATAATAAAGGTTAACGTGTAATACATCTTTGAAAAGGCAATTTTATGGAGGAAAGTAATGCCGGCAAAATATACAAGGGCTATTAAAAATATTGGACTAAAGTGAAAATACTTTAAAAAAAAATCTATTATTACCCAAAACGATTTTTAGGTCCAAGTGTTCTTTAACGAATGAGTTTATTTTGGACTCATTACAAGTATTTAATAAAAAGTGACTCTATTTTCTTCATAAAGCGGCCATTTTGATTTTCAAAAAAATCCTCATCAGCAGGCATGTTTAATTTTCAAAAAAGGGCTCTTCAGTTGCCATTTGACAACAAAAGTCAACTTGTGAAATATCACTGAAAAGTTAATTTTAAAAAGAATACTACAGCTTAAAAGATATGTTTGATCACAAATTTACTTGATATCGTATTATATACGTGAACCAAATTTCAAATTGATATGTTTAAAGTATAACTTTGTAATAAAGGACAGAAACTTTCAAAAAACTGGATTTGGCTTATCAATTAAAACAGAGCTGGATCCCAACACGTTATTGCTGAATAAAGAATAAGTTACAAGATGTAAGGGAACTAATTACATTGTTTGGAAGACTCTTCTTCTCTTTTTCAGGACGAGGCAAAATTGGACAACACTTACGCCGCGCGCCGGCCGAACCGTGATCCTCGGCTCTCGATCCTAGATCACTCTGCTCAACCCTTGGCCCACACCCTTAACTCGAGATATTAGCTCTTAAGTTAAGGTGTAGCCTTTGGTCTTTATCAAGTGAACTGAGGACTAGCAAGTGTGTGTAACCAGAAAGCTCAAACAATGACGACGAAATTTTTATTCATGAGGAAGCCCCCAACATAGAACAAAATAAAGCAAAAGTTACTGAAAAGCCAAATATTTCTGAACAAAACCCAAAACTAAAACACAAAGCAAGAAATCAGCAATCTAATTCTGAGACTCCTAGAAATACTAGATCCGGTTCAACAAATAATCAGCGAGTACCAAAAAAGAATAGCAAAAAGTAACGTTTATAACTGAAAGTTAGTGAGTTGGTTAGTTTGAGGATTTTTATGTTTGATTGTTGTTTTTACTTTTATCTATAATAATTGTAGCTGCTTCATACATATATTTTTTTCTCTCCCATTTTAGGCAGCTTTAGATTTTTAGGTATAAAACTGTGTATATATGTAATTTATGTTTCTTGTTCTGTTTTTGATATAATTTTTGTATAGTGTTTGGAAATTCAAATGAATAGGTATATCGCCAACTACAAGCCATTTAATCACAATACCCATGAGGTATCAAACATAACAGAATATAAAAATAAAAAACAGAACTTTTCTTCATCTCTAAAAGTATTTCGTGTAAATATTTGTAGTATAGCTAAAAATCTTGATGAACTTCTGGTATTTATAAATAGTCTGAATGAAAGTTTTGATTTAGTAGTCCTTACTGAGACTTTTGCAATACATGACAAAGATATTTTTAAAATTCCGAATTATGATTTACTTTATAATGATAGTAAAATTAACAGAAATGATGGCACAGTTGTATTTATTCGCTCTGACATAAAGTACCAAGCTGGAATATGTAATATAGGGGAAACGAAGTGTATTAACGTCAAACTTAGAGTGGGCCAAACAAGTTTTTTCATAACAGCGCTTTACAGATGCCAAGAAACAAACTGCAATGAATTTATAAACTGTCTAGAAACCTATCTAAATAACTTTACAGATACGGGTTGCCAAATTTTGATTGGAGATATTAATATTGATATATTAAAACAAACTAATGTCTCTGAAGAATATCCAAACTGCCTTTATGCAAATGGATTTTTGCCATATATTAATAAAAACACAAGAGTAAGAGGTCAGCAAAAATCTTGTATTGATCACATATTTATAAAATCAAGTAGGCAAGAAATGGAAATAGATTCATTAGTCTACCGTTACAATTTTACAGATCATTATCCAATCATTGCTTTTATTAAAACTGAACAGCCCCTATCAAAAAATTATGATAATAAGCAGCATTTTAAAAAATTCACTGATTATGGTAAAGTGAGGCAGGTTATGTCAGTTCTAGAGTTTTGCAAAGCATTTTATTCTTCTGAGGATCTTGATGAGTCCTCAGAAATTTTAATTAATAACATAAAATCACCCATTCTTAAATTCACTAAAACCGTTAAAATTCAGATGCAACATAAACCAAAAAATAGCTGGATGACAAAAGATCTACTAAAATCGGTTGCAACAAAGAACAAAATGTACACGCAGTGTCTGCAAAATCCTGAAAATGAGGAATTACTAAACAAATATAAAAACCATAAAATAAACTAACAGCATTAATAAATAAAGTCAAAAAAGAGTATTTTGAAAAGCAAGTAGAACGAAATTCAGACTCATCAGAGAAATTATGGATGATGGTTAATAAAATTGTGGGAAACAACAAAAAGTAAAAATAGATGAAATAGAAATTAATAATAGTACTTGTTCAAACTTGGAAGATATTGCAGATGCTTTTAATACCCATTATTCGAAACTCGGAGAAAACTATGCAAAAAAATAGCTCCGCCAAAAAATATACCTCCTGAGCGAAACCCTTATGTAAATTCTCTGTTTTTAAAATCCACCACCCCTGAAGAAATAAACAAGTTAATACAGCGATTGAAAGTAAAAAAATCACCAGGATACGATGAATTAAGTCAGAAAATCTTATGCAAATATCACATTTAATTTCTCCCCATATTTCCTCCTTAATAAATAAACGCATTGAAAAAGAATATTATCCACAAATACTAAAAACTGGTTTAATTAAACCTATGTTTAAGGGTGGTGATAAACTTCAAATAATTAACTATAGGCCCATAACACTAATTTCAACTGTATCAAAAGTATTCGAGATGGCACTAAAAATAGAATGGTAAGCTTCTTAGAAAAAAATCTCAGGCTCTCAGAGTGCCAATTCGGCTTTCGATCTGGCAGATCCACGGAGGATGCAATAGTATACCTAACAAAACAAATATACGAGGCCTAACACAATAAAAAGGCTGCACTGTGCATCTTCGTCGATCTTGCAAAGGCATTTGATACCGTCTGCTACTCTAAGCTAATAAGAAAGCTGAAACGTATTGGCATTAGGGGATTGTGCCTTGAGTTAATTAAAAGTTATTTAACAGATAGACAACAGGCAGTAAAGGTAAATGAAATTACAAGCACCATACAAACAGTTAGCTACGGAGTCCCTCAAGGCACGGTCCTCGGACCATTGCTATTCATTATCTACATGAATATTGTCTTTGACCTAGACATAACTAGCTGCATGGCAAGCTTTGCCGATGACACTTTTTTGTTTGTTAAAGCTAAATCATGGGCTGAAGTGGTAGAAATGGCAAAATGGGATTTTTTTAAACTGAAAGAATGGTTTGATTATAATACACTTACACTCAATATCAATAAAACTTTTTTTATTCCATTCTCATCCTATAAATCAGGAACGCCAAATATTGCAAGTTTAAAAATTTCAGATTCTCTCACAATAATAGCTACAGAGTCAATTAAATATTTAGGAGTGATAATTGATAAACATTTAAGATGGAATTTCCAAATTCAACATCTAATAAAAAAATTAAGGTTTTTAATAGCTAGATTTAAGTATTTCAAAAATTTCTTTAAGTTAAAAGATTTAAAGATACTACGCATTTTTTCAACTCATTTAACCTATGGCCTGTGTGGATGGGGAGGTGTAAATAATTATAACTTGACCAAATTAAATAGCCTTCAAAAATGGGCGATAAAAGTAATCTTTAAAAAAAGAATGAGATATCCAACAAAAAAATTATTCGAAGAATCAGGTCTCTTAAATGTAAGGTAACTATTTTGTCAAAAAATTGCAACAAGAATATTTGAAGGAAATGAAAAAATTGAGCTAATACAACATCCACACAGGACAAGGAGTACAGTGAATAAAAAATGTAGAACACTCAAAGCAAATAAGGTTATTGGAACCAAAACTATAGCTTCACTATCTTCTAAACTGTATAATTTAATTCCAAGCCATATAAAAAAAATTTCTAGAATAAAAGAATACACAAAACTAATAAGAGAGTGGATATTTAAGTCTAGTGAGGAAATAGAAAAATTGTTTGATGTAAAACTTATGTTACCTTAGATCCCTGAAATGAAATGAAATTGATTGTAGCTCTAGTGTCAAAACCCAAAAAATTGAGTAGTTAACCCTGAATGTGACTTAGTATAAAATTGTCTCTTAAACCCAAACTACGACTCTTCCAAATTCTGTCCAAGAAACCGAAATTGACTCTTTTCTCACAACAAGTGGGTAAAACCATTTCAAAAGTGAGCTGTTTATTTCATTTGTATTTTGTTGTACTTTACTGTATAGAAATAAACATATTTTTATTTATTTATTTATTTATTTAATTTCATATATTCAGGTTAATTATCACAATTCAACTAGAAATAAAGCAACATTATTTACTTTACTTGCAAGTTTTGTATGACCTAAAACTATGAACTGATTAATTCTTTAATACAATAATTTATAATTAAGGTTTCTCTCTATAAAAATTCAAAATCGTTTTTATGGCTGAAAGAATGTGTTAATATCTTTTATTTATTAACTAGATTTCCAACACGTCGTTTTTTACGCCTTGTATTTGACAAGCAAAATAAAAAAAAACGGAAGAATGTCGTGTTTTTTGGGGGTGTTTGAAATTCAAGAATTTCAGTTGTTCATCACGAGTTCCTGTGAACAGTTGAACCCGTAGAATGTTTTATTTACGGTAAAAAGAGACACAAAGCGTATTTTTGGCAGCCCGAATTTATTAGGAAAAATTTCCAAACATAGACAATAACCATATAATATAACGTTTAATGCCGACAAATGTGACACATTTTACATAGGTTGATATGTATTTTCCAAACTGCCTGGAAAAACGGTAAACACACATTGCCGTGTGTAAATAATAAAGCCCTTATTTTTTGTGTTTTTCGCTTCAGATCGAAAAATCAACATGATTTAGGTAAGTTATACACGGAAGTTACTTTGGCAATTTGTAAAGGAATTAATAATTAAGAAATGTCAAATTTAACTTATTTCACCGTTTTTTTTTTCGTTTTCAGAATTACCCTGTATAGTGGAAAAACTATTTTATATCCAAATATTGACGTGTTTCGACGTTATTCCAAATATCATACTATTTTTTAAATATATACAGGGTGTTTTAGGTAAAACTCCAAACGTCATTCCCTTGAGCATTACCGGTAATATCAAAAATGTAATTATTTACAGCTGAAATAAAAATGACGTTATCACCATTATAGGCGACCCAAAGAAAGGAAACAATTGCCAGAACTTAAGATTAAGTAAAGTACAAGTACGTTTATTTTTAAGACATTTTTGTTAGTGTATAAACTTGATAACTATACCGGTTACTGAGATATACGTGTGCGTGTTTTATTTAAATTTCATACATTTCTCGGACAACAACCGCGATTTAAGAAATTTGGTAAAAAGTAGCATTTAAATGTAGAACATATATTTTTTAGATAAACAATTTTTTTCTATTTGTGACCTGTCGTAAATCATGACTTAATTAAATCAAAAGTATCTAATCTAAAATATTTTATTATTTAAGAAAACATGTTCGAAAATAAATTTTAATTTTAAAAAAGTCATTATACTAAAGGTCCCCCTACATTTCAGAAACCAATAGAGCAATCAATTTGGCACAAATTACAAAAATTTCTTAGAAATAGACGTAGAGTTAAAAATAAAACTATAATTTTTGCAATTGTTTTTTTTTGGCACCGCGAGCATTTGTATTAGCTCCTAATAATTACATTTTACTCAATCAAATAACAACTTTTTACCACAATTTAATATCTCCGTTAATTCTCTAGAAATCAGCGTTTAAATTTAAGTAAAACACCCTGCATATCTCAGTAACCACTAAAGTAATCAAGTTTGCGCAAATAATAAACATGTGTTAGAAGTAGACGTATTTTCGAAATCTAAGATCTTCGTGCAATTGTTTTATTTTTTCGGGGCGTCGCGGTCGTGAGGCCTATACGTGTGACGGGGTCGACTCTATTTTTGTCGCAAATAATTAGACTTTACCGAGTATACAATGTCCTTGAAAAAATTCGCATCTATTCCATATTTTATATAAGGCAACTAATAACTATTAATTGATTAAGTATGAAAAATGGCTTACTCGCAAATAATCATATGACTTGTGTTACGTTTCAAAATTGTTATGTATTAATAGAAATCGCAGAAAAAGACCTTATTCGCTAAAATATGAAAAAAAGTTTTATTAAGACAAGTTCTTTATTTTTACGTTTTATATATATTTATATAATTTTGGCCATTAGTTCCAATTATTAATTTTTAAAAATGTTTTCAAAAGCAAATTATTAAAAATTTCGATTACACTCCTAAATCAGTTCATTGTTATTTTTATTTTCTTGTAATATGGCATGTATTTACTACATAAAAAATATAATTTAAGCAATCTATACGTAAGTTCCTAAAATCACGATAATTTTTCATTAAGCTTAACATACTTTTACGGAGTGATTCTTATTTTTCTCGGAAAAAGAAAGTTTTTGTGGATAAAATATGCTGACAACGTTACTGAAATAAAATATTTTATCAACATTGAAAATTCTTATTTTTATAGAATTTTTGAAAAATAGGAAAAAGTTATAAAAATTAAATATTGGAATTTCCCTAGATATATTTAAAACTATAAAACAAACAAAATTCCTTAATAACATTTTTTCATATTTCAGCAAATAGCGCGGTTTTCTTCAATTTTCACAAATAAATGTCAATGCTGACAGGTAGCGCGGGTCACCTGACTATTTTGGAATAGGTCATTTTTCATACTTAATGAAGCGAAAGTTATTGGCAATACTAAATATTGACAAAATTACCTAAAAAATCCCATTTGATGCAAAAAGGTAAGTTCTGGGTATTTAGGTATAAAAATAGTTTTATATATATATATATATATATATATATATATATATATATATATATAAATATATTATGGTGTCCCAAAAGGTCCTACCAATAATTTAGAAATATATAGATTTGATTCAAATATCGCGATTTAGCCATACTTGCCTTAGTCCAAAAGTTAATATTAAGAAAGACATAGGGTGATTAAGTTAAAATTTCATTTTCGATTTTTTAAAATAATATCCCTGGTTTTTGAGATATTAAGTGAAAATTGGTGATAACGGATTTTTTTTATAGCCAGTAATAATAATACGCCTTTAATTTTGATGTAACTTGTAGAGGGCGCTTTTCTTCACAAAAAATCTATCACTATATCTTATAAATCTACCTAAATTTTACCGTTTTCGAGATATTTGCTGTTTTATTACTTAAAACAGCCCCGTGTACTCACCATTTAAGATATTCGAGTTTTATCATTTTTATAAAGTAGGTTTTTATCAAACAAGAATCAATTGGAATTAACGCATCTGTTGCAAAGAAACATATTAGCTTTATTTCTGAACGGTTTATTAAAATTTATAAAAATGATAAAACTTGTAATATGCTAAATGATGAATACGGCTGCATCATTAAGTAATAAAACAGCAAATATCTCGTAACTGGTGAACTTTAGCTAGATTTATAAAGTATAGCTTTTTTTGGGAGAAAAGACAGTAGAATCTATTTTTTTCTATACAAAGTTTCATACCTCTATATATAAAAAAGTTACAACATTTTAAAGACGGAAAAGTAGCGCTCGTAGAGCCCTCTACAAGTTACATCAAAATTGAATGCGTACTTATTATTACCAGCTATAAAAAATACGTTATCACCAATTTTCACTTCAATATCTCAAAAACCTCAAAAATATTATTTTAAAAAATCGAAAATAAAATTTTAACTTAATCACTCTGTATCTTTCTTAATTCTTAATATTAAGTTTTGGACTAAGGCAAGTATGGCTAAATATATATGCGATATTTTAATCAAATCTATGTATTCCTAAATCATTGGTAGGACCTATATATATACATATATATATATATATATATATATATATATATATATATATATATATATATATATATATATATATATATATATATATATATATATATATATATATATATATATATATATATATATATATATATATATATATATATATATATATATATATATATATATATATATATATATATATATATATATATATATATATATATATATATATATATATATATATATATATATATATATATATATATATATATATATATATATATATATATATATATATATATATATATATATATATATATATATATATATATATATATATATATATATATATATATATATATATATATATATATATATATATATATATATATATATATATATATATATATATATATATATATATATATATATATATATACGTATATATATATATATATATATATATATATATATATATATATATATATATATATATATATATATATATATATATATATATATATATATATATATATATATATATACTTATGGAATTTTCTTGGGTATTTGGTTCACTGAATTAATTGGCAAGTTTTAGAGATCGGCAAATAATTTATTTCATAGCGTGAGTTCAAAACGTTTCAACCATATTTTGGTCTTCATCAGTTGTCTGTAATGAGATATATAGATAAGTCACGGCACAGAAAATTACAATAATTAAAAAAAAAATTTTTTTACCGAAACCAAAAAGAGGAATTTTTTTCGGCTTACCTAGAAATTAAAACATTATCCGAGATTTAAATGTCGGCATTTTAACATATTTCCATACACCACAGTTCGTTACAATTAATGCTAAAATTAAAATAATACATATGTCACATAGCACAGAACATTTAAACGTATTACACCGTAAACAAGTATACGAACAGTTAAAATGGTACTAAATTTATATTGGAGTAAGAAGCGATTCGTACTGATTTTATTTGTTTTGATGCTTTTTTTTTTCGTTTGAACCTCGAAAGAAAGGAAGTATGTGAACGTAAAATTGATTTTTGTTTTTGGTATTTTGATGATTATGTTACACAAATAAGTTGTTATATATTTTACTTAAATTTTTAATGTCAGTTTTATCGTTGATACTATTTTTGTTTTTTTAATATATATCATTTCCAAGAACTCCCTTTTTCTGTTGGTTTTTTTCAGATTTAAGTATCGTAGTCTCTTGAAAATTAAATGTATGTGATAATTGCTGTTCGTGATTAGTTAAGGCTGTTTTATTTTTTTTATCGTATTTGTGTCCATTTAATCTATTTTGTAAATATTGGGAGGTTTGACCAATGTAGACACTAGGGCAGTTGTTACATGGAATTTCGTATATTGTATGAGATTTTTTATTTTTATTGGTTTTACATTTTAGTAAGCTGAAATTTTGTTGTAATAGATTATGACCTTTGTGACAAACTGATATATCATATTTATTAAAAAGTATTTGTAGATTTTCAGATAAGCCATTTATATACGGGAGTGACAAGTAATTGTTTTTATTTCTGTTTTTTTGCGGTGGCAGGGGATTGTTTATGAGATTTTGCAGTCGTGACTTAAAGATAGAATTAATGAGTTTACATGGGTAACTATTTTTGATTAGAATAAATATTTTTTGATTTATTTATTGCTTTATCCCTGTATATTGTGTCACTCAGTTTTATAGCACGATCGCCAAGTCCGATTAAAAATTCAAATATCAGCCCGACCAGGTGGTTTTGGTATACCACTGTTTTAATATAATTGTTCTCACGATTAACATTAAAGTCTACTTACTTCTCATATAACAACACATACTACAAACAAACTGAAGGATGCGCTATGGGGTCTCCCATCTCAAGCGTAATTGCTCAAATGGTTTTGGAGGAGCTAGAAAATACTATGATATCAAAACTACCTTATCAGCTACCATTTTTTTATCGATATGCGATGACTGTTTCACTTCAGTTCCGGAAAACATGTGTGACGATATTCTAAAAACATTCAATTGTTACCATCCTAAAATTCAGTTTACCATTTAAATAGAAAATAATCAAAAAATTAACTTTTTAGATATGACCATCCATCGTGAGAACGATTCTATTAAAACAGAGTGGTATACCAAAACCATCTGGTCGGGCCGATATTTGAATTTTTTATCAAACCATCCAATATCCCAAAAAAAATCGGTCGTAATTGGACTTGCAGATCGTGCTATAACGCTGAGTGACACAATATACAGGGATAAAGCAATAAATAAAGCAAAAAATATTCTAATCAAAAATAGTTACCCATCTAAACTCATTAATTCTATCTTTAAGTCACGACTGCAAAATCTTATAAACAATCTCCTGCCACCACAAAAAAACAAAAATAAAAACAATTACTTGTCACTCCCGTATATAAATGGCCTATCTGAAAATCTACAAAAACTTTTTAATAAATATGATATATCAGTTTGTCACAAAGGTCATAATCTATTACAACAAAATTTCAGCTCACTAAAACGTAAAACCAATAAAAATAAAAAATCTCATACAATATACGAAATTCCATATAACAACTGCCCTAGTGTCTACATTGGTCAAACTTCCCAATACTTACAAAATAGATTAAAAAATATTTATGTATATATAAACATATACATGTATATATATATATATATATATATATATATATATATATATATGTATAAATATATATATATATATATATATATATATATATATATATATATATATATACATATATATATATATATATATATATATATATATATATATATATATATATATATATATATATATATATATATATATATATATATATATATATATATATATATATATATATATATATATATATATATATATATATATATATATATATATATATATATATATATATATATATATATATATAGTGTGTCTGGCGGAATCCGTTACGAAGAAAAACCCGGGTAAAAGTTAGGTTAACGGTTTTTCTACATATAATTTCAAGACTTGTTTATTGAAAGCACTTTGTGCTGTGAAAATACAAATTAAACATGACATAATTTTTTTTTAAATATAATTAATTGTTTTATAATACGAAGGAGCAATCTTAAAAACCCCCAAATGCCGAATTTTAGTCAAATCTGCAAAAATATTAAAATTAGTCTGCCATGTTGGCGCCGCCATTTTTAATTCTGGAATATTGACTAAAATTTCATAATATTTACTCTTAAATACCCTTGATACTAATTTTTCAGTCGAAGCTGTACAAATTACAAAATTCGTTCGCTATAATGAGGCCGTCAGTTTGATGTGATTCTTAAATAATCCGCACAAATGTTAGAATTCGTCCATATTGACATTGTCATGGGCACCGCTATTCTGAACGTTTAGATGCTGACACTCTTAAATTTCCCTAGGCACATTTAGTCTAATCTACACGAGAAACAAAATGCGACTGACTACATGCTGACTACAAAATTAGGATTTTTTTATATCCGATAGGGTATGCATGTCAAATTTGAAATTGAAAAATCCATTACAGATTTGAACCAGACAATCAAACATACAATCAGCCGAGTAGAGAAGCCAATAAAAGCGTTGTAGAAACAATTGAATGTGCATAACCGTTAAAACTAATAATTAATCAAATTAATCAAAGCAACAGCAGGCATCGCTTTAAAACATTGATTACTAAATGAAGACAAATTGAACTTCCATGAAAAGTATAATTTATTTTGAATTAACTTCACCTTTACACTGCTTAAAAACAAAGACAGAAAGATAATAGGTGAAAGGAAAAACGATTTGCTATTAATATTATACACGATGAAGTTTTTAGTTTAAAACTCTAAAATCATAATATATAAATAACTAATTCTCTTTAAACTTATCTAACTTATTAATTTGTTTTTAGATGATAAAGTGAGGAAATAAATTCGTCTGCTGTGCATTAGGTACCATGTTACCCAACGATTATTATTTATAAATTTGTAGGTAATTAATTCAAGAAGTGAGAAATCTTTGTATAATTTCACAATTTAATTTAAGTTTACTATCTCACAAATCTTATTATTGGCATTAATAAAATCCGCACACATTTGTGAAAACCCTGAAAATGATGCCAACGGTAATAATACCTGATTGTCTCAATAAAGTATAGGTAACAATCCTTTCCTTTGTCAAGGAAAGGGTCATGTCTTTCCTTCATTTTCGTACATTAAATATTTTTGAGCAAAATTAAATAAAAACAAGTTTATACAGTAAGTCATTAGAACGTCTTAATAATTTTTACTGTATTCGAGACATTGCTTTAAAGGTGAGCTTTTTTAATTGGCAGTGGTCTTTAAACCGAGGTAAAAATGCTAGCTAAAACGTCTCATAAAATGATTCCTTCATACAGTTTTATACTGGATTTTATTTATTTAGTCCGACTATATTTAAAAACTATGGCGCACACCGAGGCGCACACGAAGTCAAAATGAAAGTACCACCCCTTGCTGAACTGAGGCAGGTACGTTTTATCATGGGTTATTGTCTAACTGAACTGCCATCCAACTGCAATTTTTCTCGCATGGGAAATAGAAAATGTTAAACAATATATAGCAAGGATTAGTCTTTATATATTTTATTTATAGTGTTGTGATATAGTGATAATGCCTCCGAGAAGTCGCGCTCCCGTGCCTAACCCGGTGCCAATCTAATACTGATCCACTTTGTGCCTTCGTGTGCTTCGCTCCGGTTGGAATGTAACAAGATATTCATAATAAACTCATCTCATGATCAAATATCGAAAGAGATATACTTACTAAAACATTAACAATTATTAGTGTCAAATCAAGTTTAAAATTTAAGTATTTTAGGTCTAGACTAGATTATGCGATATTAAATTTTATCTATCGATAGGCGATAGCAACACAGGTATCGAGAAATTTTAATTATAGATATGTCGATAGTTATAGATATATCGATAGACCGACAGTTACCGACATATCGATAAGCCGATAGTTATCATTATCAAAATATAATAGGGAGATTATACTTATCGATATAACAGCATTTTAATTTACCTATTGTTATTCGATAACTAGATTTGCCGAACTCAAAAATACATCTATACAAACCTAAACTAAATGGCAAGAAGTTAAATATGATTGTTTATTAGATTTTTTAAAAATTACCCTAGGTATATGGTAAGTACACAATAAGGGTTCTTTTTAGGAAGCCAAAATTCGCTAATAAACTTTAAAATTAGAGAGGTGGCCAGAAAAGTCTCCTAATTGAAAAAAATAATTTTTAAAATTTCTGAATTTCCATGTTTGTTTAGGGAGTAGTAGTTTTGTGAAATGCATTTACATAGAAAATGAATAAATGTAGATTGCATACATTTATGTATACATTTTATAGCAGAATATAGGGAAATACGTGGTGATTTTTAACCAAATAAATATAACCTTAAATAGTACATCAGTCTCGATACTAGTTTCAAGAAGCATAGTTTCTCGTCCTGCTTAAATATATTTAAGGGCAAGGTGCACTTAACCATGTTATGAGAAGAGTTCTTTATAGAATTTTATTGCTTTGGCTGTATTATATTAAAAAAAAATTATCGGAAAAAAACTGTAAATAGAAATCGCACTATTAGTTGGCAATGGGTTGGCCTGCCATTGTGAAACGCCACAAGTATAGTGTTTTACCTTAGATATAAAAAAATGTATTTTATTAATCTAATAAGTAGTGCTCTCTGGCTGATTTTTTAAATATTCTAAAAGGCCGCCATTTTGTTTTGATATTTTATATTTACTCCAAAATGTTACCAGTTCATTCCTATATAACACTTGGTTTTTGTGCAAACTTTGAGGTAAATTAGATAATTACTTTTTCAGTAGCAATTTTTTAACGATTCACTAGGCCGCTATCTTATTCCGGCATGCTGGATTTTTACCAAAATATTACCAGGTCGTCCTCGTTTGACCCTTAGGACGGACCGACGAAATTGATAAAACATCTGAGAGGGCGAATTTTTCACGATTACAAAAATTTTATTCAGCCGTCATTTTGTTCCATCTTGAATTAGTACTTTAGTTTAAGTAGTTCATCTGTATACCACAATTATTTTTGCACACAATTTGAAATCAGTCCATTGAGTAGTTTTTCAGGCTGAATTTTTAAATATTTATCTAAAACGCAATTTTGTTTCGTACCAACATTTTACCAGTTGATTCCTACATAATACTCTTTTGAGCAAAATTTGAGAAAAATCGGATAAGTGGTTTTTTAATAATAATTTTTTTAACATTTCACTAATTGGATTTTTGCCAAAATGTTACCCGGTCATCCCCATATGACCCTTAATTTTTCACCAAAATTTCAAGACAATCCGGTAAATAGTTTTTTAGCTATACCGCGAACAAACAGACCGACAGACAGACAGACAGACAAACCGGCGGAATTGGAAAAACGTTTTTCGGCATCTAGAGACCCTGAAAAGTGAAGATTTGAAAAAATCTCGGATGGTGATTTTTTTTAGGAATACAATACTTCTCTTTTACGAGAGAAGTAACTAAAAAAAATGGCAGATATTTCAATTTAAAGGCATTTCCTTGGACAGAGATTTGAGTACCACTTCTTCTGTGATTTAACGCATTATGAGTTTTATGGATGAATTCGAGGGTGAAAACAAACAAAATAAATCAAAGGGCATTTTGTAAATTCTCGTAATATCGTTATTGTTTGCAGAATGTACGCTGAGTTTAATTATTATTGTAGAGTTTAAATTCAATGGCTACATCACTTGTATGCCACGTTTGTTTTAAAATAATATTTGTAACTCTCCTTGTAATAAATAGTAAGCATATATTAGGAACAAGTATAAATTAACGCTACACAAGTTTTAAATTTACGTATTTGACATGATAGCCGTGAAAGCCATGAAACGATAAAAAATAGTTAAGAGAGAATCAAGTAAGTATACGTTTTTTAACGAATTTCGAATTTCCAAATTTTGTAGTTTGTCTCGAAGTTTGTCTAGATTTAGATAAAAGTTACTTATATATTAGAAACTGATATCAGAGTTTAATAATTGAGGCGGTTTTATATAAAGTGTTTTAATTTTCAACTAATAGACTAAAGTTTTTCAAACATAGACATTTGCAGATATCTACTACAGTTATTCATACTTTTTTGAATTTTTTATATATTTCATTCACAAGCTGGAAGTAAAGTGTCACTAGTAGACCGTTTATTACAATCATTATGGTAACTCAAAAGAGATAGATACCTATTTATTTTAGTAAATAATTATGGGTAGTATATATCGACAATTCATACGATATAGACGACTCTTATCAGCATCGGTTGTTTACTATATCGGTTATTTTTTGCGGACAATTTAAGTTTGTGAATTATAAAAATAGCGCTATATTAGTACAAGTGTTTTAGCAATTAATATATTAGATAGATTGAAGGGATTGTTAACAGTGGCGGCTCGTGGCGAATTATATTGGGAGGTCAATAACAAATTTAAAAATAGGCATACTTAAAATAAAAATAAATATTTTATCTTTAAATTAAGCTTTCAATTCTCTTGAAGTTCAGGTCTACTATTCGTTCTTTAGAATTGGAAAAATAGTGAATGACACGTTCGTTAAAATTGCACGCACGCATTCCTTTTATAAACGATTTCTCGATACTTAAGATTGCTAAATTGGATAGTCTATCTTGGCCCAACTCCTCAACAAAATTTATAAGCCCTCAAAAAACCCCTGGATTTTCAGACAAAGCCGTTTCATCATGGCCACGTAGTGCCAGCTCCAATGCGCCACAAAATTTTACACAATCTATAATTTTGTTTAAAATATAACGATTTTTGGATAGATTTTCATTAAAATCTCTAAGGGATTTTCAATAAGCTGTGTCTAGCTGAGCGCGAATATCAACACTTTCGACCGTAGCATAGTTCACCGAACATTTCATGTGATCTGCATAAAACGCCTGTTTTCTTATTTTTTCTTTTAAGTATTTTAAGTTTTTAACACCGGTTTTGCACCATAATGAGTCCGACGAGTCCTTAGAAAACAACAAATAAACATAACAGTAAAATGAGTTAGAGACTTCACAACCACATATCCAGGTAGCTAAATCGTACATACTTTTGCGAAAGTTTCGATGAACCTCTTTATTTTTGTCTTTACTAGTTTGTCGTATACTAAGTTCTGGCAAATTGCGACCACTTACCTTGAATTCGGTTATTTTCTCAAAATTAAGTTCGCTAGCACCCTTTAGTTGTTTAATTTTTTGCACTACCGACATTTTATTTCATCTACATTCACAACTCAAACATAGACCATCTTGAAATTGGTTATTTTTGCAAAATTATGTTCGTAATCACTTTTCAGTTGGTGATGTTTTTGCACTAGTCACTACCAACATTTTATTTCCTGTAAATTTCTAACTCACACATGGAAATAAAAAAATATATTTTACAAAAAACAGTATATCAATCAATTTTCATCGATTAAAAATATTTTTGGGGGTCATTGACCAAATGACCCTATGGAAGCCATTGATTGTTAATGAAACTAAAGAAGACAGTCAAACGGTGAAAAAAAATATGACTTACATTCAGATAAGTATATAAGTATGATATAAGTATATAAGTATGATTGAAAGTACAAATAATGAGAATTTTGGGCACATACATCCTTTAAAGATTGGCCAATTACATAAAAAAGTAATGGTAAGAAATATAAATAGTAAAAAACGAATAAGAGTACAGCTGGGCTCTTTTAGGGATGCCAATGATTTGGTAAGAAATAACTACGTTGCGTGCTTTTATTTCAAGCCATCTCTTAGAAACAAAAGGTATTATCAGAAGTATAGATACTTTTTTGAAGACAGCTATATTCTTCAAAATATTAAATCTTCTAATAGGGTTCTGGGCATGAAAAGACCAAGAACACAAAAAAAGTATTTAAGGACCATTGCCACTTTATGTCAAAAAACAAACTGTTCTTTTTACTTTCGAAGGTAATATATTGGTTCGTTCGATAGTGTTATTTTTCCATTTGATACATATGTAGGGTAACACAATGCTGTAGGGGTCTAAAATATGAGCATGTACTTTACGTGGAAAACCAAAAACAGAAAATGGCTGACTACAGTTGTACGCCAAGGGACATATTTTGTGTAAATTGCCACAGAGGTACTCCCAAATCTAATTTCAAAAATTGCAAATTTCTTGTTAAGCAACAAAATATTTAAAAAATAATGATTTACAATAAAATACGTTTCAAAGAATCCGAGAATTGCTATGACCACTCTTGCGTAAATATCGCTACCAATAATAGATTTAGTTTATTCAATAGAACCGATGTGTACAATACCAAATTCCCTTCCTTACCTAAGAAACAAAGAACTATTCATCCACCTAGAAAAACACCTGCGAATACTCGTTTTTCACTGTCTCAACCTGTAGCTAGTAACAGTCGATATGAACAACCCTCGGCACAACCCAATACCAAAAAAAGAAAGCATAATACGTATCTCATCTTTAGTAAGTGATATTTTATTATTTCCTTAATTATTATTTTTCATAATTTTATTTATATAGTCTATAAAAAATTAATAAATTATTATTCTCCTATACTGCTTTATTTTCAAATACTTGCTTAGTTTAAATGAAACATCTGCATATTATATACATTTTTGACTCTACGTAAAATTCTAGACATCTCCCAATAAAATGTTTCCTTTGCATTTCGCTCAAATAATCCACTCTCACCTAGTAATACCCTAAAGAGCCAGCTAAATATTGATTATGAAAACGAATTAGATAAATTAATCCAAAGTTTTGCTTGATATTTTATTGGGATGTTAAAAAATTTAAATTCACTTGATCAACTTAAAAATCTCCAAGTAGAAACTGTACAAAAAGGTCTTGTTGAAACCATCCACCAAATTAGATTAACAATGGAAACAAATCAAAAGACTATAAATTAAATATATTACAGTAGAGTCTGCTGTAGCCTTGGCTGTAGTTAAAAGGCAGAGTCTTGAATTGTTATTGTATCAAAATAATACTGAATTGCATTATTAATTTTCAGGACATAACATTATTCGTGAAGATAGAGCAGACGGTAAAGCCGATGTAACCATCTTCATTACAAAAAATATCTTGTTTCAACCGAGGGTTAAACCGCTGGCCAAAATCATGTACACTAATGTCTAACAATGCAATGCCCGCAATTTTAACGAGTTTATTTCTAACGAAACGAAGGTGTGGCTAAATCAATAATAATGTGTTAATTTATTACCAAATAACTACAAAGTTTTCTAATTTAGAATTCCTTATGAAAACTCAAGGAAACCCGAAAGTGTAAGAATCGAAGTACTGATACAGTTTGAGGGTGAAAAGGAAGTATTTTCTGAGGAAACAGTGTTTCAAAAAATTGGGTTACTAATTAATTATGATTCTGCTCAAACCGCTTGACATAAAATGCTGCATTTTGGCACACAGGTTGAAAGTAGGATGTAAAGGTTCGATAGCAAGGGATTTTTCAAAACTCAAGTTTCAAGGGGGTGAAAACGCCTCTTAAATATTTAATACAACACTTTTTATTTAGTTGGTCGGTTTTTTGGAAAAACGCTTAAAATTGTGTATTTTATTTTATTATTTTACATATTTAAAATTTCTTAAAAATTAATACAGGCCGTTTCAAAAAATCGGTTTATAATTAATCACGATTCTGCTCGAACCGCTTGACGTAAAAAGCTGAATTTTAGCATAGAGGTTGATTGTAGGATGTTCGATAACAAAGATTTTTCAAATTTCAAGGCGGTAAAAACGCCCCTTAAATAGGACATTTTTTATTTAGTTGGTTCGTTTTTCGGAAAAACCCTTAAACTCGTGTGTTTTATTTGGTTATTTTACATATTTTAAAATTTCTTAAAAATGTATACAGGTTGTTTAAAAAATCGGGTCACTAATTAATCACGATTATGATCAAACCACTTGACGTAAAAAAAGCTGAATTTTCGCATACAGGTGGATTGTAAGATGTAGATGTAGAGGTTTGATAAGAAGGGATTTTTCAAAAATCTAATTTCAAGGGGATGAAACCGCCCCTTAAATATCACAATATTTTTTATTTAAAAAACGGTTATTTTTTCAAAAGAAAACGTTTTAACAGGTATTTTTTGTTTTATTTTTTACATATTTTTTAAAAATGTATACACGGTGTTCCAAAACATCGGAAATATTTATATACACAAGTCCCTGTTGACAAAAATTTAAAGAAAATGCAACAAACATTCTGGTTTAAAAAGATGTATTTAAATAAGGCGATTTAAGTACCTTTTTATATCCTTATCGTTATGGCCATCCACGAACAAAGTCGCGGGGTCATACAACGAGACCTAAGCAGGGCTATTTTCTCAGCTTAACTTTTTTATATGAGAAACTTTATACGAGAAACCTAAAATAGTCAGAAGAATTTGAAACTGCGTATACAATGATGAAAAGCGAAGACACAGAAATCATGTTTTTAATGAAACCTATTATTATTAAAAAAGCCAAGAAGCTGGTTAACTTTGAATTTTTAATTTTAATCACTGTTACCCGAGTGCTACCTGCTACAAAATTTATTCTAATTTTCCAAGTTTTAAAATAATAATAAATGTAGACATGCAACGATTTCAAATATGAAATAAGAAACACGTAGTTTCATTAAAAAAATATAATTTCTGTCATATCTCTTTTGTGTCCATTTGGATTTAATTATTATTTTATGGCAAAAAATAAGTCAAATGTGTATTTTGGTTTTTCTCACATTGTTTTCGTTGAATGACCCAGTACTTAAATAAGTATCCTGTAAATTTACTTTCTCTTATAACAAAATAAATTTAAAAATTAACAACATTCTTTGTTTTTAAAAACAAACGTATATATATATTATAAATAGCTCAAATAAAACGATTTTATGCGTCTAAATAAAGTTTTTCCGACTTTTTTTGCGAAATGGAACAAAGTTCATATTTTTAAATGGAGCACCCTATATATGTTTACGTATATCGATCCGCGGTTCAATACTGTATACGCCTACTAAGCTTTGTCAATTTTTAACCACCGTGTCAATTTTTATTTCAATTTGATATTTTGCATTTAAAACAACTTGAATTCTTAACGTATATTACGCGTTTTTAACTACTTCGTGTCGATCTATATGCAAAAGATAAAATTCAAATAAAAATTAACAAGGTTGCCAAGAACTGACAAAACTTAGTAAGTGTGTATAGTATTGAACCGCGAAACGAAATATGTAAACATATATAGGGTGTTCCATTTCAAAATATAAAGTTCGAGTCATTTCCGATCAGTCCGGAAGTAGGAAAAAACTTTTTTTAAACGCATATAAGTAGTTGCGTTTGCTCTTACTAATAATTTCAAATTTTCAATTTTTTAACTCAAAAAATATAAGAATATTAGGGCACCCGATTTCCGTTAACACCCGACATATACTCGTGTCATATGTCAAAAACGGTATCTTAAAAAAGATTTACTGCTCCACAGATTTTCTATATCTCTAGTATTATCGAAACTAAAGGATATTTTTTTAAATTGCAAAAATTGAAAACCACTAAGTAAAAATATTTTGTACAGTAAAAAAAACTAAGAAAGGTATCCAAAAAGCATGAAAAGCATGTACTTTTAATTAACGACAAAGCGCCTCACGGTTTTTGGTATAGTCATTGAAAAAAATTTGTTTTTGTTGTTTGTTGTAATATTTGTTAATGCGTTACTCACAAAAGCGTGTTTTCTAGTTTTCTACAACTATAATTTATTTTTAGTCTTAAATTCGGTTTTAAAATATCACTAATATATTACTCGTAATGTATTGAACTCGTCAAAACAAATCAGATGAACTCAGACTTGAGGTGTTTACTTACTAGCTAGCTGGTACTATTTGGTATCATTGAGCTGATCAGATTAATTCGATGGTACCAAATTATGTATCAGGCCCGTAAAAGCAGACCAAGTGAGCCCGAACACGACGGGTTTATTAGCTGCGGTACCATCGAGCAGATCAGATGAGCTCGATCATACTAAAATATATATTGGACTTTTCAAAACAAACCAAATGAGCCCAGATATGAGTGGTTTACTAGCTGGTACCATGGAGCAGGTCAGATCAGCTCAATGATACGACATTATCTATTGAACTCGTCAAAACATACCAAATGAGCCCAAACACGAGTGGTTATCGAATTTTGAATATCCCTTAAAGATTCCAGTTTTTCTATTAAACGTATCCAATTTAAGAATGCTGTATACAAAAAAATCGCTTGTATGCAAATTTAATTTTAAGGAAACGATACCGGCATATCGAGCGTCATATAAATCACGAAGCCTATGGCAATAATAATTCATTTTTTTTAATTGAGGATATTAAACAAAAAGTTAATTTTGCGAGACATTTTGTTACCTAATAATTATCTGAAAATACCAAATATCCTCAATCTAAACTACCATTCCTTATTGGCGGTAGATTCAAAATAGGATTTAATAAAATTTTGAAAACTGACTACAGAACTGAAAAAAATTTATTCGAAGGAAAAATCCAAAAACCACCATATGACTATTATATTTCAAATTATGAGTGGTACATTTATTCGGCATTCCGCGCCAAAACGAGACTTGATCATATTGAACATTTCCATCATCCAAAAAACCCTATATATAAATAGTACAATTGTTTTAAAGGAAGAAATAACACCTAACAATACCCGATAATGCTCCGCAATGCCCGATAATGCCCCGCAATGCCTAGCAGTTATACACCACAATGCCCCCAGCGGTTTATCCCTCAGTTTCCCTCTCGGTTTCACCTTATTAATTGTATCCGTAATTTTACTGCTGGCATTATGGTTTGTGGTATCACTACAGCCATTAATAATAAAAATATTTCGCTAGTATCAGTTTATAGGCCTTCTGGTATTAAGACAATCAATAATGATTGGAAAAGTCTTGTAGATGAAATAACCTCACCCGAGGGGTGCTTCACGACCTAAAAATATGTACACCACTGCCGATTTCGGCAGTATTCACTTAAAAATGCTGTATATTTCCTATATTGCCTATATTTTCAGCTTACTGCCTACACTGCCTCTTTACTGCCGTTATTTCCGGTTTACTGAAAAAATTGCCGTTTTTACGCTCATTGCCTCGTTACTGCCACACTGCCGATTACACTGCCTGACAATTTAATCAAAACTCAAAGTTTTTAAAATCGTAAACCACTTTTAGACACCTAAGACTGTTTTTAAAATCTTTAGTTAACATTGTAGGCTAAACTTACTTTGTGTTTTATTCGATATTTCGAAGCTAATGAAAATGTTAGGCATGTTTTGTTAAAACTGATTTGTTCTCGACTTAGCACTTGAAAAGTGGCAATTGTGCTATTTTGACACCCTGAATAATCTACGTATAATTTAAATAGTTTAACTTAGACCAAAACTAATTTGTCGTCGATTTTGATTATACCCCTTAACTTTCGTATTTCAAGAGTAAGAAACAGTTTTGTCAATATTTTTGGCTTTTTTTATTCTCTATAGTCTATGTGATGGTCCATTAAAACTTTCAATCCGACGTTTCGTATTGTAGAGCTCATCATCAACTTATTTTTTTGTAATACAGACCTGGATGTTTTATTTCTCTTTAGCTTCTCTAACTCGCTCAAACCAATGATGTATCACATGCAAGCATTTCAAACAATTGGTTTTTCTGTGATTAATTCTATGAAATTATGGTTTTTCGTTTCTCTGAAACATATTGTCTATTATGGGAAAATCATAAATTTGCAGTCTGATGTACAAAAAATGAAATAAAAAATCCAGGTTCCTTATTAAAAATGTTAAAACTAACCTAATTAACTATCCTAAACTAACTTATAATACGAAACATGCGTCGGATTGAAAGTTTTAGTTCATGAACCATATAAAAAATTAATTAAGCAAAAATTATTAATATATTTTTCATATATCCCTTGAAACACGTTACGCGGTATTGTTAAAAACACCATTTTTTAAATTTCACCCTATAACTCTAAAACTTAGAAAGCTATGAAAATTGTTTCTGGCATCTTAAATTTTATAAAAAAAATGACATTGTATTATGAAAGCTATTTCCCCTCTATCTTACTAATAGTTGAGATATACAGTAAGAGTCGCAAATGGGATACCGTGGGTGGTTTCTTTATTTTTAAAATGTATTTCGTTTGTGTGTGCTTGATAAAAGAAGAGATTTATCTATATAAAGTAGAAGATATAGAGTGTTCTATTTAAAAAAATACGACCTAAGTTTTTTACTCAACTTTTTAACTTTATTTTTAAAAGTTTGATACCGGTAAAAGATGATATAGAAACGAACTGTCAGTTTTGTATTTACACTTTTTTTGTCTAAAAAAATTAATTGCAAAAATGCATGTCGAAATATAAAAGTCCACCCTGTACATGGATAATAAATAAAGTGTAAAGTTAGACGAGATCGAGGACTATGACACAGTTAAGAATCCACCCATATTGGATCCAATATTATTTCTCCTATTCATAACCGTAGTCACATCTTGCTTTATTAACAGCAACTGTCTTCTATTCGCTGATGACTTCAAATTCTTTATGACTTGGACCGTTATGTCTTTTAGTACAAGACAAACCTGTCAATATAGCAAGGTGTTCTTATATTCACTTCTCACGATCCTCGAACCCTATATGAAATACGTACAGGTGAGGTGTAGTATTCGACAGCGTATTACCCTTCAATGAGCACATCGATTTCATTGTATGCAAGGCCTTTCGAATGCTAGCATTTATCAAGAGACATCCTGACATTTGCTCTACCATATGGCATCCATCCTTGCTGGGTCAGGTGAGCTTTATAGCCCCAGCTCGACGTACGCGACATACCTTCCTTTTCTTCGTTAGAAGACACCACACCAATTACGGCCAAAACTATTTTATTGACCGCCTATGTCCTGACCATAATAAACTCTATAATGACTGCGACATCTTCAACATTAGTCCTCCTGCCCTCAAAAAAATCCTGAAATTCGGCGCAGCTTGATCGTTTTATTCGTTCTATTTTAATTCACCCATTTTATTCATTTTATATTATTCCACTAATGGATTGTACATTAGTTATTTATAAGCCTTCGTTGTACTTCAGTAGTTCAGTCCTACCTTTAACCTTATGTTTACCCTAGGTTGAACTCTTTTTGTTTTCTTTTTTAGTTTAGTTTTAGTATTCTCATTTAGTTTAATCTAGTATACTTTAGTTTTTTTCATTTTTTTTAATTTGTATAACATTTAGAATCTTGATTCTGTAGTGTATTCTGAATAAATAAATAAATTAACGAGCAAACTTCGAGCAGAGAGGAATTTAGGTACAAGAATAGCTACCTATAAAGCATAAAATCTACTTTTTTATAAATATCACAGTAAGTACATAAGATATCTAAAGTCTCTCAACACCAAATAAATAAGCACTAATGAATGAGGATCATATATTTTTATTTAATACAGAATTTAACTGATTTTTAATATTTGATGATAACTGCTATTTTTTATGTTTTTAATTCTGGAAATTCCTCATATAAGGTAGTTAATAGGGGCTTGTCATTAAAAAAAAAGGAATTAACTGTTAAAACATCTTATTTTAATTCAAAATACTAAAATGTTAAAAAGAAAATCAAGAACGTTTAATATTCTTTCTCTAGTACATTTATGAATTCGAAAAGGGCCCTTACCCATTATGTTTGATGTCGTCATAGAATATAGAATATTCTTCTTTAATTAAAATTACGCTGTTTACAGTATTACTTGTATTATAGACTGTTGTCTTAACTCTTTTTCTATCACCTTATTTTGCTTATCAGGTGTTTGCTCATGCTTCACGCCACAAACCCTTATAAGGCTGTCTGTAGAAAGATGACCTTTATTATCAAAAAATAGCCAGCACAGTGTTGAATATCTAACTAGTTTTGATGTGCCAATTTTTAGTTGAATATTTAGATACTGATCTTATATTCTACTTAAGGATGAATTGTAGTTACGTACATCTATTTCATCAAATTGCAACAAGGCAGAGAGATCTTTATATCATTGTTGTTGAAGTCTTCCAGCTCTAGACATGCCCTATTTTCGAGATAGGTACAGGGTGTAAACTTTATTAAATTTTTACTACCTAATTCCATAACAGTGAAAGCTGTTTGATTAAGATTTGGCACAACCTCATAGGTATTTAAAATCTACATTTTAACAGCATCAAATAGTTTTTATCAACCATAAGCTTAGGTATGGGTAACCATCTGTAACTTTCTTGATAAAAAGTTGGTAGCCACGGATTTTTAAAAAATTATCAGCTTTATCGTTTAGAGCAATTAAAAATACACAGAAAAAGCCTTGCAGTACTTCGTGATACAAGTGGTTTAAAAACAAATTATATTCTGATGCACGCCTTTGGCACAGCTTACTTACTATCTTTGGTTACCAACAAATATTTATAAAAACGTTTTTTCTTAAAACGATCCAAGAAATAGTAGAGGTATGTAGTAGATATTGTAGAATTATGAGCAATTCCAACTCCAAATTATCACAAAATACTGAAACGCTTTTTTTTGTGAATTTTTTACTTGCGCTAAACGACACTGTTCATGAAATTTTAAAAAATCAGTGGCTTACCACGTTTTTATTAAGAAAGACAGGGTAACTATTACCCATACATATGCCCATCGTTGAGGTTGTGCCATATCTTAATCTAATAGTTCTTACTCTTATGGAATTACTAAAAAAAAAAGGTTTAACACCCTGATCTCGAAAATAAAGCATTTGAGGAGATATATTTATATAAACTTTTTTTTTATCCAAATGATCACCTCCTTTAATATTTACTCGACACTTAGGAGCACCTGTATTTATGCAACCCTGTATATTAAAATCTACGCGAAAAACCCTCTTTATTTTTAAATGGGAACCTTACATAAAGTATAGTTAAAGTAACCTTAACCTCAACCTTAACGCAAAAAAAACATAAACGCGTGCAATTAAAAAAATCTATGTATCTTTCTCATGTGAAGCAATAAAAACAAAAATAAAAAACTAAATATTAACGATAGATTGCTTTATTCACGCAAAGGTAGAGGTTAGCTAAAAAGCTTTTTGTGTAGACCACTTCGACTTTGAAAAAAAAACAAGAAAAATCTTTAAATTTGAATTTATCCTGTATAATGCTCGCAATTTTGCGAATAATTTACAAAAAAATAAAAGCAGAAGCATACACCTACTTGGAATATGAAAGTTTTTAAAGATCGGATAACTAGTTCTTTTTCATTCAAGTTTAAATACAGACATAAAATATCAATATCCCCTAATTATTTCCTTGAGTTTATATCATCAAATAAAAATTAGTGCTAACGTTTAAAATTTTCTTTATAGCCATTAATTTTGAATCCTACTGTATATTTGGAGGTGTTTTTTTTTAGCTTTCGATACAGAGGAAAATAATAAACATGATCTAAAAAATCATTGCTTATGTCTAGAATTGTGAATTTTGTACTTAAGTCTAGAATTGTGAATTTTGTGTCTACTTTATGATGTCATGTAACATCTTCTAAGTCGCGTAGCCACTCGACGCGACGCACAATCCGGCAGAAGCATCATCACAAGGCTAATAATTGAGCTTTCTGATTGGGCGCAAGATTGTCACGTGTTATGAGGCGTGTTGGGAGTGACACTGCCTTCACTGACCACTGCTCAATTACGGCCTAAATACTGCCAAAATTGCTGTTATTGCCCAGGTTTTACCTAACACTGCCACGCACTGCCCAATTTTATAAAAAACTGCCTATTACTGCTCAATACTGAAAATATTGCCGATATTGCCGCCACTGCGGTTCCACTTCTCACAAAATGTACACCACTGCCTAGCGTGAAACACCCCTCGACCTCACCATATCTAATACGTACGTGGTGAGTTTAATGCTCACTGCTCAGGCTCCCATAATTACCTATATAACGTTTCCAAGAACATTTCGGTATAAATAAATATTAATTGCTAACGAATGTTAGTTTCAGTATTCCAGATATGAACTTTTACAGTATTTCTTCTCAAATTTTAATTTGTAACAGTTGCCCACATTTGTGGATAAAAATTAACTTTTCACAACATGGTTTGCGCAGGTGCAGGCAGATTCCACGATTCTGGTAACACATTTTTCTGATGCTTCACTTTTCCGCCATAACTCATACGGTTATAATTAAATTAAACACCCGTTGCAGTAAGTACTTAAATGTATAAAATTCGTAAAACCGTTTCCATTACCTACATTAACCCTAAAAGAGCATTTTTTGTCCATGTGGGTATATGTTATGTAATCCATTTTAACAATTCATTGAGTGAATAATTACATGTTTGTATTAATAATTTATATATAGACCGATGTCAGACAGAAGCCTGAGCGCCAGCCCTACCCTAACCCAAAACAAAGCACGAGAAACATGATATATGACACTAAACTTCAGTGAAAAAAATACCAAAGTACGTTTTATTTAGAAAATAGGCATTGATAAATATCAATAAATCTTGATATATCCATAACTATGGATTTGCTGCAGAATACCTACCAAGGATTGTTCCTGGTATAGTACATATAGTACCTACCTACCTTCGTACCTACTTAACCTAACGAGATACCTGCCTATTCAGTAATTATTATCTCGATTATTACTTAGTTGTCTGGATAATGTTACCACATTTAAAAATACATAAATTATATTTTAATTGTTACCTACCTACCAAATGAATGAATTACTTACCATACCTTTAAAACATATTTTTAAAATAAAGATAAATTAAAAATGTGATCGAGAAGAAATATTTTAAATAAGAAATCCAGAAAGTCAACCATTGTAATAATAAATATGATAGAAGACTTAAAGGCATCCGGCGCATTCACCATTTATAAAATTAGTAAAAATCAAAGCGTTTGATCTAAGATTGAACTCGTTTTTTTTTATGAGCCAAATATTAGCTTCACTCTTAGCTTAGAGGACTCCTCTGCATGTACGTGTGAAGGGCAAATATGTATGTATGTATGCTTCAAGGTCACAAATATTCAAATTACTTAAGTATGTATATCAAATCTCATACCTATAAAATATTATACCTATCCTACCCCATTCCTAATTATCTTCAACGTGCCAAAACGTTTTAACAATTAGATTATATCTAACAAGCGGACCAAATTACTTAATATTTAAGTATAAAATGGCATTAATTTTTCTATATTATGAAAATGCGGGTCACAGAACATAATTTATTGCATCGTCAATTGTATCGCATAGAAGTGCGTAAATAAAGTTGCGAATATATGGCAATACATTTTTATTGAATTATATTCCATTTAGGATTCTTTTTACCTAAACCAACCAAGCAAGTAAGTTAATATCGACTAATTCTTGTTAAAAGTAATAATTCAAGGTGACAAAAAAAAAGAAAATTAGAAAAAGTTTCAGAAAAAATAAAGATTCTGAAGTAGATACTAGATTGTTGTAGATAATAGTCATTAAAAGATAATCAATAAATAAATTAATGGTGATAGTATATTTATAAACATATTGCACCAAACAACAAAACTTTAAAAACCATGGCAACCGCGTTCTGCTTCTGCTCCCACCTCGAGAAGAATTGTGCGCATTCGCCCACTTATGCATGCCTGAGCTCCAAACTATTTCTAACATAATGTTTAGTTTATTCTTTGGGTTTAAGCACGTACGCCCTGACGATAGTCTATTTAAGACAGCTAAAAGAATTACTTAACTAATCCCAAACACAAATGGGTGTGCCATTATTATCGAACGGGGTGCATAACCTCTTACCCTTCGCCTAACCTACACACAAATACAAATTTGCTTTGTACTCACCGGAAAGGCGACACAGAAGTATCCAAGAAGGAAAACGGATCAGCAACACTTCAAATATATTTAGTTCACACTGTACACTGTAGCAGGACACTTAAACAAATCAAAAATTATTAAAAACTAAAGTTTTACTAAGCAAGCAACGTCGCACCGCCGATGAAGCAAGCAGCTGACAGCTCTAACCCGATAACATGACGCGAGGGCTCTTCGGCCGGACTCGATATTTTCCGGGTGAGGGAGTGCGAGAACAAGTGTCGGCCGGAGCGCGGAATTCGAATAAGGTAATTTATTGATTTAGATAATAGTTGAGTGTGAGATCCTTTTTTCAATTATCTTATTGTTTAAAACCATATGTATTAAAAGTTAGGCAATAATGTAATAGAACACACGGTTAGTTTATTTGACTGGCATGTGTGAACTCCGTACTTGGCTAACCAGAAAGGAATTGCACACGACAGTGCCGGCTTTAGGGGGAGTGTAGAGGTATTAATCCAACAGACGATTTTAATTTATTTTTCTTAGTGAAAAAGAAAAATATATTTGAGTATACGCATACGTTCGTTTTTCTAATGGAATGTCTGTTATTTAATAGGTACATCGGGGTCGTTTTGTTTGATGTCCGTTTTTTTGTCAAGGGCTTTGAGGGGTTTATTATAGAAATGCTTAAAATAGGCATATCTATAGACTTTTTTTTTAGTAATCAGTCGATATTTGCTAGTCGTTCTTTGGCTTCAAGGTGACAGTGTTTTGATAGTTTCTTGTCGTTCTTCCTTAGGTATCCGGATTGAAATTTCTAAAAGGTGGATGCCTTTTTCTTAGTTGATGACTAAAATTAGAACAAACAGTTCAAAAAAGTTTATTTTTTCGTTATTTCAAGTTTGGAAATATGGATACCCTATATTTGAAGACGCTAGTAAGTTAGTTTTTGGATACTCTGTGGGCATAAAGAAGCATGCATTCTTTAAACCTATCATGCATCTGAATTCGAATCATGGTTAAAAAATCATCATGGTAGGTTAGTTACCGCCTACCAAACTGGATAATTGGTAGGCAAACTTATTTGAAAGCAGGTAAACGGCCTTCGAAAATGTGGGATTTATGCACTCTGTTCAAAAACATTTTCAGAGAAGATTCTGTCATACCGGTTTAGCTTAAAAGAAGTCCAGTAGATGGCCAGATTATACAAATATTCCATCAAAAGAGACTACTCATCAGAAAATGGTTCGACCAGTAGATCTCATCCGTCATATAAACACAAAATTAAAGATCATGAACCTACTCCGGGGTGTCGTACAGGAGGAAGGTGGGTATTGGCTGCTTCAGTGACGGTTGGGCCATAAAAAGACAAGACCGAGAATTTTGAAGAAAAGAAGAAAGTTAAAAAAAATGAAATTAGAAAATTTCAGAGGAAAATAAAAACAAGGGTGAAAGTGAAACGAAAGTGTAAAAATGCGCGTGGTTTTAAGAAGATGAAATGAAAAAACAAGAATTCTGCAAGTGAAGAGATAGAGATTAGAAGATATTGACAGCGAAGTAAATTAAAGATTAGAAATTAGAAATTTAGAAAGGTCGATTATAGTTGGTGACGTGAAGAATGTGCAGGTATACCGAAAGAAATAACAACATTTGTCTTACTTTTGCAACAAACTATTACTATTTAATTAATTAAAATATCTTTAATGCAAACATTTTGTATTAGCAATGTAGATTTGCTTTTTTGTATTTGTATTAGAATTAGACATAATTCATTAGGCTCAGAAAAGCTTCGTCTATGGTCCTTACGTTTACATATTACTTATTAGTTATGAAACAGAGGGACTTCTGGTCTAGAGTGGTCTCATCAAATATCTCGTCAAATATCTATAAAATATGGAAAATTTTAAACATTAGCAAAGTGAAAATGTTAATTATCGGAAGGGGGACTGCTAATGTCTTATAAATAGAGTAAACTTATTTCTTAATCCGTACTGTTTCGAAAAGAACAAAACCCACAACGAGGACTAAAATGTTGAAATTAACGATTTTTCAGTTTATTAATATTAAGTGTATACCTAAATTGTGAGCCTTGATCAAATTGATATTCAGTGTATATTAGACGGATTTACTACATGTGAAACAAGTTTTTGATACCCTCATTTGTTTCTAAATTTTACTCTTCGTTTTGCCATCCATAGAGCAGTATTTTAAAAGGTTATAGTATCATATCCCAATGTGTTGTAAAAGTGACATAATGTCAGTTCGGAATTCAAGATCATTTTTAGAAGCAAAACTCGGGCTTGTAGCGTCGAATCTCAGGGGCATGTCTCATGTCCGTATGCCGCAAAGATTTTGTAAAATATAAACACTTAAATAATATACTTTTGTGAAGGCATGATAATTTCGAAATATAACAGATAAATAAGAAATTTATAAATTTAATCATTTGATGGAAAATCAACATTTCAAATAGCAATAGTAGTAACAACTGAATTATCGAAAATAGGAGATGCCGATCTAGAACTGGAGCTAACTTTTGGTGTTCTTACAAAATTGTTCACTTTAAGTAAAACATAACCTAAACAAGGTATCATTGTCCAAAACCTATAACAAACATCTTCATATCGAAATTACTGTATTCCAAAAGGCATGATATTTTTTTTATTTGTTCGTTAGTGATACCAACACATGAGCATTTTTCCTTTCCTGTCCCCCACCCCCACCCCACAAGGGTCTTGGGACGCCCCTGATCGAAGTCGTCGGCTCAAATAAATTTAGAAAAAATATTCAACTATGTAAAATTTTGCATTTATTGCAATCAGTTAATTTAATTTGTTGTTTCTTGTTAGATCTCTATTTTTCAATTTTTTTTGTAAATTTTGGATATTCTGAATAAACTGTGGTATTCATAGTGGCATCATTAAGCCTTGAGATAGAATTTAATAAAAAACGAATCCTCTGTTTTAATTTACCTATCCTAGTTTACTACAACACCTTCAAGATATAATTACTTGATTTAGTAATTAAAAACTTTCTTCATAGCAATTATTTTAATTCTGATTTTGTAGCAACATCAACTGTTTTTATTCATAAATACCTAGGTATGTAAATTTAAGGCGTAAATATTTAAAAACAAAACAAATTTGCTCTTGCTGTGACATACTATCAAAATTATTGTAGCATTTTATAGCATATAACCTATAATCCAACAACAGGTGCTACTTTAATTTTATTAGGGAGTACTATTTACAACAAAATATCTCCTTAATTTTACCTGCTTCTCTCAAACGATAATAGACTGTAAACCTAAAAGGATCTCCCTTTGTTGTGGTTTATTCAGTGGTTGCCTTTCAATAATCTTCTCAATAAAGTGACAAATTGTGAAGTCAAGAAGTGAAAGCACAAAAAGAATATCATTAGGAAAATTGAAGACAGGCCCGTATTTAATAAAATTAAAATTGGGTATATGAATGAATTTTAATGTTTTGCTGAAACGTAAGCATATTATGTTGAATTATATACATTTACAAATCGATAAATTTCCTTTACCTGAAACTTTCCTCGTTATGAATCTTCTCTTTTATTAGGAATAATGAAGTGTGGCCCAATTTAATTCCTGACATACTCATTTAGTAACAGATATACTATCTTTTCAAATATTTTTATTGGGCGAAATATTACTCCCCATATTGACTTGATTTTTTATCATAATTTCAAATAAATTGAATAAATAGTTTTACACTGATTTTGATTAAGACCAACATTTTGTTCTGTCATATTTAATTCGTACCAGTTTATTCTTATATCTTATTTAATTTTTGTGCAAAATTTGAAATCAATTGAATAAGATTTTTTAAAGATTTTATTTGACCGCCGTTTTGTTCCTCCATCTTGAATCCACAGCATAATTTTACTACTTTATCTTCATTTCTATATCACACTTAATGCTGTTAATCTTTATTTCTAAATCACACTTATACTTTTTAGGCTGATTTTTTAAATTTTTCATTAGGCCGCCATCTTGGATTAGCACCAAAATTTTACCAGTTCATTTCTATATAATACTTAATTTTGTACAAATGTATTTTTTTAATTAACCAGGCCGCCCTTTCTCCTCCCGAAATATTAGATTTTACCAAAATATAAACAGTTCATCCCCATATGAGCCTCAATATTTGACCAAAATTTGCAGTTATGTCCAAAATTTTAAGTTAATCGGGCAAGTAGTTTTTTAGCTATGCCGCGAACTGACACACTGTCGGAAACGATTATAAAAATTTTATTTGGCTGCCATTTTGAATTCGTAGCACAATTTTACCACTCCATCTCTATATCACCCTTAATTTTTGAATAAAATTTGAAATGGTGATCCCATATACCCCTTAATTTTTGACCGTCATCGGATACGTAGTTGTTGGGTATGCCCTGAACAGACCGACGGAATTGAGAAAACATATTTTTGGCATCTAGGGTCTGTAAAACGTGAAGAAGTGTAAAAACCTGCAGGGTGGGTGATTTTTTCACGATTACAATACTTCCCTTTTTCGAGAGAAATAAATATATAAAAAATTAAACTGATCACGTTTTAAGCACCTACAGTACGTAGTCATACATTTTCAATTCCAAATTGTGCGTTAAAATAACCTGCGAAGCCAACACAAACAGGGCCGGATTATCCATTAGGTGGTGTAATCAACTGCCTAGGGGCCCCTCACAGCTAGGGGTCCCGCGCCCCGAGTAAAAAATTGTACAAAGTTCCTCAGAGTAAAAATTTAGCTTGGAGTTTTTTTATATAAAACCTCAATGACCAATTATTGTCTTGTTTTTGAACAGAAACTATTTAATTATTACAGTGATTAAATTTCGTGGTGATAATGAAATTCTTGGTTCTCAACGTAATGGCAACTACTTGGGAATTTTAGAACAGTTCACGGTATACGACCCGTTGTTTAGTACGCAATTCGCATTTAGCCAAATATGGTAATGATAGCGACGGAAAACAATCACATTTATTTTGTATTCAACAATTTTCAAGCAACTTATTGAAATTTTGGAAAATATGGTTTTAAAATTTATTATGAATAAAATTCTTGAAGCCAAATGTTTCTGAATAAATGGCGATCCGACACCAGACATGTCAATACTGATTAGCTAAACGGTAGTGTTGAGATATGTTACGTTAAACAGAGAAGTGGCAGAAGAACGGTTTCTTACATTTCTTCCCATAGAAAGCAACAATGGGAAAGAACTAGCAACCACAATTTTAATATTTTAAGGCAATGTAACATTGATAAAAAATATTAAGGGGTCAATCTTACGATAATGCGTCTCTGGTTGTTATATATTGTTATAAGCGCATATTAGGAGAATGAATCACCTAGCATACTACGTTCCATGTGCAGCGCACTCACTCAGTTTGGATGTATAACCACTGTACGACTTTTTGCCGTAATGTCAGTATTCTGGGCTGTCCTATTAGATAGGACCAATGGTTTCAGTATATCTCTACAAAAACAAAAAACAATTGACTTGGAAGTTGATCTTTTAAAATCGCTTCTAGATTTTAAAATATGGGAGAAATGATACCCTAAAAAAATGTCAAAACCCAAATAAAACAACTAAATAGACAGAGGCTATATTTGGTAGCGTACATTAGTAGTACCTAGTCATATAGACACCTTATATAACATTCAATATACCTAGTGTGCATAGTTTTACAGATTTTAAGGACATTTTTTTTTTCGTTTAAAATACCACTTTGTATGGTTCTTACAATTAGATCGTCTGAAATTGGAATAACTATCATACGATTCGCTTTCGATTGCACGAGGCAACTTCAGGGATCTGTACTCCACGAGATCTGAATGTTGAATGAACTCGGACAGTTTCTGTCGGGCTTTTATGCCAGACTTGTGCTCGCCGAACCGTGAACCTGTGTTAAGATCGGTTTCCACGTATGATGTAGACTGTACTCCGTATCTCTGTTGAAGTTTTTTGCATATTTAAATATGTCAATAGATTCTCTAATTTTTCGTTTATAAAATCCTGGAACCAACTCTAGAACCTTGGTTTACTTTACATTTATAATATGGCCAGTGGTATGCTGATGTTCAACTACAGCAGATTGAACAATTAGTTTCTTTTTTAAACATCGTTCATGTTTCTTAAGTTTAGTAGACACTGAGCGTCCTGTTTCTCCCACATAAGGAATTTTATATACTCCTTCTATTTGAAAAGGTACAACATATTTCGGGAATCGCGAGCAGTTTCCAATCTTCTTATGTGTATTCAAGATTATACATATGTTAGACCGCCGAATATCTTCTGTGCAATAGTTATTCCCTCTGAGAGCTTTGGTCAGTCAATCTCGATCAGAAATCGAAATGGCTCCAAATACTAGTGAGTTAATAAACGATTTGTTTTGTGCTGGATGGTGGTGGGAATTTGAACGTAAGTATCTATTTGTATATGTCGGTTTTCTATATACGTAATGTCCTAATGTACCATTTTCTTTCCTTTGAACAAATATATCTAGAAAGGGAATAGTTCCATTAGATTAAATTTCCATTGTAAATTTAATATTATGGTTTTGTTGTTTAAGGTGGTCTATAAATATGTGGAAATCTTTCTGTCCACGAGGCCAAACAACAAAAGTATCGTGTAAAAATCATCATCCTTAAAGGCCCCAATGCAGACGAGTGTCAGGCGACCCGGCAGAACCCGCCACCAGCATATTGAGGGCCCCTTAACCCTTAAAAAAATATGTCAAACCAACCGAAAACCCAAATACGCATACATAAACCTTTCTGTTCCCGAGCTCCTTAAGACTGCTTACATTTTAAAGTATAATTTAAACAGAATTTAATTAATTATAATTATTTTATTAGATATTTAATTAGAACAAGACAGAATAGTCGCCAACAATAATGGGGGTGAAGAGGGTATGTACTTTCTGAGATGCAACATTGTCGGTAGAGAAAAACTTTTCATATTCATTACATAATTAAACACATTTTAAAACATAATTATTAGTTGAAAGAAGCAAGGTTGTAAATTTTATGTACACTGTATACTATTTTATAGATTTTCATTTTGATTTTTAAATTGAAAAGGAACGTAAGTAAGAATTACCATCATTTTTCTTCTGTTAAATTAATAAGTCTTAGAGAACATTTTGAAACTGTACCAGTTATCAACTTCAACCGCGAAATCTTGAAATATTCAGCCTCAATTAAAAACAAAAAAAAATCACACAGTCAAAACATGTTTTTGATGAGATCAATTCAATTGATAAGTCAATTGAAAATCATAAAAATTGTTTAAAAGTAACAATTTTTTATACTTGTTTAATTACAATAATAATTAAAAATGTTTATTCAAAATTTGAAATTTTAAATCCACAAACATTATTAAAGGCTTAAGAATCTGATATTTTAGCTAATGTCAAAATATTAATAGAAAAATATCCTAACGGCTAAACAAAACAAAATCTAGCATGAAAAAATAAAAAAGTTTTACAGTATCAGGGAGTTTGGAAAAAAGTCAACTACTAATTAGTAGAATACCTGAGACTTGCATTGCGCTTCAGTGGTTTCTAGTACTCCCCGTTACATCGATTTAACCAGAAAAGACTGTTTCAAAGCTGAAGCTAATAAAAAGCTTCATAAGATCTACTATGACACAAAATCGCTGTAGCTATTTGGCTATAATATCTTTAGGAAACGAATGAGCAAAAAATATAGATTTAGACAAAATAGTTAGACAAGTTCCTTTCGTTAAGGTACAAACGTTAACGTTCCACTAGGTAACTCCAATATATCTAAAATATCGTATACGTTTTTTAGAAATATTATAAATCTTGTTCCCCATGTTTGTCTTAGACGATTTATGTTTGTTGTGTTGTTTAAAATAATATTTAGGTTAAATCTGGCTTGTGTATATGTTTTTTGTTTTTTAGTATTTGAATCATTTACAATATTAAATTAATTTGAAAAAATTGGTTAGTCTGTTTTTTAACTATATACCTATATTATTATATTATTTTACCAAAATATAAGAAATTTATTACATTAAGTATGTTGTCAAAAAAATGTTTTAGGCAGATATCACAATGGCGTAATTTAAGGGAGTTTTTTTTGATAATGACTTGGGGTGCCCCCCTTAAAAAAGTTCGTGGGAGGGCCCCAGAAAAATTTGACATTCTACTCTCTCCATGTGTGTTAGAGGAGATCCCATAACAGCCCCCGAGGTTTGTTCATAAAAAGTTCCTTAAAAAATGAAATCAGTAAATTTAAGACAAGCTTCCACTAAATCTATTAAGTTTTTACCAAAATTTTCATCATCCAAAATGTGTGATATAATGGAAATCGAGTCGTTAACAGGAACATATGCGTACATCGAAATTGACCAAAACATTTTCGGGATCTATTTAAACTAAAACATTGGTTCAGATAGGTAGATGATACTTTTGTTACTTGGCCTCCTGGACAGGAAAATTTCATATTTCTAGAGCAGCCCAATCAACAACACCATAATATTAATCTCAAAATGGAAATTGAATCTAACGGAACGGTTCCCTTTCTAGATGTATTTGTTCAAAGTAAGGAAAATAGTTCATTCTGTATATAGAAAACCGGCGTATACAAATAGATAGTTAAGAGGAAATTCCCTTCACCACCCAGCACAAAAGAAATCGGTTATTTAAAGTAATTTCGATTTCTGATCAAGATTCTCTAACACCCGAAACCGCGAACCTGACCGAGGCTCTGAGAGGGAATGGTTATTGCATTGAAGATATTACGCGTTTAATTAAAAGACGACAATTTTAAATTGTTATTATTCGAGCATGAGTGATTCTGAACCTTTATAAGTTACAGTAAAACCATTTTGCCGAACTTAATGCGTAGGCTTTATTATCAAGCGATTTCGCAAACTATTGGAATCACTCTCCCAAAGGGTTAAAAATTAAGATAACGCAAGTTCGACAAAATGATTTTACTGTAAATTTTATAATGTATACCACGTTTATCTATAAATTATCCCAAAATATCCTTTAGCTCTAGCAGCACTAACACCACATGAGCTAAATTTCATTCATAAATCACAGTGTGCCATGGAAAGAAACAAAAAGAATGATCGTAACAAAGTGTCGGACTGCAAGTTTATTGCAAGTAAATCAGCAGTTAATGTAATGTTTAGAAAATGCATTCTGAACAAGAAAAATGAAATTTATTCGACTATCATGTAGAAAATAACAAAAGAATATCTCTTACATTAAGAGCTTATTAACAAAATTTTCCAAGAACAAGGATTTCTGAAAAATCGATTTTTTCCTCGAATTGAAAAGGATTTATGAAATCGCAATGTAGTAAAACATAAAAAGCGAAACAAGCCCCGGAATGTTTTAATAGAAAAACACAGCCAAATATTTCACGATAATTTGAAATAATGCCAGAAAATTCTTTGAGTCGTACCAGTAGGTATTTAGATGTTTCTAGATCCTGAATACAAGTTTATATGGCAATAAACCTGTACAGGGTTTGCCTTATAATTTGCCACCCCTTTAAATCTTTTATTTCGAAAGATACAAAAAATATATTAAAGTTAAAACGAAAGTTGTAGGATTTCATCTTAAGATTTACATAGCGCTAAAATCAAAAACAAATGACTATCGGAAAATATAGAAATCACCCTGAACTTTGTTATTTTAAATGGAACTCCCTGTATACTTTTAAATTTGTATATGCGCCTCATTGACCTCTTTTCAAAAATATATAATATGTCTATATTTAGAATGGTAGTTTTTGAGCTATTCACCTTCAAAGTAATACATTATGAGGCGCTTAAGTTACTTTATTGGATCTAGATAGCCGTGAGTGGCCGTAGGTGCAATTCGGCCATTATGATTCGTGAAACCCTCTAGCCATGAAATCTGAAATGAAACCAAAATTATCTATTCTTTTTGAATAAAAATAATATATTATATTTACACTTTACATTAAATTTATGTATTTATAGAAAATTAAATATTAAAAGTTATAAAAAAACTAGTTTATTCTGATATAATATAATATATGTAATTAACAAACAACAAATAC
The DNA here is from genome assembly GCA_030620095.1 of Kuschelorhynchus macadamiae. NCBI lineage: Eukaryota > Metazoa > Arthropoda > Insecta > Coleoptera > Curculionidae > Kuschelorhynchus > Kuschelorhynchus macadamiae. Next base: position 83,006 of record JAUTXW010005036.1, on the reverse strand, counting down.
AAATGCTAGTGAATAAACAATAACATTTATAAAATGTGTACTATAAATTATTTACATGACCACCGTCATTATTTAAGCAGTTTTAGAACACGTGTCCCATTCTATTAATACCTTTGCTGACAAAGAAGGGATATTCGGTATTTAAAATTACTATTTCTTGCTCGATTTTTTGCCGTAATAGTAGATAGATTTTATCTTTCAAGTATCGCCACTAAACATTATCTAGGGGTGTAAGATCGGGGCTATTGGCCGGCCACCGGATTCGGCCTTGCCTTCCAATCCATAAATCATAGCGATTATATAAAAAATTGGTAATCGGTATGTCAAAATACCCTCAAAAATAATTGGACCAATAATTTGCTCTCCTAATATGCCGCACCACACATGCAACGACTTACGCCCTTGCTTCTTCCTTTCTTCAATTACATGTGGATTTCGGGTTGCCCAAAAATGTGTGTTTTTTCTGTCAAACATTCCGGCCGTAGTGAAAGTAGCTTCATCAGACCGCAGAATTTTGTCAAAAAATTGGTCATCTTCTCGAAATCTCCTGAGCATTTCTTGACAGAATTAAAGTCGTTCATTTATATTATTTTCTGTTAAATATTGCACTGACCTAATTTTATTGGAACGTAAACCATATTTTTTCAAAATCCTTTTTTTTTCCATGATTTCCCTGTCAGTCTTGAAACGTCGAGAATCGACCGGTGCGGATTTTCTAAAAAATAATTCTTTTAAACTTAATGTTTATCAAATAAATATAAAATTACCTTTAAAATATAATAAAATATTAAACTCTTCCTCTAAATTTGCATTGATCTTCTTTTATTTCTGAAAAAGTTTTTTCTTTTCACAATAATTTTTACTATATATATGATACTGTCTTTCTAGATGGCACTCGTACTCCTGGATTTAGTTCCCGGTATTGACGCACTACGCTTGATGCGTTATCTTGATTTGCGTAGTATAACTGAATTATTCAGTCTTTCTTCTTCAGTGAAAAGCAATATTATTAGGTATTATTTTTAATTTGACGTAAAACGTAAATAAAATATATTACTGTTATTCAAAAAAGAATAGTTAATTTTGGTTTCATTTGACATTTCATGGCTAGAGTGATTCACAAATCATAATTGCCGAATTGCACCCAAGGCCCCTCACGGCTATCTAGATCCAATAGTAAGTTAAGCACCTCATAATGTGTTACTTTGAAGGTGAATAGCTCAAAAACTACTGTTCTAAATATAGACATGTTATATATTTTTGAAAAGAGGACAACGAGGCGCAACTAAAACTTTAAAAATATACAGGGTGTTCTATTTAAAATAACAAAGTTCATGGTGATTTCTATATTTTCCGATAGTCATTTGTTTTTGATTTTAGCGCTATGTAAATTTCTAGATGAAATTCTACAATTTTCGTATTAACCTCTTTGGTAGTGCGTATTTTCCCCTAAACTACATCGGCCCAAACAGTTAGTGGACCGAAACTTCACTGGCCCTAACAGTCGAAATCCCGACAGATTGGAATGTGTGGAATGCGGCGCTAGCCCGACACTTTAAATAGCGAATTGGCGAGCTACGCTACTGGCTAAAAATTCTTTAAATGGGCCTCCTGTGTTGTCAAGTTTTATTGATAAAAATAAATATATTGTTTGTTTATTCATTTTTAATCAAAACTACACCATGAAAAAATGATGTTAGCGTATTTCCCTGTATTCTAACTTTGAAGTGAAAATATTTTTATTGTTTTTTTTGTTTATTATAAAGGATTTGTTTATTACAAGATAATTTCTATTTAATGGAATAATGAAGATTGAATATTGAAAAAAAAAATGTTGGAAAGCCCAGGAAGAGGTTATTACTTGTTTGCATCGAGATGATTTTAAACCTTCTACTTTTAAACTGGGTATGTTTATTTTAGAATAGTGTGAATATGGTATAAAGTTGCAACCATTTCAGTTTTTACACTCACATAGTCTTATTTGTTGATGTTGATGTTGTTCCCTACCTAAAGATAAAACAAAAGACCCATATATAAATCCACAAAAGCCTTTAAGCTTGAATATATATCTTTCAACTAATTTGTTTTGTGAGCTTTTTGAGACACATAATTTCTACTTTTTTTTAAGTTTTTTTGGTGTTTCATTTTTTATCCTGATCCTAAGCAAATACCTATCTAAAAATCAGTTTTTATCAGTCACATATTGATTAGGGTTTTATAAGATTGTTAATGATTTTCCCTAAGCTTGTTATTCATGCAGGTACTTTATTAATTATAATTTGTTTTAGGACCAATGCAAGTCTTGATGTTTGATATAGGTATCGTAGACAAGGCTTAGGAAGTTAGTTCTGCTCATATGTATGTGCATTGCAGATATTAGTGACGTGTATATTATAGTCATACTTGAGTACTCTTTGTTGCCCTGTTTGCATAGGAAGAAAGAAAAGACTTTAGTTACGGGTATTGATCTGAGTGTCATATAGCCCCAGTTATAGCCCATTCCATCAATGTAATAATTGGGCCTCTTTGTTATATGGAAGCTTCAAATTCTGCACCTTTAAATTTACTAAATATGCTTGTCACATAAAGTGGATAAATTTACTAAATATGCTTGTCACATATAGTTGCTCATTTATAATTACTGTTGCTGAGAAAGTGTGTAGTTTGAGATATAAAAAAGATGCACCATATGATAAATGTAGTGTCAACTTTATTTTTAATTCCATGTTGAATAAATTTTTTAAAGTGTATTACATATTTTGTATATTAATTAAAGATATATAGCTAAAGTGGATTAGAAATTTAAATAATTTTTCCCCATATTTTAAAAATATTAACAGTTGGTATTCACAATTCAGTAATAAGGTAATTTAGTAAGTATGCCAGATATCGCACATCACATCTTCAATTTTTTTTTAAATCTACGTATGGTTTAGGAAAAAGTTAGGTGCATGATATAATTTTAAATGACAAAAGTCTTTCGAAGATACCCTCAATTAATTTCATGCTTTCAGATTCTTAAGTTTATTAACTGGTATAAAGTAGTTTAGATCTTGTAAATTATTTTATCAATTAACTTTTAAAATATAAACTTTTATAGCCTAATCTTATAGAATTTCCAAAAAATATTACATCTTATTGTTGACTTTACCATATGTTGGGAACTGGCCGCCAAACTTATAAGAATGCGTATTGTTAAAAAAAAATTGTATATCTTTTAGAATCTTTATTCAAGTAAATGTTAAGTTTTCTAAATAAATAGTTCCAAACCTTAAGGTTGAGACAGTGTTTCAAGAGGGATAGACATTGACTAAAAGCATTATCCCTTATAATACCTGTAGTGCTTTGTTTAATGTTGGATTAAGTAAAATAATTTGTAATTGAGAAAAATCTAGTTTAAACAATATCTTATTTAACTGACTTTGACATAATGTCATTATTTGTTAAAACAAACTCATAGTAAATGGTGCCAAGGATATATAATCAAATCCCATTGGAATTTAAGAACAAATCATATTATATAATTACACAAAAATCTTGAATACTTCAAAAGGAAGTAAGCATTTTATGATGGCATACGAATTTTGATTGATCATAAATTAAACCTTCATTTAACTTTTTTCTTGAAAGGGGTAGAAAAAATGGTAAATGCAGAAGTTGTAGATTTTTAATCTATTAGTTTCTATGTATACTGGGTGTTTTTTGGAAAAGCATGACAATTTTTTTTTGTTTTGATGGTACACCCTGTATATGTCCATCAAATGGGTCTTTTCTTGCTAATTATAATTATATTAGGTTTGACACATTGAACACAGGAAATTGACAATATATCTATTATCAGAGATGTTAGAGAAAACATAACACAGATATGAATAACTTGCCTCTTATGTCATGGTTTTTCTCAATTGCCTTTAAAGGTAAAGATATCAAACCTAATATATTTATGATTAGCAAAAAGATGCCTATTTAATGGACATAATATAACATGGGTGTCCCACAAAAAAATGAGGGTTCAATTTATAATCAATATTCCTGTACATCATTAGATGATAATTGATCATTTTAGATGATAAAAATACTATTTGTTTGCCTGTCATTGTTATTATATTTTGTTGTTGGTAAAAGTATTTCTGATACAACCTATCTTCAATTTTAATTGTCACGGTTTTAATATGATAATTTTAAAATAATGCACATACAGCTATAGACCATGGTATAGTGAGTATATTATATTATTATCCTTTATTTAGCATTTTGCTAGTTTACAAATTCACAATGTTTGTATTTATTTAATATATTGTTATATAAAAAGAAAACTTAATTTTACAAAAGAAATAATAAAGTACAAAACATAGAAAAATAGTTAAGTAATGAAACCTAAAATATTTAATACAGTCAGGTAATAAAACTTAGATACTGAAACTAGAAGTAAAATATAAGTTTAACTCCAAAAGAAAAAATTAAGTGCTAAAATAAATATAATATATAATAACTAGGAATAAGTTTTGTAATTTTTAATTAAAACACATAAATTTACTGATTTATTTGTTTGTGCGCGAATGCATAAAAATCATACAATTACATTAACTATTACAAATTTAAGTACAGTAAAAAGCTTTCAATAAATAACATCAGAGTCAACAGAAGATTTTTTAGTTCGAAAGTTCATTTAGAGAAATGACTTATATAATTTCCCATAAGAAAATATAATGAGACAGAACTTGGTAAATTTCAATAAAAACTTTTAAGTAACAAATGTCCACTTAGACTCTGTGACATCAAGAGAATACATTTTTCGTTTTTCACTCCAATGTTATACTTCCTTCCTCAGCAAAGCTTAACTCTCAAACGTTAGCTAAACATTTTGATGGTAAGGTCTGTTTGAGATGGAAAACTGTTACTTAAATCACAATATCCAAAGTTTTGATCTTGATCCTAAAAAACAATTGTTTTGCTTTTTCAATTTCTCCAAATGCAACAGACCATAATTATTAATTATACAAAAACAGATGTTTTAGTGATCCATATTTCTTTAATTTTTTTTGCATTGCGTAATGAAGCTACATATAATTTAGTGAGTTTTTTACCCTTACAATAAAAAAATACTGATATTTAATCTCCTATGATCATTTTTGAAGCTTAGATTGCATTGGTTTTGATTAAAATGCTACAACTCACATCACTTTTTTACAATATGAATAATTTAAGTCTGACTACAAATTTCATAAGAAATGAATTACTGCTACTCCTCTTTTTGACTAAATATGGTGGTGGTTTTTGAAGCTAGATTTAAGGTGTGAACGAACTATTTTTAATGAATTGAAGAAGTAATCAAAATAACTGGCTTCTTAAAGCTAAAGAAGCAAGCTTTCAAATTCTGAAAAGATTAACAAGATACATTGTCTTGTTTTTAAAATACAGATACCTGTATTTTTCCTATGATAACTTTAATTAAGTTTATGTAGAGACTATGTTTTTTTCTGAGTCCAGTCTGGAGTAAGCCTAACCCTGGATGTAATAATAATAGCTATATTTTAAAAAATGATATATTTTAAATCATTTTGTGTATTTAGTCACAAATATTTGTAAAAGTTATACATCTGTGTAAGTTTCTAATTTTTGTGAGGCATTTGACACAATCCCTCAGGCTATGCTACTGGACATTGTGCATAGCTATATGATGTGGAGGATCTGTGTTAAATGTTTTTAAAATGTATCTGATTATGTTAAAGTAGGAGGAGCTTTGAGTCAGCCTATGCTGATGACTTTATTTTGATTTTCCCCAGTAATACACAGGAAGAAGTGTAGGATTTGTTAATTAAGGACATGAATAAGGTTTAATGGTTTTTGGATCATTTTAAACTGACTCTTAATGTAAAGAAAACTAATTTATTCAATTACATCAATTAATCATCCAAATTTTAATTAAATTAGCATAGATTATTTGAGTGTACTATTACAGCTAGGAAATAAAGCAATAAAAAGTTTTAAGAAGTAAAAGTCTATTCATAAATAAGTCAAGACACATTGTAATGGCATAAATAAAAAGCTACTTCACAAAATGGTGAATAAGTCCTTATATAGCTTGTTTTCAGAATAAATCTAAACCTAAGATTATATTAAACATAAATTTTATTTAAAACACATTACAGTAAATGTTATCTTCTTATGATGTAATCGGTTTTCTCAACTCACAAAGGGGTTGTTTTCACATGCCTCGCCCCTGGCAATAACTGAATCGGTATAGTTGGTAAGAAGGCCAGATTTTAACCAATGACACAGTCCAAGATATCATTTTCTTACTTTCTAGAGCTTCCATCTTGTTGGTGATCTTATTACATAATGGTCATCCTTGGACATACTAAAAATAAAGAAAATCTCTAATTACTTTCAAAAACATTAACACACTTATTAAAAAAAAAAAAAAAAATGAATGAAATAGATATGGCACTACTTAGAAAAATAATCACTGGTGAACTTATGCTATTTGAATTTTAAAAAGAAAACGAAAAAAAAAACTACATATATTTAAATAATGATCCCATATAATTTCAAAAAAATGATCAAACTAAATGCTTATTTGTGGAAGTATGTTATAAATATATCAGAAGTTGTGCCATCTATGCATTTTTATATTCCGATAAAACTTTAAATTCTATGAATGTCAGTTTTTAAATATTTACAATTGGACAAAAAATGGTGGATCTACAGGCATTTCCTTTATTTTGTTTAGCTGGCCGTGTCACAAATATTAATGCAATTTTTAACAGACTTCAAAAAAGGAGGTTATCAATTTCACCCTATGCATTTTTTTATGTATGTCCAACGATTACTCTGCGATGGTTTCAACAATTTGGATGAACTTTTCAGAGAATATTCCGGATATTGCTCGAGTGGTCCCACAGCTAGCATATTGTAAAAAAGTATGACGTTCACCATTTTATCAGGAATTTACATAGATATTCTATGGTTATTTATTAAATATGACTTTTAAAATAAAACTCATATAAATAGAACTAAAAAGGATGAAATAAAAGATGTATAAAAATTAAACTGACTTCAAAAAATGCACCTAAAATTGGAAAATAATATTATATTCCATCTGGAAAATTTTAGTCACCAAGCGAATAGAGATAGTAAAACAAAACACTCGTTACATTAATATATTTTGGTAATTAAGAATAAGTTTGGCTTTGACTTCACAGACACAGGGTATGGGATTCGCTTCTGGCGAGTTACTTCACAATATCTACTTCAAAAAAAACACTAAAAAGTAAAAAATAATATTTTATTCCACATTGAAAATTTGACTTTATGAAGTCATCTTCAAACTAATTCTTAATAACTTAACATAAACAGACATTTATATAATGAGTACCTACATATATGGGAATAAAATATTACTGTTTACTTTTTGTTGTTTATTATATTGATTTAGTAATTTTTATTTCATCCTTGTTAGTTTTCTTTATACAAAGTTTCAAGTTATAAAGCCTAAACTTAGGTTAAAATTTTAGACGCCTTGAGTCCATTGCATATGAAATTTTACCAGAATCACCATATTAACATCAATACTTTTTTCCTGGCAATATAGTGAACGTGGTATAGATTGTCTTTCGCGCTCGTGTATACATGTAGAACATGTTAAATATGGCATCATTCCGCTATATTTAATATGTTTGCTATGGGACCACTCCAGTAACATCCTGAATATTCCCTATTTCATCCAAACTGGTCATACAAGACAATCACATACCATTGCTCTTTCCATTCATTTAACATCTTAATTCAGCTCAATATTTTTAATTATATAAGCAAATTTAATTCAATATCTAAATCAGATTTGTCAATAAGACAGAATTCTTAGACAATAAAAGCATTTAAGTTACATTAAAATTTCAATTATATTTGTGCCATAAATAAATTCTTATTCATCTCTCATAGAAAACCTTGTAGAGTGTAGAGGAAAATTTAAATGATTTTAGTTATCATAACACTTCCTTTTTGTTTGTGTATTTTTGTCTGTTTTTATAAAAAACAATGTTTGTTTTTTTTTCAAATAAATAAATATATATTAACAGAAAATAGTCATTAACATTTTTAGACTTAACAAATTACAAAATCAAAGTGCAACCTATCAAAATATAAAACAAGTAAATATATATATATATATATATATATATATATATATATATATATATATATATATATATATATATATATATATATATATATATATATATATATATATATATATATATATATATATATATATATATATATATATATATATATATATATATATATATATATATATATATATATATATATATATATATATATATATATATATATATATATATATATATATATATATATATATATATATATATATATATATATATATATATATATATATCTTAAAATAAAGCCTAATAGTTTTATTGTCCTATTCGTGATATTATCTATGTATTTGGCAAAAGTAAATTTGGAATTCAATAGCATTCCCAAGTCTTCAAAAGTATCAACTCTTTTCAAGATTCTTTCGTTTAGTGTATAAATAATGTATTTTTTAAACAATGGAAACTTAATTTCTAGAAATAGAGATATCTCCAATAATATCAACACAGGGGTAGGAACGATTTGGTTATGACACTTCACCAAATTTCTTTATTTAATAAGGGTTCTCTAGTCGGATGTATAAAATTATATATATTACCATTAAAAATAAAATGTATTCAAAAGACAAAAGTAAACCAAAAAATTCTTATTGAAAGAGAATTCTGTTCCCCAGATGATTATTTTAACTTTTATATACAGATTACGTCCTACTTATATGTAGAGCCTATTATGAATGAACTGTTCATTTAAATCATTGAAGAAATAGAGAACATCAAAATACCTTAGGGGTTCCGAGGGGTTTTCCAACATTGAAGACACAAGTGTTACATTTTGTAAACATTAACAAAATAGGTTGCCTTTTTTGAAAATACAGACCCCAAATAAATTTTGTCCCAGGCCAAAACTAGGGTAAGCATGGCTCTGTATGAGAGTAATAGATATCTTTTTAAAAATGATAAGTATATGGATCTCTTCATGTGAAATAAATCTTCAAAGCACTTTATTTTGCTACTTATTTAACAAATTTTTCTAAAAGTTATCTTTAAATAGAAAATATTTTGAAAAAAAAAATGCCTCATTATTATTAAAATATATAACTATTTTGACATATGAATTACCTCAGCAGTTCTATATTTATTCTCAGATGGACCAGGGAAGCATTCCTCACTGCCTTGTCTGTCTACTCATAATTTTATATGCAAAGCTGATTTTCATTTTTTTATTGTTGCCTGAGATACATACCCCGATTTGCCAAGATGGAGCCCACTGTGGTTAATACATCCATGAATTTACTTGGTTTTCCTAAAAATGCAAACACAACTACATATCATAATCATGTTATCAACCAAATACAAATGTTTTTGTCGAGTTTTTTCTTTTAACTAACATTTAGTGTGCACTATACATTAAAAAACCGATATATTGAAGAAAATCCGAAGAGGAACATTAAAGAAAATAGATGTATACACAAAAAAAGAATCTAGATGGCTTACCAATATGAAATATGTATGTTACAATATACTTTCTGATGTCCTAATTTGATAGCCCATTTAAATTGCTGAATCCAACTTTCTAGTAATCTCGTTCTTGAAATTGCATTTAAATGGGCGAAAAACTGAGAATTCAGTACTTATCGGGAACACAGTAAAAGCTTGCATATTATTTCTGCACGTTTCACAACCAACTAACAATTTACAGGCATTTTTCGTCATGTTAGTAAAACTTATTTTATTGTATCTTAACACTGATACGGTAGCAGTAGAATTAATACGTAGCTATTTGCTATTTTTATAAACTAGGTAATTCTTTGAGAACGATTTAAAACTTATTATTCAGGAATATTAATAACATGTTATCAAACATAAATAAAAAAACACAATTGACAATATTACTAATATTGTCGGAAATATGTACTTCTTTAGAACAATAATGTACTTTGGCAACAGTGACAGAAGTTTCTTACATCATTGGCGTGCATGTTTATGTATTTGGACGTTTAAGGCCAACGACGAATTCCATGCATTCCAATGTGTCGGGATTTCGACTGTTAGCGCCAGTGACGGTTATGTGTAATGTAGGTTCGGGCAAGTGAAGTTTAGGGCCAAATACATCGAACCACCTCTTTTTTGTATCTTTTGAAATAAAAGATTTAAAGGGGTGGCAAATTATAAGAAACAACCCTGTACAAATCAATGAATATAAAGTTAGAAAGGTGCAAGAGTTGATGCCAGAAGATTATGAACGGCGGCGATTAGAATTTTATTTTGTAATGATAGATCGTCAGATCGAAAACAACATTTTTTCATGAATATGTTAGACAGATGAAGGCAGGTATTTAACAACAAAAAATAGTCATTTTTGGTCTTGGAGAAATCTAAAAAATATAAACCAATGCAACAGCAAGCCTATATTATTTCTCCACCAATATTTAAATGGTCAAAAATACCTGAACCTTTATTGGGTATCAAAGGTACCAATGAGATCATCAGCTGGATGGGGCTTCATAACACTGTACAGGTGGGACATTTTCTGAGCAGAAGGATGTGTGGAGTAGATAGGATTTGAATACTTTGAATGAATCGCGTTCATCGAACTCGGAGCAATAATGTGAGTTAATTAATGAACAAAATTAAAACGGAAAACGAATTTCTTAATGGAACGGATTCTGCAGTAAACGCTGAAAGAAGACTAGACATTATATACAACCTAAAACAGAGGACACGTAAGTCATTTAATTTGATTTTTCAATCAACTTTATAATAACTTATTTCTGGTGTATTTAAGTTAGAAATAATTTATATTTATTACATCTTAATATTATTATGATTTTAAAATTGGGCTTTTATATTATTTTAATATCCTTCCTAAACTTTCGCTAAATGTATGTATCAAGTGAAGATATTTTAAATCTAAATACAACATTTTATCTAAGATAGCAGTAATATTTCGCATTTAAATTTTTGATAATGCATTTGAATTTACAATCATAAATAATTGTTTTTCATATTTTCTTCAGTAAGATTAAAAATTTCTAAAGGATCAAAAAATATAATAATGTACAGGGTGTTCTGTAAGAGATTTTCGATATTTCGATATTCAAACATTCGCTTGTTTGATCTATCTTTCAAAATACCCTGTATGTATATGAGAACTTTAATATGATTTTCTGAGTTCTAATGTCTGCAACAGAAAATTAGCCTCTGATTTTTTAGTCCTTTTATTTGTATTTTTGACATTTTTTAAGAAATCGTTTCTTCGGTTTTTTATTTCCCTCGTAAAAATTACCCTCCGAGATTTTTTCAGATCTTTACGTTTCATGGTCCCTAGATGCTGAAAAAAATGTTTTCTTCATGCCGTCGGTGTGTCTGTCTACGTGCTTGCATAGCTAAAAAACTACTTCCCAATTAAATTTAGATTTTATTAAAAAATTAAAGGTCGTCACCTGATAACATTTTGGTAAAACAAAATAGCGCCTTAGTGAAATGTTAAAAAAATTATTTCTAAGAATATATTTATCCAGTTTACTTACAATTTGATACAAATTGAAGTTGGCAAAACAAAATGGCGGCTGGATAAAATATTGTAAAATTCAGCCTGAAAAGCTACTTAATAGATTGTTTTCAAATTTTGGGCAAAAATTAATTGTGGTAGAGAGTCGAACGGGTAAAATCGTGGAATGATTGCTAAACAAAATGGTGGCCAAATAAAATATTTGTATCGCGAAAAAAGTTAACCTCCCAGTTTTTACGTAGCTTCACGTTTTACCGTTCCTAGATGCCAAAAATAGGTCTTCCCAATTCCGTAGATCCGTCTGTTTCCCAGTTCGCGCCATAGCTAAAAAGTACTTAGCCGATTGACTTGATTGTTGATACTTCGTGCAAAGAAACTAAGCACCCCGTATATAGTATATAGTAGTCAAAATAAAAATTATAAGTGGCAGCAAGAAATTTTCTTATTTAATTTTGTTCGCAATCTTTTTTAATAGTTCCTGGGATAAGAGAATGGAGGATCTTCTTTTGGACACCTTGTACTTGATATGTTTTGGACAGAAATGTCAGCTTGCAACGAAGATATTTATCTATTTGGATTTCTGACAGATTTGTCGATAAAGTCTAACCAGGAAATTATACTATAATACAAAAAGTGACGAACAGAGAAGTAAACGAAACTATTTAAATTAGATTTTATAATAAATACTTGAGAAAAATAAACGAGAGTAAATTATATTTGACAGCTATTGACAGCTACGTTTGAGTTAAGTTAAAGATATTTAATACTTTCGAGATATTTTAGTTTTCATTAACTATTATGATATTGATAATACAGGAAAACGAAGGTGATAATGGGAGCTAAGACAATACTAAAATCTTTAAGAAAACAATCCACACGAGGGCAGTGAAGTGTTAGTGAAAACGAAAATGATATAAGTGAGAGTGAGTGTAAATTAACAGTCCTCATGATAAAAGAACATTTGTAGAAATGTAACGCTTGAGGCAACTCCCATAAAATATATAATAATGAGATCTTGCCTCTAAACTACTTTGTAAATAAAATAATTTAAATATTAATATTAGAGCTGTTTACTTAGTTAATTTTTGTACATTGTCATTTAATATTAAATTATTAAATTATTGTCACATGTTTGTTTTACCATCACTTAGTAGTAGTCGGTTAATAACGCTTTATTCATACCGAATGTTCATTTTTCGAAAATGTCCAGTAAAATACTAAATTTTGAGGTTGTACATTTTCATGGTCACAAGGTATACATAAAATTACATAACGGGATAGCAAAAGAGATACCTTTAAGCAAATGGGGCTGTATGTCTATAACACACCTCAATGCTTTACTTTAAAATGGGTGTTAAAAAAAAGTAAATTTAATTATAAAGCTCGCTGCCTTTATCGCCCTTATCTTGTGTGTTTTTTAATATTATTATTACAAAAAAAAAACGGGTAAAGGGATTTCAAATCAAAATATATAGGACCACTAGAGAAATGTCCTTTACAATTTGTCATGTTGCTCATCAAAATCGGCAAAGCCATTTAGACAATATGCGCGAACGACCACGAAAAAAATACATACCTGTCTGTCCTGTATATCAATTTTGACTTAATGGTCCAACTTGACCAGTTTTCCAGCTTTAAAGTGAGAATAGTCGCACTTTTGTTCTACGTTTTTGGTTTATTTAACCAATTATACGATAGTAACAATATATTTTTTGTTAATAAATAATATTTTAGCAGAGCAGAGCTGATCTTCTGGGGTGCACCACTTTAGGACTCTGGCCCCTATACCATTATAACCAAAATCTTTTTGGGGTTATATTGTTACTAAGGTAGATGTTGAAAATGCCCACATACACTATATATATAGAGTAGAAACTGCTTTGACAAAACACGAAGCCCAAAATAATCATAAATTTGATTACAAATAAACTCGCGTATTAAAAACGGAAAAAGATAAAGAAAAAAGGGAAATTTTATAAAAAAGAACTCAAATTCTGTCAACTCAAAAGCAGATATTCAAAACCTAAGTGAAATTTACAATAATATATTGCAAGTATGTAAAAAAAACAGTGAGGACTGCGGGAATATAACCTGGGATCCCTCGAGCCTAGTGTGAGGCACTGTCCATTAAAGCACAAGGGTGTTGTGAAAATTTTATATATAACAACTAATAAGTTTCAGTTCCTTCACCCAACTCTTTTTTTTCTTTTGGTCCTGGACGGAAATGATCATTCTACAAATTTAACCTACATGGAGGATATGATGTTGTTGTCTGTTTGTGTCTAAGCAATGTATTTCGTTTTATATCTTTTTACTCAAAATTTGAAATTTGACGTGATATTATTTCTACCTTAGGTAAGTATTAAAAAAATATTTTCTCTTTGTAGTTAATAATATCATATTTCAAATAATGTTAGTCTATGATTCTTCCCACTTGTTCATATTTTTATTAATTTTTTAGTGTACACAAGATCATTGACAAAGGCTAAAAAATAGCCGAAACGTTTGAATTAAAGAAAAACAAGGATATGAAATCATTTTGTTTTATTCCTTGTATGAACCTCATCCCCATATATATATATATATATATATATATATATATATATATATATATATCCATATATATATATATATATATATATATATATATATATATATATATATATATATATATATATATATATATATATATATTATATATCCATATATATATATATATATATATATATATATATATATATATATATATATATATATATATATATATATATATATACATTCACACTGTCAATCACACTAAAATTCTTTACGTTAGTATTTTGGGGCTTATAAACAACGTAAAGGTAATTTAATTTAAATTTATATATAGTAGCTCTAGGCTTTCACTGACCTGAATATAATCTCAATAATTTCAGCCTTAAGGAATTTCCGCACATATATCTTTTCTAAAAATAGTATAATCTGGTAAACTAACAGTTTGATTAAGAACATCAGGAGAAAGCCATGTTTCTTTTACTAAAATAATATTAAACTAGGTCGAGGTAAGACCTTTATAGCTTAGTTGGTTAAAGTGCCTGCCTATAAATATTCTGCTTCAAAATAAGCTTCTTCCTAAAATACTTAAACTTGACTACGTATGACAAAATTACCTGGCCTCTGAGTTTTGTCATCTTAAATATATGCTAGGTGTATATCGCCAATGATACTGAAGAAAATATATCGAATGTTTTAGCACCTTATTCATTAAAAGGCGTTTGCAATTTGGGTTTCACGAGGCTAAATTTAGACCCATGTCGATTTTTTTAAACAAAAGTAGCCAAGTCACTTCAAGTTAAAAAGTTGGAATTTGACCTATCCCCCTATCCTGAAAAATGATTATAGCAGGTTTTATCAATTTTTAACGATAAACCTGAGTGTTCTAATACTCAGGTTTTTTTAAACGCTATTAATTTGAGCCTCATCAATTTATGATTTTACGTATGTTTAAGAAAAATTAGAAAATTTTACATTTTAATTTATAGTAAATTTTTAGGTTCTCGTGGAAATTACTAAAAATCTTACACATGCTCACAAAAATTAAGATTCCGATTTTTTAACCAAACCATGCCTAGAAGAGAATCAAAGAAAATTTATTTCTTGACAAAGATAATAACTATCTATAGTATAATATATTAATGCAATGGTTGAAACTATCAGTAATAGACAAAAAAAAAATTACTAAAAATTCTCATTATAAAGAGTGAAAGAGAAAAAAAGGTTTTATTATTATTATTTTTTTTGAACAACCAGTAAACTCACCACAAGTTATAGATACGTGTGCTAGACACAAAGATTGTTCAGTTTTTCTGGATTCCATGTTATTGTTTTAAAACATCCTTTTAGCTATAAACGTAACACGTAACATATTTTCATAACTCAGTTAACCTAAACTGCTCTATTTACCAATGTAACTAATTGGTTGTTCTTTTAACAGAGGTTTTTGCCAACCCTCAACAACTGATGTAAAGAAATTAAAAGATAAATCTCTCTACAAAGAGAAAGAAAATCTTAGGTAGTATGTGAGATTTCCCGATCTCGCATATTTCTCGTCTTTTCAGAAAAAAATATTTCATATTGTCTCGCAGTGAGTGTTTCCTACTCTCGTCTCCTCTCGCAAGACCGAAAAACAATACCGAGAAAAATGAACGAAACTGAAACGATAAAAT
This sequence comes from Kuschelorhynchus macadamiae, assembly GCA_030620095.1. Taxonomy (NCBI): domain Eukaryota; kingdom Metazoa; phylum Arthropoda; class Insecta; order Coleoptera; family Curculionidae; genus Kuschelorhynchus; species Kuschelorhynchus macadamiae. Next base: position 67,170 of record JAUTXW010005036.1, on the reverse strand, counting down.
TATACTTCTAAGGTCTACTCAAATTCAAGATAGTGTGCATGTGCAAAATTTGAAATCAATCGGGTAAGTAGTTTTTTTTTGCATCTAGGAACCCTAAAACCTGAGAGGTGTTTTTTTTACGATTACCATTCTTCTTTTTTAGGAGGGAAGTAAAAATAGTAAAACACATCAAATATATATTTTATATTTTTGAATATGTAAGCATTTTTATTTATGGGGTTATTCTAAGGAATAGAAGCACCCCCTAAAAACAGAGTTAATAAGTTGTTTTTTGAATGGTAAAGAACGCCGATTTGTTATATTTTTGTATATCATTTTATTTCCGACTAAACAGTGCGGTTTTAGAGGGTGAGACAACTTTTTAAAAGCATTTTTTTTCAGAAACGATTTCGAAAAATGGTAACACCGTGCATACCTATATACCTCAAGTCGAGGAAACCATTACTATATCTATATGGAAAGTACTACGTTTCTATTAGATAAAATACAAAGTCTTGGTCTCAGTCAAAACAATGTTTAGTAAAACACACTTTTTTCACGATTAGGTCTAATTTATTTTTAAGTTATTAAAACTAAAAACAATATGTCAAAATTGCATTTCTTTGCATTTAAATTGTCAATTGTGATTGGCGATTTAAGTAAGAACCTTAGATGAAACAAAATTTAAGTGTCCCCAAATATACAATTTCAGAAAATATTCAATTTTCAGATAATAGCCAGTATGTCTTAATTTTACACTGTCTCTTACAGGATACTTGACGTTGTTGTATAGTATCAAACGTAAACTAACATAACCTAACCTTAGCCGTTTATATAACAATATTTAAATGTTCGCAAATATACAATTTCAGAAAATATCCAATGTCTTTTAGTTTTTACTGGGTAGTTGAGGTTGTTGTTGTATAAGGTGTTCTATTTTTGATATTTTTACAAGATATTTAAAGTAACTTTTATAGTTAGCCAAAACTGATATAGGCAACATTGAAAAAAATGAAAGTTCAAAACTTGTTGATTTTGAAATTTTCCAACAACTTCTTTGCTTGTAATGGATTTGCAAAAAAAAACTATTTTCATAATAATATGATTTTTTTATTAAATTTCTTTAAAGCTTTTGGCTTTCCGAATTCAATGATGTAGGCACTTAGTAACTGAGCAGTAGATTTGAATCTGAATAGACTTTAGAGAATTTCTGCAAACGTATATATTTTATATTCGAACATAAGAATTCGTAAAGTCTGTGTCTGTAAGTAAAATAAAATGTAATAATATATAATATATTTATATATATATATATATATATATATATATATATATATATATATATATATATATCATATTTTTTGAATTGAAGAAAGATATTTGATTTTCTGGTGTGCCGGCGTCCATTTCACATATATGATATAACTCTTTAAACATTTATACACTGCCTATCTACAACTGCCCTATTAGCTCTCCTTTAGGTATAATATTTTACTTATGATTAAAATTTGTTTTTAGTGTTACTATTTGTAATTATTCTAGTTTAGAAGAGGCAAAACAAATATTTGTTTGAGGCTTAAAAAAAAATAAGATATATTTTTTGGCGGTTAGTTCCATTTCTCTATATTTAAATGAAATAATTTAATAAGAATACTTGCTTGACACTCCTACAAAGTCACTTAATAACAATTAAATAATAACATGCTAAAAAACTCAGTTTTTCTGCTAGAGATCATTAGATGAATTTTTAATATATTCATTGTTTAAACTCTGGTTAAATCCCATTGCTTAAAAGAAAACGTTTTCCTGCTTACATCAAACTGCCAATAGTATCAAAGGCAAATACAACAATATCGATCATCGGTGGTAGAGTCATATTGAAATTCCCCCTACCTTTTAGAGTATTAATATTGCCCAAAAACAAGGAATCAATAAATCACAGCGGTCTATTTTAATTCAGAATAAGTCTCAACTTGGGTAAACAAGTAGTCGTTTTAGACGAAGGCGCTTCATAAATCTTTTCTTCCGAACACAATAAAGTCTACCTACATATCTATAAAAGGAATATTATTCAGTACTTTAGCTCGCCTGGCCGATATCTCGTATTCGTGTTCATACAATAAAAAGTATAACGCAAATCTTAATATGTTTTCTAGTTTCAACAGTAATATAACTCAATTCAAAAAATATGATATATATATATATATATATATATATATATATATATATATTAATAGCGTTTAAAAAACCTGACATATATATATATATATATATAAATATATATATATATATATATATATATATATATATATATTTATATAGATAAATATATATATATATATATATATATATATATATATATATATATATATATATATATATATATTGACATATTTTTTGAATTGAGTTATATTTTTTTAACTTAAATAATCTAGTACTATATTGCTCTGAATTATATTCTTTTACACAAATTATAAACGAACCCACTAGATTAACCGATAGGTCTAGCACAATAATCGATCGTATTTTTAGCCGCCTTCAAAGAAGAGGAAATTCTCAATTCGACCTGTTTGTTTTTTTTAATATTAAGTTTGTTCGCGCATATTGTCTAAACGGCTTGGCCAAATTTGATAAGTCAAACGCCAAATTGTAGAGGACATTTCTCTTGTGGTACCATATACCAGCGAATTTTATAATTACATTTACATTTTTTAAATTCCCTTTTCAAACTAAAGCATTGAAGTGTGTAATAGACATATAACCCCATTTGCTAAAGGTGTCTCTTTTGCTATCCTGAACCCACTGGAATTAACTGATAGGTCTAGTACAATAATCGATCCTATTTTTAACCGACTTCAAAAAAGTAGGAGGTTCTCATTTCGCCGTTTATTTTTATTTTTTTTTATTATGTTTGGGCATATTGTCTAAAAGGCTTGGTCAATTTTGATGAGTCAAACGCCAAATTGCAGAGGACATTTCTCTGGTGTTCCCATATATTTTGATTTGAAATCTGTTATTTTGTAATAATAATATAAAAAAACACAGGTATAAGGGCGATAAAGGCGGTGAGTTTTATAATTACATTTACATTTTTTTAAATACCCTTTTCAAACTAAAGCATTGAGGTGTGTAATAGACATACAACCCCATTTGTTAAAAGTTATCTTCTTTGCTATCCCTTTATGTAAATTTATGTATACAGGGTGACCATGAAAATGTGCAACCTCAAAATCTAGTATTTTACTTGACATTTTCGAAAAATGTACATTTGGTATGAATAAAACGTTATTAACCAACTACCCTCATTATAATTTTTAACCGATTTCAAAAAAAGAGAAGGTTATCAGTTTGTTTTTATGTTTTTACATCGATTACTCCGCGATGGTTTGAACAATTTGAATGAAATTTTCAGGGGACATTCAAGATATTGCCGGAGCGGTCCCATAGCAAGCGTATTAAAAAATGTTAAAAATAGCGGAATGGCGGCTATTTCGTAGTTTTTTTTATATTTATACTACATATTTATATACATAGATGACATTTTCAGAGAACATTCAGGATATTGCCGAAGTGGTCCCATAGCAAGCATATTAAAAAAATATTAAAAATGGCGGAATGGTGCCATTTTGTTTTTTGCGCCAAGATATGTTGTAAGAAGTTTTGTACTATTCTAGGCGTTCACCATTATATCAGGAAAAGAATACTATGTATAGTGGACCAATTTATAAATTTGACCTCAATTCGGTGCTTTGATGTCTAATAGTACGCGTATAAGGTTTTTCTGTCTTATTAGTTTGGCGCCGACTTGAAGGAGTCAAATTTTCAAGGTGGATTAAAATATTATTTTTCACTTGTTAGTACATTTTTTCGAAGTCGGTTTAATTTTTTTATAAAAAAATTTTTGTTAGTCAATTCGATATTGTAACCCCTTCGAGTACCGTTTTACGTGAGGGCATCTCAGATTGATATTTACAAAGCCTAAGCCAGAAATGGTATCATGTAGATGTTTGGTAAATTTTAACAGTGATAATTTCAGGAAATATTTACAAGGTTCAAATTTGAAAACTACGCTTTTTAATAATTTGATATTGGCATTATTTAATAAGCACGCTTTTTCAATCATTTCAAAAAATCACAAAACTTTAGCTGAGTTAGCTGACAATATTAAGAATATTGTATTGAATTTATATATTTCCAAAATATGTGCCATAAAAACAGTTCTAAAAAAAATGGAAAACGTTGCGCGAATTTAAAAAACTTAATAAAAATAATAATACTCTTCCTAGTGAACTTTTAAGCTTAGAATCCAAAAGACATTATTCAGTATTTTTCTAATTTTCTTCAAAATATATCTGGTAAGTGTAATCATAAAATAAAATTTTATAATGCCCGTTTAAATATAGAGATTTTTTCATTTTCATTAAAAACCCTAGACGAAATATAAACAACCTAAAACAGAGGTGTATGGCAACTATAATATTTTAGCCAATGTACTTAAAATATGTAGCCCTTTCATTGAAATATACAATGCGACCAGAAAAGTCTGCTTATATGGGATTTTTTAAATAAATGACTTTAATAAAATTTGAGTTGGCAAAAAGTTTTTGAATAATGCCAAATGACAATAAAAAATGAGTCAGGTAATTTATCCTACCTGTCAATTTTGAGATTTCCTTAAAAAAAATTGAAAAATGGTAAATGAAAAAGTTACTTGTAAAAAGTTTTTTTTTTATTTTATAGCTATTTATTTTAAACGCCTTGTTGTTGATGAAAATTTTTTGTTTAATTAATTAATTAATTAACAATTGAACAAATCCTTCATCTAATGATTCTATTAGTAATAGTGCAGTGATAGCTTAATTCAGGTTTGCAACATATTCGGTTAACTAGAAGAAAAAGAATTAGGTTTAAAAAATGAGAAAAAAATTTAAGTCAACCGGTAGAGTTCGTAGAGATTAAATTAGGTAAGGTAATTCCGGGAGAGTTGCCCCACCGAACGACTAGTTAAATTATTGTATCACTGACCCATCGGTTGAGACCTTACAGTAAGAATTGAAGTAGAGTTCGCAATTAATTCATAAATCATGTTAGAGGTATGCGCCAACATAGTTGCCCTACTTTAAAACATGTTTACAAACACATTTTTCCTTTTGATTACTCAAAGGATCATATTTAAATTCCTTTACCTCACAACATTTAAATAAAAAAATTGGCCCTCAACTCAACTCAAGTGAAAATTAAAAAATGGTCCTAAATCATCCGATATCTTATTATTTCCCCAGATATCATGCAAAATCTAGTGATTTTCGAAATCACTGTACTTTTTTTTGGGCTTGAGACGCCTGTCAATTATTACCCAGTAAATAATACTTTAAGTTAGGTTAGCATATAACAGCATCTAGGTGAATATTGGGAATAATGTTGAATATGAAAATATTGCTATATTGATAAAGATTTATAATTTTGATATAGGTATTTGTACTACTTTCTTGTATCATTTCGCCTCTGAGGATTATCACATGACCCCGCCGAAATAAACGTTATTTTATTCTGAACCGGATTACAAGTCCCCTGGAAAAGGAAATCTAGCTGTTTACTTAGTGGTTAAAAAACAATTCCAAACGAAAACGGGTATTTTTTTGCAAACATGTTACCGTACCATAGTTAGGTCAACTAAAACTCTTAGTTTCATAATGTCCAAGATAAAGTAAATAAAACTTAAAAAATATTTAAAATTCTTAATCTTACCGCACCTTTAGAAGGCTGCTTCTTGAAGTAAGACAACATATAATTAGAAGATTTGAACCAGATATAATCGGAAGATTTGAACCAGATCACGCAATAATACATTAAAACACATGCAGTAGTGAAGCTAAGGTACCTAATGATAATTTTAATTCAACTTCTCCGTTAAAATATTTTTATCAAATTAATTTCTTTAATGTAAAGTTTATTTAGTTTCATGAACCGCTATTGACACTGTAACAATCTTTGCTGTAGATTATTGTACTATTACACAAAAACATTGTTCTTTGCATGATAATATTGTTGCATCATGTTTAAACATATCCACCATAATATAAATTCTTATAAACATTGGGGTGCCTGGCTAGGCTTGGCATCGTCGTACGAACGACCTTATACTGTGAGGTAATCTTAGTAGTGGCTAAATATGTAAATAATGAACTCTATTTTTATTCTTATTCTATGGTTGAGACGCGCTGTGGCTGTAACCATAAGATACGGCGGTCTTGTTTTGGGGTTACGGCAAAATTTGTTTTCCACTATTACATTTATTATTGGAAATCTTATCCTTAAAGAGATGTTTCGCGTATTGTAGTGCGTCATTATTTTGTTACTATGTGTAAGGTTCAGTGGGGGTTCATACCATAATGAAAATATAGATGCCGTGGTACTTCTACCTGTACAAAATAAGGAGATATGACCTGTGGCTTCTAACTGAAGTCCTTTAAACATGTATAGAATATAAAATAGAGTTATACCTAATAGGTATTCTAATTTTATTCTTTTCACGAAAAAAAATTAATATAAAAATCCATACATTTATTTAGTCGATAAGGAATATTGTTGCGTTTAGGATGTAAGTTGTTTAGTTTTAGAGCACCACATGTTTTTTTAGACAAATTACTACTTACTATAATTTATTTGTTGTTTTGTTTTTTTTTATTTAAACCTTTTTGTATTTTGTTAATTTGTTTATTGAATATTTTGTAACTCGTTAATTTAACTTCAATTTTTGCATTTTTATCTTCATTATTTCGTATTTGGACCAAACGTATTGGATTGTATGTCTTTCTATCGCTCATATTTGATTCCTCATTGGAAGAAAATGTAAATGCGCTTTTTGTTTGTGTTAAAAAATGATCTGGCTTTGTTTTTATTATTTGCATTGAATGGGACAGTGTCTTTATAATAGAATATTTGTTAGACTGTAACTGTAGTGTAATCCAAAAAGCAATAAACTTTATAGCAAAATAGTCATTAAACTACAGATAATTTTAGTTTCGTTTAAGATCAAATGAAATTTGTATTTTCTGCGGTAAAGCATACTTGGAACATTTAAATATATAAACGCCGAAGGCGTTCTTGAGCATCTCAAATAAAATAACAATAAAACGCCAAACATCAACAGTTATTTAGAGATGCTGAAGCATCTCTCCAGAGTTTAACTGGAATTCGGAATTGGTCAAGAAGAGAAGTTTGCATTGATAGCTCTTGAGGTTCTCCCCAAACCTCATTCGCTCTGGAGTACTCCCAAGCAACATGAAATAATAATTACGTAAGTTTTCGAACGTGGCGTCGGCGCCACTCCAATTCGCTTGTTTATAATCATTAATGCACGCTCAACCGCTGCTTCAGTTTTAATCGACACACTCGTTAACCGACGTTTACTAATTGTCGGGCAGGCAATAGAGCACGTTCGATGTGCGCGAATTGCAGCTGATTTTTTTACTATTTCTCTGCTCAACTGAAAAATATTTTAATATTTAAGTAATATAGCACTCGTAGTATTTATAAACCGCGCATATTTTTTATTCCACAAAAGCACTTTTAAGAATTAAAATAAATAATCTCATTTTTTTTTTGCATTTAATAATGTAATATAATCTTAATAAACAGGGGCGGATGGGCTCTTTCAATCCGGCCCGGACAATAGTACCAGACAACCGGCATATAGCTCATAAGAAAAAAAAAGTTTTTCTAGGCTCTTCGGGGAAAAAATGGATAAGAAAAAAAAATATCTTTTAAGGTATCCAAATTTATGCAGGAAATATATTGCCTATATTGGTAACAAAAAACTACATATGAACATACTCCAAAAAACATCTTGATAAAACTTCATAATGCATTTAACAAATGTAAAAATAAATCACTCATAGTTAATTAATTTTTCTGCGAAAAAATTTGGAACCACGTCGTAACTCATTATACTATAATAATAGTGCGTAAACAGACTGCTAAACCTGATGAATAAACTACTACCTATTATAAAAGGGTAACGATAAAAAGTTTCAATGTATTAAAAACAAACCTAATCCCCTTCTTCTATTTATTACAATAATAGCTAGTAACTTAACAACCTGCGCAATATGCTACTTGATCCAGCTAGTTCGTGAATAATATCCTCATTATCATTTTGCTAAGGATCTCTCTTTGATTGATCATAATTAGGAACGATTCCAAGTGTTCATCACTTAAAGAATTTTGAATTTTTGGAATTGAAAAACTATGTTTGCAACGTATTTCCTAAAATGATTCCATCTAAACTATCCTCATTAGTTGAAATTTCCGAATCCGAAACTATGTCATCAGTCAGTGGCATCCTTTGAAAAGATTCCTGTAAACTCATTTTATAAAAGTGCCAATTCCTTATAAAATTATTTAAGTTTACTTGAAATATTTTTTAAACTATTTTCGGGTACATTATTGTTTTCTAGGTCAGGAAAATTAATCGGATTAAATATGTAATAGCATTGTCCATTGTCGATTATAATATAAAATATTATAATTATCCATTATAACATAAAATACAACGATTTTCAATTTTTGTTTTGTATTACGAACAGTCTCACCCGAACACTTTTCATAGAAATGCTTTTTTACTTCTCTGATTCTATTAACCGGGAAATCATCTTCAATATCAAAATCGATACCTCGTTTTCTCCATTTCATTTAAAATACTGGAGAAGGCTTCCAGAATATCTAAGTAACTTGGGCCATTTTCCAAAGACTTTTTCTAATTCGTGTTCCTTTGACCACCACCTTGTTTGTCCAATAACCCCCAATTTTCGATGTTTCTGGTCATGAGAAATCGAAGACCAAATATCCATTATCTTATGAGATTCACGAAAAAAGGTGGAAGTTGAATTTAATAATGTGAACAACGAAGATGCTTTTAGATTCTACCTAAAAATATCCCTTAGCAAAATATGACCATAGCGCCAAATATATACATGTTCTTTATTTTGCCTCTCCGTCTGTGGAATCAGCTATGCAGAGATTTGATTGTAGGTCGTTTTTTTTCCTTGAAAGCCTTGGCCACTAGCATCATGACATCAAATCATTGCAAGCGGCCTCTCAAAAACCTGACCCTGATAAACATACCTGCAACATTAGTTACCTTCTGAGTCTGAGACACTAATTGTAATTAATTTGAAGTAGAAACTCGACTACTTGTGTTAATATTTAAGAACGTATCTAATAGACGGCATTTTGCTGCTTCGCCCAGAATCTTCTTTCTCTTGCGTTCCCTCTCCTTCTTCGCACCACCTTTCCTCATATGCGTTTCCGTTGTATATACTAATAAATGATAACCTTTTCATATACCGCATACACTTCCACTTTGTGACAAAATTTCTAGGCGTCCGTCATATGCATGCAAACAAAAATCAAAAATAGACAGGCGGTGATACCCAGAAATACAAGACGCGGTGGCCGATTCCACCTAATCAGCCGGGCATATTATCGATCCGCATTTGGCATTGACTATGCTAGAGAAAAAATGCTTAATACATATCGATTTAATATAATTAATTGAAATAACTAATCGAATGAATTGTTTACGATATAGTGGATTTCGTGATTAAGAATAAGTAGCAAAATGATTTATTTTATATAAATCAGAAGGCCCACCTGGCATTTGCCGCTGTTAATAATGTTGATTTTATACTTCCATTAATTACAATACAGGTAATACAAAAAAATACAGATTAACTTACAGCAAAAATTAACAGAAGGCCCACAAAGCAGTGTCCTTGTTCGTGGGATGATGCAGATACTCAAATTAAATGATCATACATAACAAAAAATAAACTTTCTTCCTACTTCCTATAGCTATTTATTCCATTATTACGTATAATAGAAAAGTAAAAAAACAATTTAAGACAAATAACATTTCAAATTTAAAAATGTTATAAAAAATAACCTTTGAACAAATGATAATATTTTCATAGCAAGAGCTGAGATTTTCATTTTAGAATTTGCTAAATACTTCTTTTCTTCAACCAGATTTCCTAGGTTTATTCTAGTAACGCAACTTATATTTGCCTCTTTCATTTCCCTCGTAAAACGGAAATGTAATTGTGAAAAAATCACCCTCCTAGATTTTTTCAGATCTTCACGTTTCAGGGTCTCTAGATGTCGGGTATGACCTGGTATATATGGCGAAACAAAATGGCGGCCTAGTGAAATGTTAAATAAATTGTTATTAAAAACTACTTATCCAATTTATCTCAAATTTTTCCCAAACATCAAGTATTATGTTGGAAACAACTGGTAACATTTTGGTACAAATCCAAGATGGCGATATTGAAAAATTCAGCCTGAAAAAACTGCTTAATTGTTTGATTTCAAATTGTATGCCATAACTAGTTGCGATATAGGGATCAACTAGTAAAACTGTGGTACTAATTCAAGATGACTTAATAAAATGGTGGCCAAATAAAATGTTTATAATCGTGAAAAAAGCACATACGCTAAAACGTCTTTAAATGCCAAAAGAATATGTTTTATCAATTGTGTCGGTCCGTCTGTTGGCCTGTCTGTCTGTTCGCGGCATAACCTAGAGACTACTTACCCGATTGCGTTTAAATTTTGATCAAAAATTAAGGATCATATGCAGATAACCTGAAATACTGCTTATTAAATTAATTTAAATTTTCGTATATATATATAAAAATATATATATATATATATATATATATATATATATATATATATATATATATATATATATATATATATATATATATGCAAGAATTAAGCGTGATATATAAAAACTGCTTATTGAATTCATTTTAAATTATGCTCATAAGTCAAGTGTGGCATAGAAAAAAACTGATAAAATATATAGGAACCCAATATGATGGAACAAAATGGCGTCCAATAAAACTGTTTGAAAAGACAGTACTTGTAACACATATATATTGTGACTATGTACTGAACTAAATTGGGCCAAACTTCACTATTCCTAATCAATGGAAAGAAATCATAACGAGGAAAGTTCCGGGTGAAGGAAATTTACGGATTTTTTAATAATACTGCGAAATTATTAAGTCTTGTACTTCTGCAGGTAAGAAATTATATACACGAGAACCAAAAAAGGTTGACATAGCAAGAGCTGAGATTTTCATTTTAGAATTTGCTAAATACTTCTTTTCTTCAACCAGATTTCCTAGGTTTATTCTAGTAACGCAACTTATATTTGCCTCTTTCATTTCCCTCGTAAAACGGAAATGTAATTGTGAAAAAATCACCCTCCTAGATTTTTTCAGATCTTCACGTTTCAGGGTCTCTAGATGTCGGGTATGACCTGGTATATATGGCGAAACAAAATGGCGGCCTAGTGAAATGTTAAATAAATTGTTATTAAAAACTACTTATCCAATTTATCTCAAATTTTTCCCAAACATCAAGTATTATGTTGGAAACAACTGGTAACATTTTGGTACAAATCCAAGATGGCGATATTGAAAAATTCAGCCTGAAAAAACTGCTTAATTGTTTGATTTCAAATTGTATGCCATAACTAGTTGCGATATAGGGATCAACTAGTAAAACTGTGGTACTAATTCAAGATGACTTAATAAAATGGTGGCCAAATAAAATGTTTATAATCGTGAAAAAAGCACATACGCTAAAACGTCTTTTAATGCCAAAAGAATATGTTTTATCAATTGTGTCGGTCCGTCTGTTGGCCTGTCTGTCTGTTCGCGGCATAACCTAGAGACTACTTACCCGATTGCGTTTAAATTTTGATCAAAAATTAAGGATCATATGCAGATAACCTGAAATACTGCTTATTAAATTAATTTAAATTTTCGTATATATATATAAAAATATATATATATATATATATATATATATATATATATATATATATATAAGAATTAAGCGTGATATATAAAAACTGCTTATTGAATTCATTTTAAATTATGCTCATAAGTCAAGTGTGGCATAGAAAAAAACTGATAAAATATATAGGAACCCAATATGATGGAACAAAATGGCGTCCAATAAAACTGTTTGAAAAGACAGTACTTGTAACACATATATATTGTGACTATGTACTGAACTAAATTGGGCCAAACTTCACTATTCCTAATCAATGGAAAGAAATCATAACGAGGAAAGTTCCGGGTGAAGGAAATTTACGGATTTTTTAATAATACTGCGAAATTATTAAGTCTTGTACTTCTGCAGGCAAGAAATTATATACACGAGAACCAAAAAAGGTTGACATCTCTGAGAAATAGTTTTGCAAAATTTTGGCGCCAAAAGTTTTTCGCACCTTTGTTTCTGGTGGAATAGCTATGATTCACTTTACTTTCCAATATAAATCTTCGGTTGGAGACAAAAAAGTTCTGCCGACCATAAACTTTTATGAGCTGTAATGGTTTTAGCTTCTTAAGATAATTACTCGTAGCTCCATCGCTTGCAGCAATTCTATACACAACGTGAGTTTGAACAAGATGAAACAAGTAATTTAGTTTCCAGTAAAACGCTGACCTTTAAGCTAGAGTTGCCCGCAGGAGGCAAATTACCCAAAACTAACATATTGTTATTTAAAACATTGTTATCTCAATAAAACGTATTTTATCCATTGAAAAAGTCTTAAAAACCTTATACACGCCTTTATGTCCTGACGCCTGATTTGACAGTTGCTTGTAAAAAAAAATAAAATTGTATAAATATGAAATGGACATTTCTCTAATAAGCAATAATGTGAAGGATATTCCTAATAAATAGATGAGAAAGAAGGTATTGGCGTATATCAAAATTAAAATAAAGGTTTTTTCTTTACTTCATTGGAGATGCTTAATGCAAATCCATAAAAATGTAGCAATTAAAGGCGAGGTTAGTAATGTTTAGACAAAATTAACACCACTCACTAAAGAGATTTAAATTTATACAAGGTTGAACTTGAGAGTTGTAGGTTTAGGATGACATTTTTAACGACTGAACAAATAATTTTTCTAAATGTCACAATTACAAAATGACAGTGACATAGACGAAACATAACTGACCAACTAAGACTTTTAAGTACTCTGGCAACTAGACCTGGTCTAACTCTTAAACCATTTTAGTGAATACGGGGGTAAGTGTTTTAATTTAAACCTTAATTTCCAATTCCTTGATTTTTTGCTCAGTTTATTTACAAAATTTTCGATTAATTGGTTAATACTCCGAGGAGAATTTTTAGGCTCTGGGGGAGGGAGGAAGGAGGGGTATCCCGGGACACCCTCCTGAATTCGACACTGGTCATTAGTTTGGACCATTTAAAGGTATTAAGGCATTTAACTTAACCCCTTGAAAGTGCCTGCAGACTATTTGTTTGCCTAATTTAATTTATGTACTCTATCGAAGAGATCTTGTTTCACATTAACTACAGTGTTCGATTCCATGCATTTTTTTAAATCTGAGCTTAATAAACCCACCACCGATGCGACATTTTTTTTCGAATAATTACAGTTTCTAGAGTATGGTTATTATGAAGTGCCAACATTTTTAATTTCGTTCTTTATTGTTTCAACCCTAAAGCAACTTTCGATTCGCCCCGAATGTATTTTTATATTTTTCCATCGCTAAAAACGTTTAGCGATGTAATTCGGACAGCCGTTTCATTAGCGTTGGCAAAATATAAGAATGAAATTTAAATGTTAGCATTTTATGTTCGATTTGGTATCAAGTAATGCGCCGGAACGCAACAGCATAGACAAAAATGTCTACCTTTATTCAAAGCTGCCAGCTCCATTGATAAATAATTACTAACAACAAAATCATTTTTCTTCTAATTTCGGATTTCTCTTGTCTCATAGTATTACCTTTACCATTGGTCTTAAAAGCATTTCGATCTTGCTTCAAGTTGGTAAGCCATGTAAACAAAACCTTTTCGCTGTTGCTAAGTGAGTAGTAAGTAATCTCGATTGGATGGAGTGTGATAAGATTATAAAATATGGCAAAGAAAAACCGATTACAAAAGTATTATAAACTGTTAAGTGTCATTTATTTTGTTTGGTTTTGTTGCAGGCGTTATTTTTAAGATGTAGTCATTTTCTTTTAAGAATTAATTACAGTCGTGGTGGCCTCTTTTATTCTCAATGTTGACTAAAAAATTATGTACCTGACGTAAATAATTGATAATTGTTCTACTCGGTTTTGTTGCAGGCATGTTTGAATATCATAATGAGAATATATTTTAATAATTTTACCATAAAATATACACAAAAAACGGTAAATTTCCTTTACCCGGAACTTTCCTCGTTATGGTTTTTTCCGTTTGAATAGGAATAGTGAAGTGTGACCCAATTGAGTTCAGTACATAGTCGCAGTATATATGTGTTACATATACTGTAATTTCAAACATTTTTTTGGGCGCTATTTTGTTCCATCATATTGGATTCCGACCAATATTTTACCAGTTTCTCTCTGCCTATGTCACACTTGACATTTGGGTATAATTTAAAATAAATTCAATAAGTGGTTTTTACACATGCCATACCAGGCTATCCCCTTTAACTCTTAATTTTTGACTAAAATTTGAAGTCAATCTGGTAAGTAGTTTTTAAGCTATGAACTGACAGACAGATCAACAGTCGGATCGACAGATTTGATAAAACATATTTATTGGCATGTAGGGACGCTAAAACGTAAAGAAACCAGAGTGGGTGATTTTTTTCAAGATTATAAACATTTTATTTGGCCACCATTTTGTTCGGCCATCTTGAATTACTACCACAGTTTTACTAGTTGACCCCTATACCACAATTAGTTAAGTAGTTTTTCAGGCTGAATACTTAAATATTTTATTAAGCCGCTTTTTTGTTCCGTCATCTTGGATCCTTTCCAAAATTTTACCAGTTAATTCCAACATTTGATGTTGGTGCAAAATTTGAGATAAATTGGATAAGTTAGTATAGTTTTTTAACATTTTACTAGGCCGCCATTTTGTTTCGCCATATTGGATTTTTACCAAAATATTATCAGATCATTCCCATATGACCCTAAATTTTTGAACAAAATGTCAATCGACATATAGAGACCGACGAAATTGATAAAACATATTTTTTGCCATCTAGAGACGATAAAACGTGAGGGTATGTAAAACCTGACAGGCTAATTTTTTCACGATTACAAACATTTTAATTGCAATTTGAAGTCAATCGGGTAAGTAGTTTTTTAGCTATGCAGCGAACAGACAGACAGACAGACCGACGTAATTGAGAAAACATGTTTTTCAAAATCTAGGGACCCTGAAACGTGAACACTGTTGAGCTTTTCACGATTACAATAATACCTCCCTTTTACGACGGAAGTAAAAAGAAAATTTTTCTTTTTCTACAAATTAAGAGCGAGAGTTACACCAAGTCAACAACGATGATCTTGTCTCAAGACATAGACTCCTCTTGTTTAAATGAAGATAATTCTTAAGTAAAATATACTATAGGTCTTTTGCAATTTAAAATTGCTATGAGTGGATACAAGAGAAAGTTACCTTGATGCAAAATATTGTAACTGACCTGATAATAGAAATTACGTTTTAAATGTTAAAAGCTCACATTTGGATCTATTCAAAATCGCAAAGGTTTTAGCGGAATGGCGTTCGCATTTAAATCAGAGGATCCGTTTTTTTCAATGGGCGCGGAGGCATGCCGTGGAATCTATAACACAGTAAATAATATGTGAATTTGTAGTTTCTATGTGGAAAGGAATGACACAGTAAGTACTACGTGGATTTGTTAATTAACATCTAGAAATCCTTCAGATGTAGTTATGATATCAGTTTTTCTTCCCACTTTCGGAATGCCTATAAAATGCCAACATTTTAGTTTCATGTTTATAAACGGCTAACGTTCTAGACAGTGTGAAATTATCCCAAGGTGTCTAAGTTTAACAAAATACGAAAATGCGCACCGAATATTTAGTTTTGGCAGCAAATAAATGAATAGGGTAATATCCATATTTGTATGTATAAATAGCATTTACGTTGAACACTTAGTCAGTTTTAATAATTGTAAATGCTCCAAAAAGTTCCTAAAGGTAATGTGTACTAATGAGTATGTTTGATAGGTAGTTAGTTATGATAAACGATTTTTAGCACTTAGTCTAATTTTTAGTACGTTTTGTCCCGTATTCTTGACCGTCATCAAATGAAAACTAAATTTTTATGCAAGATCATTTTAAGGGGAAGATTCATAATATAACTAATCTTAAGAAAATATTTCAAAGTAATAGATTATTTTCTTTTTAATTATATTATTTAAAAAATCAATTTGAAAAAGTGTAATAAACGTATAATTAAAGCGCAATTAATTCTAAAAATACACCGTTATTTTAATAGGAACTAAAATTCTTCACGCTGTGTACTAAAAACAGGAAATTTCATTTACAACCGCTGAATGACCTTTCTATTGATAGTAAAAAGGAAATGAGAGGAATATTGGGCGATTAAAAAGTATTTTCTCGCCTTTTAACGATGCCTTCACACATTACGTTGGTTAAATTCCTTAATAAAATGTACCGACATGCGATTAATGTCTCAAGTTTAGGTTTTGTGGTGTTCAGACAAATTGTCCACAAATAACCCTCCCGCAATGAAATTCTCAGAAGTTCTGGAACTCAATTTCATAGTAAAACTAATGTAATTAAATCATGAATGGTGCACTTTTTCGAACTTCAACGTAAATATATCACAAAATATTTATTTAAGTATTATCAAAGATCGATAACGTTTCGAATAGACGATTTATTTGATACAAATAAATTAATTATATAAACTATTTGTGCTGCAGTTTATTTAGAACGCACACAGCAACGGTTTGCCAGAAGTGGGGTTGCCATCTGTCCCACTTTTGGCCAGATATCCCACTTTTTGGCATTGGTGTCCCGCGTCACACTGCCGTTTTTAGCGGTACATGTTTTGTCCCGTTTTTCCAGGCTCCGCTAACGAACATTTTTCTAAAGCATAAAGAAAGCATAATAAATTTGGCAACGCGACCTCATTCGAAACGTGGTTCACCAGTTGACAACACAGAGCACCGAATTGGGAGTCGGCGATGCGCGACGCATCATGCTATCAATGCCAGTCCAGTCATAGTCGATCTAAGGTAAGATGTGAGCTGGCACACAGATCATTATCATTCGGTGTTGCGTAGTTTACATTTTTAGTATTTTCCTACGAGCGTGCGCGAGGTGACTACTTTGCGCACTCATTCGCATGCGCAAAGTTGAATTTTGCGCACGGAAACTCTTTGCGCACACTTTTTTTCCCAGAATTATCGTCTTTAAACAAGACTTTTAGATATTTTAATGTTTCCAGCATTAAGTAATATTCAAAAAATAAACATTTATCGTATTTTTCGTTACGCTTGTAGAGAATTTAGCCAAGTTTACTTCATGTTAGATTAATATAGATAATTTTATAACTAATTAAACGACCTGTATCTTTACTTGTCACTTACTTTTTGCTATGTCAACCAAAATACAAACATTCAATCATTTGAAAAAAAGCTTCAAAAAAAGTAATTCTGCTTAAAATGGATAGTTGGAAAGCCGCGGAATCAGCAAATTTGGAGCTACTGCCAGTAAAATCAAAACAGAAGCATGACAACCAGTACGATTTGTTCGGGAAATGGTCCAGAGGAAAAAGTGTGAAAACGGTTAAAGAAGAGTTACTATGAGCTTATTTTCTTGAATTAAGCAAAGAATCTAGACCAAATACTTTGTGGGCTAAATACGCAATTCTTAAGAGCGTTTTAAAAGCTAAAGAAAATATAGATATAAGCAAATTCTACAGAGTCTTGTAAACAATTAAACCCACGGAATTTGATAATTTTTGAATATAAAATAGAAAGTTTAGCTTCATTTAACTGTTTTAAGATAATAAATGAAATGGATGAACCATTTTTTCTATTAAAAAACCCAAAAAGAAATTCGATATTTTCACTGCATTCCAATACGCCATATTCCTTAATATGACAATTTGAAGAAAGGATATCTTACATAGTTGCCAAACTTACGTTATTGTATGAAGCTTAAATTTTTCATGTTTGTCTCCCGACAGTAACGCATTTGGCCCCCCTGTGCCGATGCCGATTATTCCGCCAGTGATGCACTTCGCTGTCGTTCACCTTTTATATTCGGGCTTTAATGATGATGCCTACGGCGCCTAACCTGGTGCTAACCAAGTACCAATCTACCTAGTGCGGTCAACACTAATCAATGACTGGCGGAAGTCTAACATTCCCTATATGAACCGAATATTTTTTATTTTATGTAATTAAAAGTAACGTAACTTTGGTTAGGTTGGACTTTCGCCAGTGATGCCCAACGCTGTTGTTCGTTTTTTAGGGCTTTAACGATGATGCCTGGTGCTAATCCGGCACCAATCCACCTAGTGCCTCTGCGCTCTTGCTGGTACTGATCCACAACCCACAAATGCATTTTGTTTTTCTTATATAATTTATATAGGTCATATATAAAATAAAGTTGGCAACGTAAAGTCCACAGCACACTGGATTTCCATCCAAAGGGCGACGCTCCCGCTCTCTCTTTATTTAGCAGTTGTAATTATATTGAAACGTTTAATAATGTCTAATATGATAATTACTTCTAACTTTTAGTAAGAATTAATCATTTTTGTGTTATAGAGCATTATAATATAATAATTTTTTTAAGTAGTTCATAAATTAAGTTTGTAAAAAATATGTTTTTAGCGATACGCCAAATAAAGTTCAGTGCAACCTTCCGAAACCTTAGTTTTTTTGGATATAATTTGAAAAACTGGTTCATCCACAAATTTTTGTGTATAGGAATTATTAAAAAAAGGTAATCTTTCAAAAGTATATTTTAAATTTGTCAAATTCCGTGGGTAAAATTCTTTACAAGAGCCCATTCTACAAATTAACTGCTTTTATCAAAAAACATGACTGAAATGTTGACTTTAAACCAAAGAAATCAAATATTTTTACAAAGGAAAACATATCGGATTTCATGAATAAGGCGCCAGATGATATATATCTTGTTGAAAGCGACTATTTTTGGGCTTGCAGGCGTCTGCAGAAGAAAGGAATTAGCAAAACTAACAACAGTTGACATTGAATACAAGGTAAATTTAATTGTGGTCAAAATTCAGGATTCAAAAAATTACACTTCACGCTCTTTTGTTATATCCGACGAAATTAATAATGGAAAGTATCTATTATTTTATAGAAAACATACAGCCTTACGACCACCATCAACAACGCATCAACGTTTTTTAGAAATTTTAAAAGAGGGAAGTGCATAACACAGTGTGTCGGGATTAACAGTTTCGGGAAGATGCCCTCAGAAATTGCAGTATTTCTAAAATTGTCCAACCCTAAACTCTACACGGGGCATAGTTTTCGTCGCTCCTCTGCAACTTTGCTGGCCGATTCCGGAAAAGGACTTACTGATGTAAAACGTTTGAGAGGAGGGAAGTCATCAACAGTAGCGGAGGGATATATTAACGACTCAACTACATACAAAAGAGAGTTATGGAACAATTTTTTAAGTGGCAGTGCAAAAAATCATCCAGTTGAAATACCAAGTTTCTCAATTAACGTCGATAATGAACCATCTTCATCAGCTTTCCCAAGAAACCAGTTGCACTCAGCTTTAAATTTGCAACATGCCACAAACTGTACTTCCAATATTAATATTGTTAATAATAATAAGTAATATTATTTCTGTTTTAAGTTAAAGTAAAAAGTTTTTCTAGTTTATTTAAGGTTTTTTACAATTTTATGACGTATAAGAAATATTGTTTTACCCGCGCTTATTAGAACCTACCCATATAAATAGGTAACAAGTTTGTAAAATTTGTAACAATCGTAGAAAAAATATTGTTTCTAACACTTGCGCAAAATGTCTTTCCCGCAATTAAAGCTTATACTGCTTTCTCGTGCGGGAAAGTATCACTTTGCGCACTTGTTAGGAAAATAACTATTACGTGTCGTAATTTTTGTATGGTTTTCCACTAACGGAAGTTTTGATAGGTAAATTATCCAAACGTTATTTATACTTTGGCAAATGGAAGAGCTATCATGAGTTCTTCAAACGGAAACAGCGGTAGGTGCAGTGAGAGAGGAGTTAAAAATAAATGTATACCCCGGAAAAAATTAAAACGCGTGTGGATATACAAAAACGAATAGAATATTTTTTCATGTTTACGACAGGCCCAAATAGATGATTGCCGTCCTTCTAGTTCAGCTTTGACTAGTGCTTTCTGTACTCTCTGCAAATAATCATTTTCTATTGATCACGTCGGCTTAAGTGATGTCAAACGTGAAATAGTGAAAGATCCGAGCATATTAAACTGGAGATGATTATAAGATCAAATAAAACACTTTCAGCATTTGTTAAAGCAAATACCTTTATCGCAGAAAGCAAACAAATATATGCCGCCGAAGTGACCACAGTTTACCAGGTTTACATAAACATGGACATTCATCTAATTATTTAGATTGCGATGACAAGCTTTTTAGCGTTGCATTCAACGATTCAAGATTGCTTCCAAAATGGCTCTTGGAAGAACCAAAGTCTATAAAGTTCTGGGACCGGCCGCGGCGTCGATAGAAAACCACCTTGAAATCCTCCATAAAAAAAAACATTTTTTAGTATTTCTTGCGATGCGTCAAATCACGATATTAAATTATTTCCAATTGTATTAAGGTCATATATATGCTGAGCATTTCTGGAGATGGATGTAAGCTGTGCCTTTTTGATTTTTTTTTGAGGATTTTAATGAAAGGCGCGGGCGTAAGGCATATTCAATAATTTAAAACTTAAATTATTAAAATTTAAATTTTAATAAGTTGTTAATAGTCGTTATTAACATGCAATTGTTATGTTTTGTGTATGTTTAAACGACCCTTTGTATTAGAATTTGGTTCATCCTAGGGTTGACAGACGTCCCAATTTAGGCTGGATCGTTCCGCGTCCCGATTTGTCAACAATGCGAAATATTTTTGTTAAATTCTGGTCGATTGCACGAAACTTAATATTAAAATGGGATGGTGCTTAAGGGGAATCTTAAGTTATTTGGATAAACGGTAATTTTGATGTTTAAAATATACAGACTTTTCATTCTTATCCTTAACCCAGACGTCAATTGGGCTATAAAATTGAAATGTGACCAACAAAAACGCTATTTTTAATGAAATAGTGAAGCGCCAGTAAAAATATTTGGTCTGTGGCGATTTTCCGATAAACTTATAAGTGCGCCACTGGAAATAGAAATGTCCTCTTTTTTGTTTGAAAATCCCGCTTTTTTACTTCTTGTGTCCCACCACATCAACAAGTACAAGTGGCAACACTAGCAGGAGTATCTACTTATTTAGGAATTCAATACAAAAAGTATGCTTATATATAAAGGAACTTAATAGTAAACAGCCAAATAGATGCAGAGGTCGCGAACTGACAACTCTGGGCGTTGTGCGAATCCAGCAATGTTGGGCCCGGGCATTGTGCTACGGGAAAATCTCCCGATAAATCGAGGTACCTACTATAAAGTATAGAATGCAAAGTTGGGATCGATTTAGGGGTAATTTATTTACCTTTGAATGGACCGCCTATTCGTAGTATTATCTGTCTTTGATATTTTCTATACTAGAGTAATAAAATAATTTATTATTAATATTTAAAAAATAAATACAATCTCATAAGTAGAGACAGCAGAAGGTTTTAGTACTATCCGTCCTCCGGAGAGACCAGCTAACGTAGACGATGTTATTTCGACCTTTGGTTTGCAAGATCTTGATATTATTCGACTTTGGATTTGGCGCCATTTATTGTTGACTTACAGTAATAATTTTGATGTTCTGAAGAAGAAATAATATTGTCGTTTCCAAGACATGCAATAAAATGCTCTTGAAAATACTATACTAGTTGCAGAAAAAAAAGTTTCATTAATTAAACCTATATCCATATTATATATATTAATATATATATATATATATATATATATATATATATATATATATATATATATATATATATATATATATATATATATATATATATATATATATATATATATATATATATATATATATATATATTTATATATATATATATATATATACTCTGTGTCCGATAAGTAGATTTTGACGGTAAGAGATACAACTTTGGTTAAATGGGAGAAAAGTTGCGTAATCAAGGGTCTAAGAAAACGGCGTTTTCAAATTCCTGAAACATTTTTCGGATTTTGAGATATTTTGAAAAAATTGGATTTTTTGATTTTACGAACTATTTTTTTCTGGCGTTATTATTTGCCCTAGAGCGAAACCAATAACACTTCTCCACAGCAACTTTTAATGCTCTTTAGATTATTAGTTTCTTAATCTGACGTTTCGTTTTTGTGGGACCATCATCAACTTCATTTTTTTAAATACGGCCCTGATATTCTGATATCAGATTCTGAAAGCCCTTTCTATTTCGAATTCAACGATGTATAACACTTTATGGTTTAAATGCGTTTTAGTCTTTTTTTCTTGCCTTACACAAGAAAATTCCTATTACGGACCTGTACATAGTTTTATTCAGTTTAGTTCAAAGAATTTAGAATATGCAACAATAATATTGTCATTTAGGTGTTTAATAATAATCTAGTGGTTTGAATTGATGCACTAATTTAATAGAATAAACAAAGATCAAATACAATTAATTTAGCAGAAGATTCCAAAATTAAAAAGCAACAACAAGGGAATACCAACAAAACAACTAAATTTATATTAAATGTTCAAAAAGATTTCATTTTTCTAAATGCTCTTGAAAATTTGACTAACACCCTAGCCAAAATTTGTGGAGTAATATTAGCAAAGGCTTCCAAAACTAACCCCCTCAGTTCTTGTTCTGTAGCAAAATTTCGCTGATAAACATGATAATTTTATATCGATGTTCTGAAGAAATCTCATGGATAGATATGCTCGAACGGCTCTGGAATTATGTGCAGGTGCACCATCTTGCTGCATCCAACAGTTGCGAACTGTCGCCAGAGGCATATTATCGAGAGCATCCTCTAAATCATTTTGCAGCAAATGTAGGTAACGCTCTGATGTCAGGTTGTGGTTGTAAATAAATGGTCCTACAATCCTTGTGCCGATAATACCAGCCCACATATTAAAACCAAAGCGGTGTTGGTGCCTCGACGTTTTGTTTAAACGTGCGAACATTTCCTATTGAAAATACCGTTATTCGTAACCATACTTTCATCAGACCATATTATGTAAAAAAATACATTTCTCCTGGCATTTTCTTGTGTAATTAAAATGAGCTATATCCAAATTCTGTAAAAATTATTAAAAAACATTTCGTTATATTGCTCTTCTTTTGTCGCGAAACTTTTTTTGATATATATATATATATATATATATATATATATATATATATATATATATATATATATATATATATATATATATATATATATATATATATATATATATATATATATATATATATATATATATATATATATTATATATATATATATATATATATATATATATATATATATATATATATATATATATATATATATATATATATATATATATATATATATATATATATATATATATATATATATAATATAAGAAGCCGATTACATTCTAGATAATTTCAATAAATATCATAAGAAATTACAATTTACCATCGAGTTTGAGAAAGAAAATCAAATAAACTTTACCGCGTAAAAGGTAAAATAAGAACAGCTTGATTTCACACCATATTTCCCAAAAAAATCAGTTATCACCAGTTTGGCAGATAGAGCCATAAATTTATCTAACCCTGAATTCCGAAAAGACGTAATTAGCAAAGCAAAACAAGCATTAATCTCAAACTCTTACCCAAAAGACCTTATAGATTCGATTTTTAAAAAAAGGATTCATAAACTATACAACAACCTTAAGCAAATACAACATTATAATAATCCAAACCAAAATACGTAATCTTGCCATACGTTTCTGGTTTGTCTGAAAAAATAAAAAATGTATTTAGTCAAAAAGGTTTTAACTTACTTAACAAAAATTTCAGTGAATTAAAAACAACAATTTGTAAAGAAAAAAAAACATTGTATGTGAGATACCGTGCAATGAGTGCAATAAAGTATATATTGGGCAAAATAGTCAGTACCTAAAAAATCGGATTAACAGTCCACAAGTACACCAAAAAGTTTATTTTGTTTTATCATGTTTTTTCTATATATTTTATATAGGATTGGAGCAAAGTTTAACAGCCTGTATTTTAAAAAACGCTGGAATAGTGGAAAGATTTCAAAGTAAATCCAAAATGGCCATCTAGCGAAATATAAAAAGTACATATCTAATTATTACAAAAAGTAAGTCTGATATCTAATACGGCAAAGCAAATAAAGGCGTAATGAAATGTTTCAAAACTGAGTATTAAAACACCACAATTTTGATCACAAATCAAATGTTATAGGGATGATAAGATTTGGGTGCATATCCAAAATGATGGCCGCAGTCTGGCGTTGACTTAGTTTAGTCCCATTAGGAACAATAATCAAATTCACAAACTCAAACATCGTCGGGCTCAATTAGTCCTTTGATAGATAAGCATCTGGTATGACCATTGGACAAATAGTAGTTATTGTAGCGATACAACAACAACCGTGGCAGTATTAACAGATTAACAGTCCACAAGTACGATAGAAAAAACACAACAGCACTCACAAACCACATTGCTGAAACAAACCATACTTTTAACAATAGTGACACTAAAATACTTATTACTGAAACCAACTTAAAAAAAAGAGAGTTTTACGAATTGGTTTACACCCAAAAAAATTCTAATTCTGTTAACGCAAAAACAGATACAAAAAATTTAAATAAAATATACCACACCCTTTTAAAATAAAATTTGCGACATGTAAAAACCCGGTAGATTCCAAAATACATCAATTTATTAGACCGTCTGTACAGGACATAGTAATAGGGTCATAAGGAGATTGACTCCATAATTGTTATGCTGTTTTATTATTAAGCAATGTTTAACTATTACGAATGTCCAGCACAGCTTTCGTTGGGTATTGTTTAATTAGTATTTAGGTTAATTAATTATTATACAATACTGCCGAGTAACACTTTACATTTCTTGTAAACTTAGTTTGGAATAAAGTAGTAGTTCACCAAGATATATCGTGTTGTTAATCACGGCTAATTTCGGGGTGACTCCCGAATACATTACATGGCGACCCTGCCAGCCGCGATCTTCTGAGACGCCGACGCCGAAAAATGTCTGGTGATAATTTTGTGTAATTTAGTGCCTACAAAGAAAGTATTATGGGTTCCAAGCAATCAAAGGAAGAGATTGTTATTGCACAAGCAGGGAACAGCGGCGGCACCACAAATTCTTCGGACTTCAGTAAGGGCGTGTCTTTGTTTGAAGTGCTGGCTTTACTGCTTCGAGCGATCATTTTGTTGGCAATCGCTAGTTATTGCTACCTACGTTTCAAGAGAAACATGAGAAGGACGATACGGCGAGAGATTGCAAGAAGTTAAGAACTTGCATAAAGAAGAATTCCAACCAGACGATAAATTTGGATCGATTTTTAAAATCGGTCCCAACAGGGAACTTCAACTGGTCAGTCCACCCGGTGGCTAGGGAACGGACTCGTAGTAGGCAAAAAGTGCCGCTAGTTCGCAACGTTGGACAGTGTCCGGAAGGCTAAAGGACAGGATCAAGTCACACCCCCCCTCTTCTTTAAGCAATACAACCCCCGACTGCCTCCGAGGACAGAAAAAAAAAGGAAAATATATTTGAGGTTTGATTAGCAATAATAATTATTATTTTATATATTTTATGTAATTATTTTTTCTTTCTCTTATAAAAATTTAAATTATATGTTAAATATTTATAGATGAGTAGTATAGGAATTATACGCATCAGTACAAAAAGTTAATGCGAATATTTCAAAGGAACCTCTAGAACGGAGATCTAATTTAAAGAGAGTAAATAATTTATTATTAGATGTCGGAAATTTAGAAAATAAGTTTGGACAAATAAAACAGAATATTCTAAGGTAGAGAGAGACTCTGACGAAATCCAGAGAGTTAGAGCGTATGTTAAAGAAATAGACAAATATCTTCTAAATTCTCGACAAATATTACTAGAAAGAATACGTACTATATTAGAACCGTCAACAACGCAGGAAAAAATACTTAGTAATAATTATAGTAATTCAAGTAATCGCACAATGCCGGAAAAATTCGATTTGAGAACTGCAGCGTCCTTGTTGCCTATCATGGACGGCACACAGGGTGCTACAGAGCAACTTATTGACGCAATCGAGCTTTATAGCGAATTGTTAGACGACGACGGTAAAAAACTTTTAATAACATTTGTCGTAAAGACTTGGTTATCTCAAAGTGCGAAGATGCGTTTAGATAAAACTTATAATATCTTAAATAATTTAATTGCTGATATGAAAAAACAATTACTGTCAAGAAAATCTGCTGTGGCGCTGGCAACTGAGCTACATTTGGTTAAGCAAGAGGGAAAATCAATCGATGACTATGCAAAGAATATAGAAGAACTCTTTCTTAACTTAACGTTAGCACAGGCCGACGGTAACGATGATAGTTTACCGATTTTGCGGATTGTAAATGAAAAGCTCGCGATCCATGCATTCTCAAACGGGTTAAAAAATAACGAACTACGAACAGTAATTAAAGCTAGAGACTATTCCACTTTAAAAGATGCCATTTCAGGGGCCAAGGACGAGGAAAAATTACATTTTTCCCATCCAGTACATAACGCTTTTCACATACGTTCACAAAAATTTGCTAGGTTTGGAAACCACGGCAATAGAACGCGATTTTCAGGTAGAAGTAGATATACTAATAATAATTACAGTAATAGAACATATGACACTCATAGTATAGACAATAGTCAGCGAAACTTTCGAGGCCAAGGTCGGTCGAGACCATACCGTCCTACATTTCGAGGTCGACGAAATAGCTATATACGATCACAACACCGTGTTTACCCGAATATGACTGATAATCAAAATTTTAACTCGAATGAAATAGACCAAGGACAAAGGTTTTTTCGTCCCTAATGAGAGTGATAATAATAATAACGAATTGCTGAATGAATGTGGTTTGAATTTAAATGGAATGAATTTTGTACAAGTTAAGTATGGAATGAAAGATATGATGTTTTTGTTAGATACTGCAGCTAGAACTAGTGTAATGTTTTTAGAAAATATTTCAAAAAATGAAATTATTAATACCTCAAAGAAGATTAAAATAATAGGTATAGGCGGATCAGTTTTCTCAACTGGATCAGCAGTTATAAATTTTAACCTAGATAATAATGAAATTGAACACGAGTTTCTTATATTAAATAAATTTAATTCAGATATACAGGTTGTTTTAGGTTCTGATTTTTTTAGCAAATATAACGCAAGCATAAATTATGAAACGTTTAAATTCTCACTATGGGTTAATAACAACAGAATATTAATATCTATGTTGTCAAAATTTGATAATTTTATTTCAATACCAGCCAGAACTGAAATAATAAAATACTGCTCTACTGATACTAAGGGTAACTGTGTTATATTGCCAGAGGAAGTATGAGAAGGAGTATGCGTTGCAGGTATCATTGTTAAGTCCAAAAATGCGAGAGTGCCAGTGAGATTCATGAATGTTAATGATCGAGACATACAAATTAAAAACTTCAGACCTAAGTTAGAACCTATATCTCATTTCAACCTGTATAATTTTGGTAAAAATGATAATTTATCAGTAGAACGAGTGGATAGAGTGTTAGATTTGATTGATACAAATTCGCTTAATAAAGAGGAAAAACTGTCTATTGAAAAAATATGTGCGAAGTACGCGGATGTCTTTCACTTAGAAGGAGATCCTCTTACCGTTACCAATTTAAATAATCATTTAAAAGAAAATGCAACACCTGTGTATGTAAAACCTTACAGGTTACCTTTTTTCCAAAAAGCGAAAATTTAAAAACAAGTTCATAAAATGCTAGACGA
The DNA here is from genome assembly GCA_030620095.1 of Kuschelorhynchus macadamiae. Taxonomy (NCBI): domain Eukaryota; kingdom Metazoa; phylum Arthropoda; class Insecta; order Coleoptera; family Curculionidae; genus Kuschelorhynchus; species Kuschelorhynchus macadamiae. Next base: position 39,131 of record JAUTXW010005036.1, on the reverse strand, counting down.
AGGCATAATTGAGGAAGCAAGATGCGAATGGTCTCCGTCCCTTTTAATAGTACCTAAAAAACCTGATAAAATAGGGACAACACGTTGGCGTGCTGTCATAGACTACCATCTTGTAAATCGAGTATTAAGGGATGAAAAAATGGCTCTGCCGTGTATTTCGGAGATATTAGACTCATTATCCGGTGCTTTATACTTCTCACACCTCGATTTAACTCAAGGGTATTATCAATTAGAATTACATAAGGATAGTAGACCGTATACCCCATACCTATGGGGTTAAAAGTAAGTCCTAGTGCGTTTTCTAGAATCATGACTGTTGCATTTTCAGGGTTAAATTATGAGTCATGTTTCATATATTTAGACGACCTAATAATATTTGGCAATTCCTTACAAAATCACAATAAAAATTTAGTAAAAGTTTAACAGAGACTAAGAAAAGTAAATTTAAAATTAAATCCTTCAAAATGTGAATTTCTGAAAAAAGAAATATTGTATTTAGGGCATGTGATTTCTGAAAACGGAATATCCCCCGATCCGGAGAAATCTAAGGTAGTAGCTCAATATCCTATCCCGGAAAGTGCTGAAGAAGCAAAACGTTTTGTAGCTTTTGCGAATTACTAAAAATAATTTAGTTTTATCAAAAAACAAACGGAAAGAAAATTATGATAAGAATAGTAGTAACATAAATTATAACGTAGGAGATAAAGTCTTAATATTAAATGAAAATAAGAGTAACAAGTTGGATCCAATATATAAAGGTCCTTATTTAGTTTTAAAAGATTTGAATTCAAATGTATTATTAGATATAAATAATAAGTCCGTAGAAGTACATAAGAATAGAGTTAAGCTTCATTACAGTTAAAAAAAATATACATATATATTTCTATTTTTTTTCTCTCCCCCGTGGAAGATGTACAGGACATAGTAATAGGGTCATAAGGAGATTGACTCCATAATTGTTATGCTGTTTTATTATTAAGCAATGTTTAACTATTACGAATGTCCAGCACAGTTTCCGTTGGGTATTGTTTAATTAGTATTTAGGTTAATTAATTATTATACAATACTGCCAAGTAACACTTTACATTTCTTGTAAACTTAGTTTGGAATAAAGTAGTAGTTCACCAAGATATATCGTGTTGTTAATCACGACTAATTTCGGGGTGACTCCCGAGTACATTACACGTCCTTGTATATAAAACCAACCAAAATATTTAAACGAAAAAAAATCACTGATGCTACATAAAACAACGTCGTATTATTCTAGTATTGTCAGTTATAGAAGTATGTCCAGTTTAATCGGTGTAGTTTTAATTTGTTTTTTAATTATTTGTGTCCATACATGTTTGAAACTATGTGTGAGTGACTGTTCTCCAAATTTCCTAATGTAAGTTTTTGTTTTAATATTTTTTAAACCTTTTTTAATTTTTCTAATATTTGTTGATAAAGGCTCAAGATATAGCCGAACCGTTATTAAAATGAGACAGGAATACGTAGAATTTTTAATAGCTGTATATATATATATATATATATATATATATATATATATATATATATATATATATATATATATATATATATATATATATATATATATATATATATATATATATATATATATATATATATATATATATATATATATATATATATCCCAAAAAACAAATACTAATTATATATATATATATATGTACGGGGTGGCCAACTAAGAATGGACGCCGGCCATAACTCGCTAACCGTTAATCATATAACTTGGGGGAAAAAAAATTATTAGCTAAATCGACTAAGAGAAATCGCTGGAAAATATTTTGAAGTTCCGCATATGGCCGCTAGGGGGCGCAACTGTTATGGTCAATCAGAAAAAGGGCTGTTTCTTAAAAAATATTCATGTAAAGGTATATTATAAATACTGCCATCGTAAAGAGTAGAAAAATTGTGATTTTTTTGTTAAGGATATTTTGCTCTATCTCGCAAAATGTAGTGGTGGGGGAAGGTCAAACATGTTTTTATTTAAATGTCAATAACTCCGTTATAAGTCAACGGAATTGAACAAACTAGGTCTCGTTTAAAAGAGCCCATCTTAACTAATAATCTGATGTAAAAAAAAATCCGATTTGATTTCGCCGTGGTAACTAGAGGGCGCTGATTGACATCACAACAATTATTACGCATTATTTTGAAAATTTTAAATAGCACGCTATATCTCTTTTGACACAATTTAATAGAGGAGGAAATTCTCAATAAGTCAGTGCAAATTTCAGCTTCCTAACTTTTTTCAAACCGGAAATATAAATAAAACAAATATTAGGGCGCTGGGTACGCAACATCTCCCTAATCTGTATGGACATAGCCTACATCACAATAATTCAGTAATAATACCACAGATAATATTCAACGCAAATCGCTAAAAATTATACTAATGTTCTGAAATAACCACCAGGTGGCGCAGTAGACGTTAATAAGCATAGTTTTACTCGCAATTTTACTTTTCTCTATATTTTTTTGTAGTTTACTCTATTTTCAGTAAGTTAGATATTATAAGGTAATAAATAAGAAAAATCCTAATATATTCGACCGTTGCAAATCTCCGTCTTTCTTAAAATCGACAATTTATGCACAAGAATAACAATAAACTAAAAACATAGATAAATAATAATTCCTTAGCAATTTTCTGCTACATCAAGCAAAAAAAATAGTAGGCTGTGAAAACAAAATTGAAAGTAATACGTCAAAAAATAAACAATAGTTTCTTGTCAGTGCCTTTTAGTTGCTATTTATCGTTCTTGAATTTCCTAATAGTATTGCTATCATTTCGCGTTTTTGTCCGAGATTTTCGTGTTTTTTGAGTTTTTCTAGTTGCTGTTGTTATTGTTGTAGTTCGTATTTTTCTTGTTCAAGATTTGTTATTGTTCGTGTTGCGTTGTGTTAAGAACAAAATGATTTATACAAATCAAGAACTATTCGACATGATAGGTGTTTATTTTGAATGTTTGAGAAATGCTACGGTTGCTGCAAGAGTATATGCGCAGGAATATCCGCAGAGACGCCACCCAAGTAAAAAGGTTTTTCTTCGAGTGATCCAACGTTTGCGAACCACTGGAAACGTGCATATTCCCGTATACCGCAGACAACGCAGAGGACGCACCGAAGAGAATGTAATTAATGTGCTAGCGTATATCGAGTTTAATCCTCAACTAAGTACTCGAATTATTGCGCTAGACCTAGGAGTAACGCGAACCACTGTTCAAAATATACTCAAAGAGCACAGGTAAGCAACGACATTGCAAATATAAACTGGACATATTTTTTAACAAAAGTCACGTGATTCTGATGTCACATAGGTCTTTAAGCCTAGAAAACCAATAATTTCCTGGAACATCAATTAAATATCTTCATCTTGTTTTAGGTTACATCCATATCACTTAGTGCTGCATCAGGAATTGACTGCTGCAGATTTTGATCACAGACTAAACCATTGTCACTGGCTTTTGGGTGTAATGAGGGAAGATCGGCAATTTCTGAGGCGAATATTGTGGACCGATGAGGCTACCTTCCAGAGCGATGGACGTGTCAATCTTCACAATACACATTATTGGTCCAGAACAAATCCACATTGGATGCGCGAAGTCCAGCACCAAGGCCGTTGGTCTGTAAATTGTTGGGAAGGGATTTTAGGCGGACGAATTATCGGACCATTTTTTTTCGATAATCCATTGAATGGTGAGAGATATCTAAGATTTTTAAGGGAGGAATTGCCGATTTTGTTGGAGGACGTACCTCTGAACGTCCGACAACGGTTGGTATACCAGCACGATGGTTGTCCAGCGCACTTCGCCGTCAACGTTCGGGAATTTTTAGATGCCCACTATCCTGGCCGATGGATAGGGCGAGGCGGCACCCTTCCATGGCCAGCTAGGTCACCCGACCTAACGTGTTTAGATTTCTATTTATGGGGTCGAGTGAAAGATTTAGTTTTTGCCACCAGACCCACTACACGGGAAAATATGATTCAGCGAATAAGAGACTGTATAAATACTATTTCAGTTGGTGAACTGGAGGCTGCAGTTTTATCCACGCGAGATAGGATGCATAAGTGCATCGAAAACGATGGCCGACAATTTGAACATTTAGGGCGGCATTAATTGAATTATATTTTTATTATCGTTTCTTTCACACGTTCCATTTAAATGGCTTTCATTTCCCATTATAATGAAAATTTAATATTGCACTTATTGACTCCTACTGCGCCACCTGGTGGTTATTTCAGAACATTAGTATAATTTTTAGCGATTTGCGTTGAATATTATCTGTGGTATTATTACTGAATTATTGTGATGTAGGCTATGTCCATACAGATTAGGGAGATGTTGCGTACCCAGCGCCCTAATATTTGTTTTATTTATATTTCCGGTTTGAAAAAAGTTAGGAAGCTGAACTGACTTATTGAGAATTTCCTCCTCTATTAAATTGTGTTAAAAGAGATATAGCGTGCTATTTAAAATTTTCAAAATAATGCGTAATAATTGTTGTGATGTCAATCAGCGCCCTCTAGTTACCACGGCGAAATCAAATCGGATTTTTTTTACATCAGATTATTAGTTAAGATGGGCTCTTTTAAACGAGACCTAGTTTGTTCAATTCCGTTGACTTATAACGGAGTTATTGACATTTAAATAAAAACATGTTTGACCTTCCCCCACCACTACATTTTACGAGATAGAGCAAAATATCCTTAACAAAAAAATCACAATTTTTCTACTCTTTACGATGGCAGTATTTATAATATACCTTTACATGAATATTTTTTAAGAAACAGCCCTTTTTCTGATTGACCATAACAGTTGCGCCCCCTAGCGGCCATGTACATATATACCGCTTCGTAATATTATGAATATAAATTGTTCTTATTTTCCTTTAGAGAGGTTCTCAAGAAATTTATAAAAACTCTCGAAAGCTAGACCCTATAATAAAAGATTTTTTGTACTAACTTTTTTTTATTGCGTTGTGCATTCCCACTAAAGCTTCTACCAGGAGGAAAACCAGTGGCGTATTTATGGGGGGGAGCAGAGGATCTAGACTCTGAGCTCTTAATATATTAATGAAAAGTATAATTAACAGGGACATATGATATCCTTATAATTTTATTATTGTTCCAGGTGCGTGGAACCCCCCTACCCTGTCCCGGAATTCTTTTATAAGGATCACTAAAAAAATTATAATTTTGAAATATTTTAGTTTATTTATTATTTACTTAGTCATTTCATACTTCTTATATATACAGCATGTCCATGCAACTTCAAAAATAGGGCATTTGTTTTGTAAGATGAAAGGGTAAGACTGTACAATCAATATTCCATAAATTTTGAGAGCTCTGTGGACTTACGTATGTAGGTGATCTATAAATAAGTCAGTGAACATCTCAGACCTAGCTCAAGACTAGTTAAATCAGCCCTATAAATAAATATGAATAATAATAATAATAATAAACTAGAGCGACCAGCGTGTCGCTGGTGCTAAAAAACTGTATATGGCATCACACGTAGCATTAAACAGGACGCTGCTAAAATTGTGTAGGTGACCTAATCGAGGACATAATTTTTTAAGTAAAATTTAAAACCCTTTTAGTACTATTTTCACTCTCTTTTTACTATTATTGAGTAAAAAACTTAAAAAAATATTCTCTAATTTGTACAAGTTAATAGCTGTTCCACACAAGTTCAAACACATTTTGGATATTTTTTAAACAAATATTTGTTTCGCTTATAGGAAACAAACATTTGTTCCCATAAACTCAATTTTCACGAAAAAAAAAGCTATTAAAAACTTATATATTGTTATTATTAATATATACAACACTCTCTGAGCTATAGAGAATAAAAAATTCAAAATGCTTTATAGTCTAAGAAAGATACTATCGACAAAGCTGAAAAAACATTACGAATAGGAAGCAAAGTAATATTGTAATTCAGAATATGAAACAATAAAATGCTTCTCTCATAAAAAATATATGTTAACCAACCTTATGAAAAATAATATAAAAATGTACTTAAAGATACTTCTGAAACAAAGCAATCGTGTTGAACACCTCTACAATTTTTGTGCTTACACGATTCAGAATAAGGGACTTAAGCGTCCCACTGCCATCAACGTTCGAAATCAAAACAAATTAGAATTTTTGTCTGATGACAAAGTATAACCTAGGAAAACTTGGCCAAAAAAAACCCAAGAGCACAAATAGGAACTTTGTCAAGTTGTCAAGAATTATAGCGATTTTCAGTTCAAACCTTAGCAAGGGTATTGGAGGAAGCATGTTACCAAACAGTACAAGATACAGATGTCAGTTAGAACACCGTTAGGTACAGGGAAAATCTTCTTAACAAATAAAAGCAAACTGCTTCTTTTGTATAAAAGGCTGCTCTGTCGATGCACTATCAACATGTTTTGAACTAATTTCTTGCAAATGTAAAGCACGAAGGTGCAAATGCAAAAATGTTGCGTGACTGCACTGTGTAGGTGTAAGGGAGACAACTTGAAATATGTATTTTGCTTCAAGTCTTAATCGTGTATTTGAATTTTCTTAGATTTGCTGTCTTACGTCCTTAATTTAAAAAAAAAAAACATTTAAACTAGTTTTAAACATATTTAGTATATAATACTTGCCAAAATAAGAAAAAATCTTACATGAACATAGGTCCAAAAACGGTTTGGTTGTGAGATATGGGACTAACAACAAGAATAACACCCTGTATATCGAGAAGGACCGACTTACGTACTTACGGACCTACGGTCATGTAAAGCCTTTTTCTTATTTTGGAAAGACTATACGTTAAATTTGTTAAAAAAGTTTATTTTGTTTTATCACGTTTTCTCTATATATTTTATATGGGATTGGAGCAAAGTTTAACAGCCTGTATTTTAAAAAACGCTGGAATAGTGGAAAGATTTCAAAGTAAATCCAACATGGCCATCTAGCGAAATATAAAAAGGACATATATAATTTTTACAAAAAGTAAGTCTGATATCTAATACGGCAAAGCAAATAAAGGCGTAATGAAATGTTTCAAAACTGAGTATTAAAACAGCACACTTAAATTTTGATCACAAATCAAATGTGATAGGGATGATAAAATTTGGGTGCATATCCAAAATGATGGCCGCAGTCTGGCGTTGACTTAGTTTAGTCCCATTAGGAACAATAATCAAATTCACAAACTCAAACATCGTCGAGCTCAATAAGTCTTTTGATAGGTAAGTAAATGTATCTGGGATGACCATTGGACGGCGCACTCACCGTCGTCAGGCGGGATCCTTATAATTGATAGTAGTTATTGTAGCGATACAACAACAACCGTGGCAGTACTACTGGCTTCTTAATAAAGACCCCATGAAGTGCAAAAGCATGTTTCGGTGTTGGGAAACTTTGACGGAATCTGCGACTTTTTGTCCTGGAATAAAGATTCTGGAGTTAATAAAGTAACCATGACAAATTGTAACGATACAAAATATTTAGAACCCATGCTGTCGTGGTATATTCAAACATAAAAGTACAGAATGACAGCCAAATAAAATGTATTCAAAATTAGTATAAAAAACATTATCAAATAAACCAGTATAACGTTTTTGGTATATTTAGAGTATAACTGGTTAGTGATTGACTGTAAATTTTTAAATATTTTTTAATCCTCCATTTTGTTTATCCATATGAAATTCGTTTCAAAACTTCTACCAATTTATGGTTGTTTCACACCTACTTTTTATGCATAATTAAGAGTTAATTAGATCTTTTTTAAATTAAATTGTTAAACAATTTATGAGGCCTGCATTTTTTCCGCTAAAATTTTATTAAGTCATTCTTCTATCACACTTGATTTTTGTGTGAAATTTGAAGCCATGTGGATTCGCAGCTTTTAGTAGAAATTTTTTTAAATATTTTATTAAGCGCTATATTATTCCTCCATTTTGCATTCACGCCGAAATTCAATATTGCACAATATAATTAAGTTATTTTGTGGAAAATCGGAAATAAATTAGAAAAACACATTTTATCAGCCAATACCTTATAGACTTCTGTCGAAAAATAAATTTGATAATGTTTTTTATACTAATTTTGAATACATTTTATTTGGCTGTCATTCTGTACTTTTATGTTTGGATATACCACGACAGCATGGGTTCTAAATATTTTGTATCGTTACAATATGTCATGGTTACTTTATTAACTCCAGAATCTTTATTCCAGGACAAAAAGTCGCAGATTCCGTCACAGTTTCCCAACACCGAAACATGCATTTGCACTTCATGGGGTCTTTATTGAGAAGCCAGTAGTACTGCCATGGTTGTTGTTGTATCGCTACAATAACTACTATCAATTATAAGGATCCCGCCTGACGACGGTGAGTGCGCCGTCCAATGGTCATCCCAGATACATTTACTTACCTATCAAAGGACTAATTGAGCCCGACGATGTTTAAGTTTGTGAGTTTGATTATTGCTCTTAATGGGACTAAACTAAGGCTGCGGCCATCATTTTGGATATGCACCCAAATCTTATCATCCCTATCACATTTGATTTTTGTTCAAAATTTAAGTATGTGGTGTTTTAATACTCAGTTTTGAAACATTTCATTACGCCTTTATTTGCTTTGCCGTATTAGATATCAGATTTACTTTTTGTAAAAATAAGATATGTACTTTTTATATTTCGCTAGATGGACATTTTGGATTTACTTTGAAATCTTTCCACTATTCCAATTTAACGTATAGTCTTTCCAAAATAAAAAAAAGGCTTTACATGAACGTAGGTCCGTAAGTACCTAAGTCGGTCCTTCTCGATATACAGGGTGTTATTCTTGTTGTTAGTCCCATATCTCACAACCAAACCTTTTTGGACCTATGTTCATATAAGACTTTTTTCTTATTTTGGCAAGTATTATATACTAAATATGTTTAAAACTAGTTTAAATGTATTTTTTTTAAATTGAGAAGGCAACACAGCAAATCTAAGAAAATTCAAATACACGATTAAGACTTGAAGCAAAATACGTATTTCAAGTTGTCTCCCTTACACCCACACAGTGCAGCCACGCAACATTAGACTTTTTGCATTGGCACCTTCGTGCTTTACATTTGCAAGAAATTTATTTTATTTTATTTGTTAAGGGGATTTTCCCTGTACCTAACTGTGTTCTAACTGACATCTTCTGTATCTTGTACTGTTTGGTACCATGCTTCCTCCAATACCCTTGCTAAGGTTTGAACTGAAAATCGCTATAATTCTTGACAACTTGACAAAGTTTCTATTTGTTCTCTTGGGATTTTTTTTGGCCAAGTTTTCCTAGGTTATACTTTGTCATCAGACAAAAATTCTAATTTGTTTTGATTTCGAACGTTGATGGCAGTAGGACGCTTAAGTCCCTTATTCTGAATCGTGTAAGCACAAAAATTGTAGAGGTGTTCAACACGATTGCTTTGTTTCAGAAGTATCTTTAAGTACATTTTTATATTATTTTTCATAAGGTTGGTTAACATATATTTTTTATGAGAGAAGCATTTTATTGTTTCATATTCTGAATTACAATATTACTTTGCTTCCTATTCGTAATGTTTTTTTCAGCTTTGTCGATAGTATCTTTCTTAGACTATAAAGCATTTTGAATTTTTTATTCTCTATAGCTCAGAGAGTGTTGTATATAATAATAATAACACTATACAGGTTTTTAATATCTTTTTTTTTCGTGAAAACTGAGTTTATGGGAACAAATGTTTGTTTCCTATAAGCGAAACAAATATTTGTTTAAAAAATATCCAAAATGTGTTTGAACTTGTGTGGAATAGCTATTAACTTGTACAAATTAGAGAATATTTTTTTAAGTTTTTTACTCAATAATAGTAAAAAGAGAGTGAAAATAGTACTAAAAGGATTTTAAATTTTACTTAAAAAATTATGTCCTCGATTAGGTCACCTACACAATTTTAGCAGCGTCCTGTTTAATGCTACGTGTGATGCCACATACAGTTTCTTAGCACCAGCGACATGCTGGTCGCTCTAGTTTATTATTATTATTATTATTCATATTTATTTATAGGGCTGATTTAACTAGTTTTGGGCTAGGTCTGAGATGTTCACTGACTTATTTATAGATCACCTACATACGTAAGTCCACAGAGCTCTCAAAATGTATGGAATATTGATTGTACAGTCTTACCCTTTCATCTTACAAAACAAATGCCTTATTTTTGAAGTTGCATGGACATGCTGTATATATAAGAAGTACGAAATGGCTAAGTAAATAATAAATGAACTAAAATATTTCAAAATTATAATTTTTTTAGTGATCCTTATAAAAGAATTCCGGGACAGGGTAGGGGGGTTCCACGCACATGGAACAATAATAAAATTATAAGGATATCATAATATGTCCCTGTTAATTATACTTTTCATTAATATATCAAGAGTTCAGGGTCTAGATCCTCTGCTCCCCCCATAAATACGCCACTGGTTTTCCTACTGGTAGAAGCTTTAGTGGGAATGCACAACGCAATAAAAAAAACTTGGAAAAGTTAGTACAAAAAATCTTTTATTATAGGGTCTAGCTTTCGAGAGTTTTTATAAATTTCTTGAGGACCTCTCTAAAGGAAAATAAGAACAATTTATATTCATAATATTATCTTATGTTACCAATGAGTGTTAAAAATGGAAGAATCCTTTGCAAAACATTGGTCAGAGATATTTAGACGAGAGGGTCAACTACAGATCTATTTTCCTAATGAGTAGTATTACAAAAATATAGAAGAAATGCGTTAAAAGTTGACCGTTAACATTTCTGAAAAAAAAACAAGACAAGTTTTTTACCAACATTAATTTTGTTTCAGGGCAGAACATCTACTGAAGACGCAGCTTTGACCTCAGCAACAGAAATCATTAATAAACGGAAAAAAAAAATTAAAAAAATGTATAAGGGTCATGGATTTATCAAAAGCATTCGACACAGTCTCGTTTACAAAATATGACTAAGTAAACTAATTGATGCTTGCGACAAAGGTAAATTGCTGGAATTATTTATATATTACTTACGCATCCTTACACGAAAAGTAGAAATACACGAATTAATTAGTCTTTCAATGACTATACATAATGGGATTCCGCAGGGTACGAAAACAAAATAGGAAATTTACCCTTTCGGGAATGGTCAACTCATATGCAGATGACTTTGCAATTTTATCTTCAACAAACAAAGGTGCGTGGAGAGGTGATGAGGAGCGTTAGGATAGTGCAACGCTGGTTAAGCTATAATCTGCTACCTTTAAAGATTTTTAAAACAAAAATTGATTACTTTTTTACTTACAGCAGCAGACCAACTATATATAGAAAGTATTGTCATTCACAACCCTAAATGTGATGTGTCTGAAGGAATGCGTCAAATAAATACTTACTTAAGCATTGTTTTAGACTGGTATCTCCAATGAACAGATCACATAGTCAAAACTTCAAAGAAGAATATATTATCGATTTTATCAACTACGGAACATCATGAAACCCAAGTTATTGAAAAATGTTTACCTGTCATTGTTCACTCAATATTGCGGTTTATAGTCTAGGGAAGATATTCAAATAATAATATCAATATATTAAAAATATACAACAAAACTGTAAAAACTAAACGATAAAAAACATAGATACCTGGCGGAACTATGTAGACCAGGGGTGCTCAAACGGTCGATCGCGAGTGCTTTTTGAGTAGATCTCGAGAAGAAAATTTTTTTTAATAAGTAGGTACTTAACTAAACTACAAAAATTTATTACGTAATAAAATAACACTCTGCTAGCGGCAAAAGCGGTTTTATCAAAGGAACGCGCGGTACTTGTCAAAGAAAAGCCGCGTTTTTTATTCTTGCCGCTTTTCTAGAATTTTCGGGCTGCGCGCTTGACGGGAACATTCGAGACTTTCGTCACGCCGCGCCGATATAAATGTTGCGCCTGCAGGAATTGGAGTTATTCTGAATTGCAACTTGAAGGCAATACTACATCGATACAAAGTTTATTATTAAATAGTACAAAATGAGTGCAGCGATGAAATCTAAAACGTATCATTTTAATAACGATTGGGAGGAAGAATTTTTGTTTTGTATGGTGAAGGATAAGGGCATTTGTCTTATTTGTCGTGCATCAGTTGCAATAACTAAGCGTGGTAAGACAGGCATCATAAAACGGTTCACAAAAACTATGAAAAGTATTTTCCGCCACAGAGTGAATTAGGAAAACGAAAAGTACGTGATTTGATATCTTGTTTGAAAGAAGAACAAACCATGTTCACAAGACCAGCCAAACAATCAAAAGCTGCTACGATCGCGTCATTTAAAATATCTCATATGTTGGCGAAACACAAGAAACCATTCGAAGATGGATCGGTTGTGAAGGAAGCATTTATTGAAGCGGGTGAGACTTTATTTGGAGATTTTAAAAATAAAACCGAAATCATGTCTGCTGTTCAGGATCCGCTCACATATTATTTATTAAGTTTTATTTATAAGGTATATTAATATTAATTAATTAGAAGTATTCATTTTTATTTTCAATTTTGGCGAATTCGCAGGAAACTGCATTTTGGGATTTATTCTAAATAAATTATTTTTCCGCGTTTTACATACATATATGTACATATATACAGTTGAAATTGCACATTTTTACGGCGCATTATTGGAGCGTCGCCGCAGACCAAGAAGATTGACGAGTACAGTACTAAAAGTGACACGGAGAATCTCGCCTGTCGGCCACCGCTGAAAACCACAAAATTAACCCGCAAACGCTACTTTTTTCCCGTGTATTGATTACATAAACGTTGGTTAACTGAACCTATTTCGTGCCGCGCGGCAAGGCGACGCAGGTCGCAAAGAGACTGATTTTGTGATTGCATAACTTGGATTAAAGGAGCCAGGAGATTGTCATCAAGGTGAGTGCAATCTTCAACTGTCGCCATTTACTTTTCACATTCTCAGCAAGGTAACTTTTCGCTTTTATCGTTATACGTAACATATTTTGGTCCAATTCGAAGCCGGATATTTAATTTCTTTGTTTTGTAAACGCAGTTTCCTAGCTAAATTCGCAATTCTAAATTTCGAATTTTAACTCCTTTAATACATATAAAATACATTACTATTTGTACAAACGAGACCATAAACTCTTTTTTTGAGCCGCATTCCATTATCTTTTTTTACCTCAAAGCCGAGTTAGCTGTTTATTGGGAACCTATTTGTTGTCAGGGGATCAGTTAACCTGTTTATAAATCAGTTAAATTGTTTATTTTACTAGTTAAATTCGCAGTATCCGATATAGGTATAAATAAATTCTTTTTTTTTCACTTGTCGACTTGACATATTTAAATATCGATTTGGAACGAATCAGCTGATTTTATTATTATTTCTTGGTGTGTGTGAACTGCAGTGGCTATTGTTGTTTGTTATTTAGTAGATTTTTTCGCAAATATAAAATGACATCCAATGCAAATAAATTAAAACAATATAAGGCACTTCGTCAGATGTGTTTTAATCAGATGAGCGAATTAAAAGGTTTCGCAGATCGCGCATCGCATGATGATGCTGCACATCTACAATTTAAAATTATGTACAATAGAATCGAAACAATTCAAAATGATTTTCAAAAAAATCATCAGAATATTTTATCACTATTAGTTTTGACGGAAGACGGATCGATGGAAGATGAAGAAGCAGTTAGAAAAGAATTTGAATTTTATGGAGCATATACTTATGCTCTTTATTCAACATTAATTGAAAAACAAAATGTCGATCCGCCTCAATTAAAATTAATTAGTAATTCAAACGCTAAGCTACCTAAAGTTGAAATACCTAAATTTTCGGGCAATCTTAGACAATTTCGTTCATTTATTGATATGTTTAATTCATTAGTGCACGAAAATAAAACGATTTCGAATATTGAAAAATTTAATTATCTTTGCTCTTTCCTTGAAGGTCCTGCGCTCTCGCTCGTTCAGTGTACTCAAATGACATCTAATAATTATCCAATTGCATACGATGCTCTTATTAAACGCTATGACAATAAACGACTTATTGCATTCACTCACTTGCAAGCTATTGATAATGCACCAATTATTAATAATAATAACATAAAAACGGTAGTACTCTACGCTCTCTTGCTGATATTTTTACAGAGAATTTGGCTGCTCTAAAAAATATGGGCTTTGACACTGAAAAATGGGATTTTTTGTTATTTTATATTTTTTCTAAGCACCTAGATCAGGACACAATTACAAGATATGAACTTGAGGAGAATTTAGATAGTACTAGCATACCTACCTTTGAGTCACTAAAAAACTTTGTTTTGAAACAATGTAACGCTTTAGAAACTATAGAATTTTCCTCAAGCAAATATTCGGCCAAATCTAATAATCAAAGATCAAATTTTAGTCCTCAAAGACAATCATTTGATTTTAAGTCAAAGGGCAATGTCAAAGGCTTTTTAGGTAACACAAATAAATTAGGATGCTCTTTATGTAAATCTGCAGATCATTTAATTTATAAATGTCCGGATTTTAATTCCAAATCTCCACAGGAACGCTTAATTTTTATAAAAAATAATAATTGGTGCACCAATTGTTTAAGTTCGCTACATAATATTAAATTTTGTAATTCACAATCATTATGTCGGTTTTGTAATTTTAGACACCACTCCCTTTTACATAACAATAATCGCTCTAGTTTTCAAGGTCGTGGTTCTCCAAATCATAATAATATTAAGAAGCCTTTTACGCAAATTTCGCCCCTAACTACGCAAAATATTGAAGCTCCTTCTACCTCAACGCAACGCTCGCCGCCTAACCAAAATGATACGCAAAATATTTCGCCCCTCTCCGCTCCGGAAACGCACTGTGGAATAGCATCCACAAGTCAAAGTGTTGTACTAAGTACGGCTTTAGTTGATATTTTAGATGCGCAAGGTTTTTGCCATAAAATTCGTGTATTGCTAGACTGCGGTAGTCAAAGTAGCTACATATCGCAACGATGCTACAACAGGCTAGGTTTATCTCGCTATGATTTATCTCTTTCTATTCACGGGTTAGGGGAAATGAAACAAGTTACTTCCAGAGGAGGGGTAACTTGTACTATTCGACCTGTAGGTAAACAGGCACCATGTATTACAATAGACGCTGTTATTTTAAATAAAATTTGTTCAGATATACCTAGCGCGCAAATTAAAAATTGCGATTTTTCATATTTATCTAATATTTCTTTATCAGATCCCACATTCTCTAAACCGTCAGGTATAGATATGCTTTTAGGCGCAGAAGTTTTCCCTTATATTTTGCAAGATGGTCGAATTCTAGGTGGAGATAATATGCCAGTTGCAATAAATACCATTTTCGGTTATGTTATTATGGGTAAACTTGATTATAATTTTTCCAGTGTTGCTACAACTACGCTTTTCTCCTCATTTTGTGAATCGGATGTAGTTACGCTTGAAAAAACTATTAAAAGATTTTGGGAAATAGAGGAAATTCCAAAGTCTAATTTTCTCTCTGCGGAAGAGGAAAAGTGTGAAACTAATTTTCAGAAATCGCATTCTAGAGATAATACGGGTCGATATATAATTGAACTTCCTTTTAAAGAAGATTTTCCAGAAGTGAATTTAAACGTTTCTCGAGAAATTGCTCTTAAACGTTTTATGTCGCTTGAAAAACGTTTAGTGTCTAATCCGCATATTTATAAACAATATTCTGATACTATTCAAGAATACTTAAATAATGATTTTTTAGAATTTGTTCCGCCTATATCCGAGACGAATAATGGTTATTATATACCACATCACTGTGTAGCTAAGGGTGATAACATTAGAATAGTATTTGACGCTAGCTCTAAAGTTCAAGGTTTTTCTCTAAACGATAAATTATTAGTAGGGCCTAAATTACAAAAAGATATTTTTGCTATTCTTTTAAATTTTCGTCTTCACTCAGTAGCTTTTACTTGTGATATTAAAGGCATGTTTACTCAGATTTTAGTTTCTCGAAAACATATCGATTTTCAGAGAATGCTTTGGAGATTTTCTGCAGAGGATGAAATAAAAGATTTACGCTTATAGAGAGTGACTTTTGGGGTCTCAAGTTCGCCTTACCTCGCAAATCGCGTCATCTTGCAGTTAGTGACAGATGAAGGCCAGCGCTTTCCACTAGCCTCGGCAATTTTATCTCGTGATATCTTTGTAGACGATTGTGTAACCTCGTGTAAGAGTTTAGCAGAGGCTCTAGAGTTACGTAATCAACTTATTGAGTTATTGAAATTAGGCGGATTCGAACTTCGAAAATTTTCATGTAATAAGTTAGGATTTTTATCGGACTTACCCGAGTCGCATTTACTATTAAAATCTTTTAATTTTGATTCTGAATCGGATTCAATAAAAATATTAGGTCTACATTGGCTACCTACCTACTTGGAGATCAGGGTTGTACTAAACGCACAATTTTATCCGAAATCGCCCGCTGTTTTGATCCATTAGGATTCTTATCGCCGCTTACAGTATTTGCTAAAATATTAATTCAACTACTATGGACTTTAGGTCTTGATTGGGATGACGAACCCCCACCATTTATTGTTGAACGCTGGTTGCAGTATAAAACCCAACTACCACTTCTTTCGAATTTTTCACTTCCACGCCGTTTTATTTCTGAGTCATTTTTAAGTATCGAAATGCATGGCTTCTGCGACGCTTCACAAAAGGCTACCGCTTGTGTAATATATTTTAGCGTACTACAAAATGATAATTCTTTTCGCACATATTTTGTTACAAGTAAATCAAAGGTTGCTCCGCTTTCCGCAGTTTCTATACCTAGATTAGAACTTATTAGCGCTGTTATGCTAGCCGATTTAATGTTTATAGTTTTACAAACTTTGAAGCATACTTTAGAGTTTTCAAGAATTGTCGCTTGGTCGGATTCCACAGTCGCTCTGACTTGGATTAAAAATCCTTCCTACCGCTGGAAGACTTTCATAGCTAATCGGGTTTCGCGTATACAAGAAAAGATTTCTCCTTGTAATTGGCGTCATATTAATACAGAAAGCAATCCAGCCGATTGTGCTAATCGCGGATTATTGCCGGCCGAACTTTTAAATAATACGCTATGGTGGGCAGGCCCCCCTTTTCTATGTCAATCAGAGACTTCTTGGCCTGTTACTAAATTTGTTGAACCCGAAACATGTGATGAAATTATTTGTGAAGAAAGAAAAATAACTCTGGCAGCATTTGTTGACGAAAATCGTCTAGATTATCTTTTAAATAAATTTTCTTCACTTTTAAAAATTCAAAGAGTGCTCTCATATTCTCAGCGTTTTATTTTGAAGGCCAAAAAATTAAATACTTGCAAAGATTTTATCAGTTTATCAGAATTAAATAACGCTTTATCAATTTTAATTAAACATATTCAAGCACTGAATTTTTCTGACGAAATAACCGATATTAAAAACAATAAGTTACCCTCCAAACCATTTCGCAAATTAAATGCATTTCTTGACTGTAAAGGTATTCTCAGGGTTGGAGGCCAACTTCAAAATTCTAAACTTTCTTGTGATCAAAGACATCCTATTATTTTGCAGCGTAAGAATCGTTTAACTACTCTAATAATTGAACACTACCATAAAGTTTATATGCATCCCGGGGCTCAAACGTTGCAATTTTTATTAAACCAAAATTTTTGGATTTTATCCGCTAAACGCACTATAAGGTCGATTATATCTAATTGTAAGAAATGCTGGAATCTTTCTCCGAAATCATATCAACCCCCTATGGGAAATCTCCCTAAACAACGCATCTCTCAACTAAAATGTTTTAGCTGCGTCGCCGTGGATTACGCAGGTCCTATTTTAACTACGTTTGGTAGGCATCGCGGCGCAAAATCATCTAAATCATATATTTGCGTGTTTGTATGTTTTGCTACCAAAGCGGTCCATTTGGAGTTAGTATCAGACCTCTCCAGTGAGGCATTTTTGTGTGCTTTTCGTCGGTTTATCTCTAGGCGGGGTCGTTGTGATATGATATGGTCGGACAATGGCTGCAATTTTGTTGGTGCTAATAAGCAAATTCTAGATATGTTAAAAAAAGCCGCAGAAACAGAATTGCTCGAATGGCATTTTAATCCTCCCTCCTCGCCGCACTTTTCGGGCTTGGTAGAATCGGGAGTTAAGCCTGTCAAAACGCATTTACGCCGTGTGATCGGTGATCAAATTTTAACATTTGAAGAGCTTTATACAATCTTGGTACAAATTGAAGCATTATTAAATTCGCGACCTCTATGCCCGCTGAGCTCAGATCCAAATGATCTCTCAGTTTTAACTCCGGGACATTTTTTAACACTTCAACCTTTATCTATATTGCCAGATGGTGACTTGTCACATTTAAAATTAAATCGTTTAAGCCGCTGGCAATTATTGCAACGGTTACATCAGGACTTTTGGTCCAGATGGCACCGAGAGTACCTACACACGCTTCAGCAGCGTGGAAAGTGGTTGGAACCCACCTCTCCACCTGCCAAAATTGGCACAATGGTGCTTATTAAAGTCGATAACGCGCCACCTTCTAAGTGGCATTTAGGTAAAATAACCGCCTTACACTCTGGTGCAGACGGAATAACAAGAGTTGCTACAGTCCACACAAATCAAGGAACTTTTCGCAGGCCAATGGTAAAGTTATGTCCTTTGCCGTTCGCCGAAGAAACTTGTTAAAATTCCTCTGGAATTCTTAACGGTGGGCAGGATGTTCAGGATCCGCTCACATATTATTTATAAGGTATACTAATATTAATTAATTAGAAGTATTCATTTTTATTTTCAATTTTGGCGAATTCGCAGGAAACTGCATTTTGGGATTTATTCTAAATAAATTATTTTTCCGCGTTTTACATACATATATGTACATATATACAGTTGAAATTGCACATTTTTACAGCGCATTATTGGAGCGTCGCCGCAGACCAAGAAGATTGACGAGTACAGTACTAAAAGTGACACGGAGAATCTCGCCTGTCGGCCACCGCTGAAAACCACAAAATTAACCCGCAAAACGCTACTTTTTTCCGTGTATTGATTACATAAACGTTGGTTAACTGAACCTATTTCGTGCCGCGCGGCAAGGCGACGCAGGTCGCAAAGAGACTGATTTTGTGATTGCATAACTTGGATTAAAGGAGCCAGGAGATTGTCATCAAGGTGAGTGCAATCTTCAACTGTCGCCATTTACTTTTCACATTCTCAGCTAGGTAACTTTTCGCTTTTATCGTTATACGTAACATCTGCTATTAGAGAACTTTAGTTATCTCGTCCGACTGTCACAAGGCGTATTGAAGTCATGAGTCAGGACATGGCAGATAAACTAAAAAATGATATCATGGAATGTACATACTTTTCTTTACAGTTTTACGAATCCACCGATATGACAGACACTGCCCAGCTGTGTATTTTTATTCGGATGGTATTCAATGACATGTTGGCTAAGGAAGAATTTTTGACAATCATTCATCTGAAGGGGAAGACCCGTGGCGAAGATATATATGACGTTTTCTTCAATTTTGTAAAAAACTACAAGCTACCAATATATAAATTAGTGTGCATTACAACCGATGGAGAACCAGCAATGACTGGAAACAAAAACGGTTTTGTGGCATTGTGTCGAGCTAATGAAGATTTCCCTTCATTTTTTTCAATCCATTGCATTATACATCAACAAGTTTTGTGTTCAAAAGTTTTAAACACGGAGGAAATTATGGGCATTGCAACAAAAATTGTGAATTCCATCCGTGCACGTAGCTTGCAACGGCGGCTCTTTAAGTTGCAGTTGGAAGATAGGGAGTCAGCTGAACACACTGATTTAGTTCTTCACACGGACGTCAGGTGGTTGAGTCGCCGTAAATTCCTAGAAAGGTTTCAAGAATTATTGCCCGAAATAACAGCTTTTCTAGACGAAAGAGGTAATGACACTCAGATGTTGAAAAAGGAAAAATGGCTGACTGATTTGGCATTTTTGACTGACATCACAATGCACTTAAACACCATTAACTTGGAGCTTCAAGGTAAAGGAAAAATTAGCGCAGTAAACGCATTCAAAAGTAAATTGCAATTTATGATAGATCAACTGAAAAGAAAGGATCTGAAACATTTTCCGTTTTTGAAAGCAAGGATTCCTCAGTTGAATTATGATACGTATGAGGATGAATTATCAAATATTTTGGGATAATTCGAAATGCGTTTTTATGATTGTAGTGAATTGGCAAATGTAGCATCATTTATGAGTTATCCTTTTTCATGTAAAAACATTGAGGAATTAGCTACTGAAATAGCAAGTCAGTTTAATATGAACTCATGTTCTGTTGAAAATGAGTTGGTGCAGATTATATCAGATATACATCTCAAAGCTACCGCATCTGATACAAATTGCTGGTGTTTTATATCTGAAGATAAATATCCGAATCTAAGGCAAATCGCCCTTCAACTGACAGCAATGTTTGGGTCAACTTACTTGTGCGAGTCTGCATTGTCTGAAATGAAGATAATTAAGTCAAAATATCGCAATCGACTAACTGACGATCATATGTCATCATGCTTGCGATTAGCATTCAGTAGTTACGTACCATCTTATGAAAAATATGCTGAGGACATGCAATGCCACGCTTCAACATCCAAAGTCACTCCTTAGTTAAGTTTAACACCATATGTAACTCTTTTGTTTTGTAACAACCAATAAACTCGCAATTTTGAATCATTATGAGTTTTTTCATTGATATTGTAGAGAAGAACCTAACTAAACCTAACCCAAACCTTGACTAAAATAATATATATTGTGCGGAAAGCTAATATCTATATATGCTACGGCACACCCTACCTAGGTAGGTAGGTAGGAATGGTAGGTAGGGTGTATGTATCGTGTATGTACGACAACCCTGCATCACACATACTTGCAGCCTCTCAGAGTCGATCGTATGTAGTCTAAAAATATTGAGGTAGATCGCCAGCAGTTCAAGTTTGAGCACCCCTGATGTAGACAATCTGGTATACTTAAATTACGTATACTGAAGACAAACATTTATTTTCCCACGCAGAACACTAATGTCGAACATGGTTATAACGAACGTCTCCAATCCCCTTTGTGTTGTATTCTCTATTTTGCTTCAAAAGGCTTACAAGATTTCAAATCTAACATGACACTTGGGGGGGCTCCCTCCCCTCAGTGTGCAGTAGACAGGCTACACCGTTTGGAAATAAAGACAGCCCCTATATCAACTCTCAAAGTCGAAATATTTGCAAATGCTCTTTATAATCAATTTAGCGAAAGTCAAACATGACTAAAAAAGCAGAATCTATCACGTATTTCAAATATACTATACAGGGTGGCCCAACGAAAAGGTCCCACCCTTATTTATGACTTTCCTGGTATATTTTGGGAAAAACGCTTGGACACGTCAATTTTGATTTTTAGGGGGACGTCTTTTCATGTATGATTGTATAATACAGGGTGTTCCAAAAATAAGATATCGCATTACACTTGACATTTTTAAATGGAAACCCCCAATTTTTTTTCTATTTTTGGATTCTCCAGGAAGTTTTTAGTAACTTTTGTATAATAGAGTTTATACTATCTTCAACCATTTTGAAGTTATTTGAATAATTGAATAATATCAAGTATTGATAAATTAAATTCAAGAAAGGGTCAAAATAACGAAACTTTATTATCAAAACGGAAACATTGCAAGGGCTACTGCCCGGTTGTTTAATACGTTACATTCAGTCAAAAATATTAACCATAAGTATGTGGCTAAATTAATAAGAAAATTTGAAGCAACTAGATCTGTATCTAATATTCGCCGGAATCAGGAACACTAAACCATTTACAGTTTTACATTCACATTAAAATTTAAACAAAAATTAGTTACTTAGCTACAATGTGTCAAAAAGTCAATGTGGTAATAAATGTTGAAAGTGGTGTCCGTTTACCTCCATGCAATAATAAATATTTTGCTCAAATCTATTCCTAACATTTTCACACATTTCTGGAGTTATTTGTCTGCATTCCGCCGTGATCCGCTCCCGAAGATCTTGGATGGAGTCTGGCTTCGTACTAAAAACCTTACTTTTATATGTCCCCAAAGAAAGTAATCTAAAGGACTCAAGTCCGGAGACCTTGGTGGCCACTCAATGGGGCCGCGCCGTCCGATCCACTGATTTGGGAAATGGGTGTCCAAAAACTGTCGTACTGGAGCTACATAGTGCGGTGGTGCACCATCTTGTTGGAAATGAAGAAAATTTTCATTATAATTAACCTCATTTTCTATTATTTCGGTTATTCGTGGCTCTATTGTATTTTCCAACATGTCCAAGTACAACTCCCCCGTCAAGTTTCCAGGAATAAAGAAAGGTCCTACAATATGATTTCCGAAAATGCCGGCCCAGACATTAATTTTTTGTGGGTATTGCGAATGTACCTCTCGAAACAAATGTGGATTCGAGTCGCTCCAATATCGACAATTATGTCTATTTACAGCACCATGTAAATAGAAGGTACATTCATCCGAAAAACAAATGTTAAATAACAAATTTGGGTTATTGTTCAAACGTTGTGTCATTAATTCGCAAAACTCCAACCTTCTATCATAATCGTCTTCATTAAGCTCATGGACAAGTTTAGTTTTGTACGGGTGAAATTTATAGGATTTCAAAATTCTTTGCACTGTTGAGCGTGTAAATCCTGAAGAAGTAGCCAGACCACGAGTACTTTGGGTGTTGTCAAGAGCCACGTGTCCCAAAACTGCTATTTCTCTGGCTTCATTTCTACTTGGACGATTTTCCTGATTCCGGCGAATATTAGATACAGATCCAGTTGCTTCAAATTTTCTTATTAATTTAGCCACATACTTATGGTTAATATTTTTGTCTGGATGTAACGCATTAAACAACCGGGCGGTAGCTCTTGCAATGCTTCCGTTTTGATAATACAGTTTCGTTATTTCGACCCTTTCTTGAATTGAATAAATCATTGCAAAATATTATAATAGAACTAGGCAACTTAACGATTTCAAATCAAAGATAAAGTTGTTCTATGATTTACGATGACATTGACGGATGCTAAATTTCTTGCTGGTATCGGTGATTATTATTTTTTTCCGTATTATCAGTACTAAATTAAATGAGGCGAATTTTATAAAAAAAATTAAAAAAACTTCAAAATGGTTGAAGATAGGTATAAACTCTATTATACAAAAGTTACTAAAAACTTCCTGGAGAATCCAAAAATAGAAAAAAAATTGGGGGTTTCCATTTAAAAATGTCAAGTGTAATGCGATATCTTATTTTTGGAACACCCTGTATTATACAATCATACATGAAAAGACGTCCCCCTAAAAATCAAAATTGACGTGTCCAAGCGTTTTTCCCAAAATATACCAGGAAAGTCATAAATAAGGGTGGGACCTTTTCGTTGGGCCACCCTGTATATAGTATCTTTCTTTAAGGAACGCCTTCAATCATTAGTCCAGCCCACGTCCAAAATGTTATAAAAAAACTTAGATATAAAAAAACTCCTGGACTCGATACAATAATAAAAATGACAATAAAGTTCCGCTCTCTATAGTAGGAGAGATTTATAACATAGCAAATAAATTGCTCGAGTTTGGCTAGTTTTCAGGATGTTGGAAAAAGGCTAAGATCATACTAATAAAAAAGTAATGAGAAAATCCTAAAAGTACAAATTGCTATAGGCCAATTAGTCTGCTTCCCACAATCGGGAAAACAGTCGAACGACTTATTTTAAATAAACTACAAGAAGTCCTAAACAAAGGACTCCTCCCTCCAGAACACTTCGGGTTTAGGGCCTCAACAAGTACAATAAATCAAATTACGAGTTTGGCGGCTAATATCATCATCAGCTTATAATAGGAAAAAACACATGGGTGTTGTCTTTTGGCATAACTGCTTAATGTTAAAATTAATCCGCCCTGCCCAATTATCTAATTAAAACAGTACAAGCCTTTCTTACTGATAAGGAATTTGTTGTGTAGGTTTACGGTTTCATTTCTTTAACGAGGAGAGTAAGAGCGGGGGTACTCCAGGGCTCTCACCTTTCACCCCTCCTTTTTAACCTAATCACCTCAGATATATCCAAAGATAAATTAACTAATTTATACCTTTTCGCCGACGACACGGCAATCTCTGCCACTATATACTATACTATATTAACTATACTACTTAACTATATTACTTTACGCTTGCAAAGGTATTTAAGTGCCATTGAGATCTGGATGTCTCAATGGAAATTCAATCTTAATGCTGCGAAAACAGAAGCAGTGCTTGTTACAAAGTTTAACAGACCAATGAACATAACTAAAATTAAAATTTCTAACTCATACAGACATGGTAAAATACTCTGGTGTCATTTTTTATTTCATAACAAAATCTCAATGTTCAATCCTTACGGAGAAACAATTATCAAATGCCGCGTGACTGTTTTTACAACTACAGCCCCGCCCCAAATTAGATACACCTACTTCTCTTTACAGTATTCTAAGTGCCATTAATCACTTATTTTTCAACTGAAATAAACCGAGGAAAGTCGTGATAGCGCCAAGCTGAAGAAAAAAAATGAAGAGAACCCCGACAAAAAAAGTGTTATAAAACGTAGATCATTAAACTTTCAACAGTTGTGCAGTCCACTACGATATTGAGTTTATTTCGAAGGTGAAAGGTAAGATGCTGTGTGGTCAAAGTAGTGAAATTTTGGCAAACATCATTTACTGTATGCGTCAAGAGGCCAAAGACAAAAAGCCGGTAGAAGACTTACAGAAAGTTCAGAAGCATGTTGAAGTTATCACAAATGTAAGCCGCCGTATGATAAAAAACAAGTGAATGAGATGAATATTATGGAAAATGGTGACTCTGTGTTATATTCAACCCCATATGAAGAGTAAAATGTCCTAGGCTAAGGTATAAGGAAAATATGATTTAGTTGGAGGAAGACGAAAATAAATCGTAAACTCTTGATGAAATAACCTGACATCTGCATTGGTTGTGTTTCAAAAGAAACATGTGAATGTTTCAAAAGAAACATGTGAATATTTCGGGAGGAAAACCATCTGATAATTTACATTGACAAGTATCATGAACAGATCAAATTCCGATGGGGACAGAATTATAATGCTAAGAAAAAATTTTATAAACTTGATGTTCAAACTTAAATACATAACGCTTTATCAGTTTTGTCTGGTAGTTGTAATGCGTGTTTCCTTTAAATGCAATGCAACTGTTGTGTAATTTTCTTTAAACTGATTTTTTTTCTAAAACTAAAACATTACAGATGATGTTTAAATAAATAAGCAATACTTATGTGTTTTATAAAAAACTTCAGATATAATAAGATTTATTAATATAAAAATTGACAATACTTTAAAAATCTGCTAAATACTGTAAGTATCTAAATGTACTGTAAGTACTTAAGTATTATAGATCTCCTCTAAGTGTTTAATAAATACTGACTATCTAAAAGTACTTTAATTATTTAGATCCATTTTAAGTACTTAGTAGATGTACTTAAAACTAAATAAAGCATTTACTTACTAACAGTTAAATTTTCTTTTTCAAGTAAAATACTGATTATTTTACGTGCTTTTGCAAAATACTGGTATAAAATCAAGTACTTAATACTGGTTACTTTGAGTACTTATCACAGCTTTGCTATCGAGCCAGCATCGTGCTGCGATGGGTTAAAAATGTGTTTTAGTCATGTCAGGGGCAAGACGTGCGTCGTTTTGAACTTGTTCTGCTCCAGGCACGAACACTCTCGGGTGTAAAAAGGTAAAATTTTTAGACTATTGAGTACTTGAAATGGCTTCTAGGAGAATAGGTTCGATCAAAATAAACCTTGATGCGCAAATGTGACGTTAGGGAAATTTTGATATGTTCAGCACTTCATAGAAAATCTGTACCAATTTTTAGCTCAATTTTTCGTCGAGCAAATATTTAAATCTACTGATCTATAATAAAAGGAAAGATTATTTCAGAAACAAAGGAAGTTCCAGTTAAAGGAAATTTATGGATTTTTTAAAAAGTGATTCTTTCTTACCTAAATATTTTTTTAGCGTATTTTATTTCCGACATTGGCTATTTACTTTATTCCTATACAACTCTATGAGGTTTTAGTTAATGGTAATGGCACCTGCCAGATACTTAGAAACGCTACAAATTTAACTACAAATGTCTTCAGACTTAAACCTCCCCTATATAAACTTAATCCATTCCGTACTGTATCAATTACCTATAATGAAAGTCAGCAATGATGGGAGACAATGGGAGACAAACTAGAGCAATAATATTAGTTAATAATACAGTAAGCTTAATAAATCGGTTGATTATAAATACCAAATTCGGAAATCTCAGTCACGGCTAAATCCTCAAATATGCACATCTGTGTCTCTAGTATTAAAATGTAAATTTTATAGTCATAAAAAAATGTAAATTTGTTTATTATTGTTTTAAATGTATATATTTGAAGAAACGTCATCATATTGTATGGCGTAATCTTATCTAGAAAATGACATACGGACATGCTCCTGATATCTCATAATGTATTCTGTCTACACCGCGCTTAGTATAACCAAAACTCATCAAATTTGCGCAGTGTTGACAATGTGGATTACATTCAACCTGTGCGGAGTTGATAATCTCATCTTAAGGATACGGAAATTTCTGCTTAACTTTGATCATCTTACGAATGACGGCCTTGCACTGAATATAAAACAGTCGCGATCGCGTATTCCCGTCAGCCTGCCGACGCCATTATTTTTACTTTATGAAATGTACGCAAGGCTTGAGGGATATTGAAAGCATTCTTCTTCCTAAATTATGTTAGTTTTATGTAAATTTGACTGGTTCTAAAAACTTGCTGCATTGCACTATGTCGCTGGAGAATATTACATTTTTGAGAGTTAGCGAAACTATTGGCTTAAGATGAAAAATCTGGTAGTGGTTACAATTTCCTTCGGTTATTATCTGCATTTTCATCTGAATTATATTAAAATTTGTAATGGAGTTTTGTAACTTAGCTAACAAGCTATTTAGGAGGGAATAACTCATTATTTACTAAGGTGTTCTCATTTTGACATTTGGGTTCTGAATACAAGTTGAAACATTTTTGTCAAATTTGTCAATTTTTCTGGTTAATATATTTACCACATAAAACTATATTTTTTTCTTTCTGCAACGCAGTGGAAACAGATACCTATGTTGCGTAATTGGAAAATTAGGGTACACCCCATCTCGGCACGATATATTGCGATCAATTTGTCTTGACGGTCTAATTATTATGACCCATCTTGGCACATAGAAACACAGGACCCACAATACTGAAGATTTAAAGAAAGACTTTGAGACAACAACAAATAGTGAGATACTATTACGCTTCGATGTCATATCTTGTGCTAACCCGATACCTCTTCACCTAACCTAGTCCCAAAAAATACTTGACTATGTGAAAAGACCTTAAATACGTCTGGGAATACACCAAGCACAACATAGATTGGTCAGTGTGCTTCCTATTGGTTTGTTGTTTTTTTTCGCGGAGTATAAACAAGTTTTGTTGTATGTTCAATCTGGGCTTCATGGCTCGGTGGTAGGATATTCAGCTTTGGATGCGGCGCATATCTTTTTGAATCCCTGTTAAGGCGAATGACTTTGTTAAAAAAGTTTTTTTTTAATAAAACTTTAAGTTGATAAATAAAAATGCGGATTAGGTTAGTTAGGTTAGGATTGGTTAGGTTTGCTGTAAAAAAGGGCGCTCTAACGCGCCAACCAAATTGTGAGTCTATGTTAAAACAAGGATTGTTTTAACAAAACCTATACTGTTGGGTGGATCTGTCCCGTTAGCCTGAGGTTAGGCCAGGTTCATCGATAAAGCATCAATAAAGCAATAAACCCTCATTAAAGCCATCGAAAACTAGATTCAAAATACGCGGTAAAGTGATGTGATTGGTAGATTCCCAGGCGGATTTAAAGTTTTGTATGTGAAAATAGTTTCGCATTACTACCCATCTAAAATAATAATACTTTTAATACCATTTTAAAAGCAAGGTAATGAGTACAGGGCCGCGCCAACGTACTAGTTTGCGCCATTATGGGAATACACTACCGAATGAAAAATCTGCCGACTAAATAAAGAGGTCTACGCCTTTTGTTTTTTTATATATTGCACAAATTTAACACTTTCATAAAAATCGACGAAAAAAAGTCTTCATCTGACTTATTGTGGTAGTGTTTATTTTATTATTATTTATTTTTTATTGCAATAAACGCGCCTTTTAAGTACTTCTAGGCACCTTTAGAAGCTGGCGTTGTATAAACAACCTTTCTCATGTGACCAACGTGGCTCTGAATGAGTATTTTCTATATGTATACAAAAAAAAACTATGTGCCAGGATGGGGGTGGTTTTAACTGCAGGCCTACGGTATATAATTCTACCTCATACCTGTATTCATGTGCAGCGTTTCTAGTTATGTTTTGAACAGGTTCTACAAGCCTTATTTTTGAAGAAAAAAAATGATATGTTATAGAAACCTCCAGAATAAAAAAAAAATATAACTGGAAAAATCGGTAAATTCTCCTTTACTTATAACTTCCCTTGGACAAAATTTCACTACGTACCTATATATAACATAGTCTATATATGCATATAACCTGTAATTTATTTTAATATTTTTTAGTTTTTAATTTATTTATTATTGTTACTATTATTAATATTATTATTTATTTTTTATAACTTTATTTAAACTTATTTAAACATTTTATTAGACCGTCATTATGTTTCGTAATACCAGATTTTTGCTAAAATGTTACCATTCCATTTCCGTATAACTCTTGAATTTTTATCAAAATTTGAAATCAAATGAATAAGTAGTATTTGAGCTATATCGCGTCCGTATCAACTTTGTTATTTTTATTTGAAAACTCTGTATGATATTGCTTGGTTAAATGGGTTGTTCTTACTGATTATAAATATATACCTATTTACATATTATATCTATTGCTATATACCTATAACTTATAAACAACTTAAAAAAATGATACAAATCCTGACAAAAATAGTGTGCCAGAACAGATTTATACTTTATAACTTAGAATGCCATGTTTATTTCTAATATATTGTCTCTTATGGTAGGATGTTGTCAGTTTTATCATTTTTAAAAAAAATATATAGATACCAAACCAAGTAAGTATATAATCGACAAGAAAATCTCCGTTTAATGAAACAACATTGTACACGGTGTACCATTTAATATATTAAAGATGTTCAATTTTCTACTTTCCATTTGCAATGTGTTTATTTTTTAGTAAAAGGAGTATTAGGTCCATCCAATGATCAGTGCAAGGCTTGAAATAGAGTAGTTCTATCAGTCTTTTGAAATTTTGAGGCAACATCCTTAAATTTTTTTCAAGTATACGACAATGTTTTTTAAACAGTTTCGACAATTAGATAATTTACATGGCTTAATTTCACCTCACATAATGAATTAAAATATAATACGGGATAGTATTCCAAGTGCAAAAAGGCTTTTAATTACACTAAGTTGAGAAAAAAAACACCTTTCAATTCATATGGTATTTATTATTATTCGAAATTTAAAAAAAAATCATGTAAATTTCTGATGCTTGAGCTTGAGCTTTGGGAGGAAAAGTTTGGTTCTGGTACTAATTAGTACTCCTTGACACACTGTAATCTGACTGATAATTATTGTCATTTGAATGATTTGACCGATATGGTGTGAATGAATGTTGCTACATAGGCAGATGCAGTATTTCATTTATCGCTTGCAAAAATTTATTTTTAATTGCAGTTTTTGATTACAAGGCAGTGTGCACTAAGTGTTTGGTAAACTCAAATTCCATTTAAGTCCGCTAAATTAATCCTCTAACTAAAAACGTTTAATGTTACTTCCGCGAAATTCAGCTAAATATCACCTCAGGAAATTCCACGAAAAATACCATGTATACATGTGCCAATTTTGCTGAGACGATATCAACTATAAAATTTTAAATGGGACACCTTGTATTTTTGTCCATTATTTGATTCCTTGTCAAAAATAAACATAAATTTCCAATTTAAACTATAGTCGATTTAGCATAGTTTCCGAGTTAATTAAGGTTATGTGTGATTTTTTGAAAACTGTAACTATTTTTCAAATCACTATAAAAATAGCAAATATCTAAAATTTTGCTTTTGAGTGGTAACTTCCAATTTAAAAATACGGAACACATCATTTTTGTCCTCACCTATAGAGGGTGGACATACTACGAAATTAATCTTGAATCTTTTTAAAGAGAAAAAAGTCGATTTTTCTAATATAACTGAGATTTTTTTAAATATAACACCCACTATTATGTATTCAAATAATCATAAAAATGACCACCTTTTCATGTCCTATACCTACATTCAATGGTTAGAGAGAAAATCGCAATTTAAATGAAAATCTCAATTATTTCTTGAATATTGTGATTCTGCATACTAAAAAAACTATAGGAAGCCATGGAATGGATAATTTGTTTTAGATTTGACAGTATTACAGTACAGATAATATTTGCAGTGATTTATCAACTCATGGAGTTTTGAAATATAGAAAAAGGGAAAAAACCTGTTCTATGTGAATATCCTACCAACTCTTTAAGAGATGAACAAAGGGTTTGAATTTTTCTATGACCAGCATACATTAAAAAAAAACAAAATACCACCGTATAAGTTTCTTCCAGTTTATTTTTTAAGTGAAGCTGATTATCAGACCAGACTGGATTTTTGTATGTAAATGATAGACCTGCATTTTGAGAGAGGGATTTTAAATAAAATCCTTTGGACAGATGAGGCGATATTTTCCACTGCGCGAATGCATAACAAAAAATACTCACTACTATTCTGAGATAAATAAACATTTGGTAAAGCAAATTGAAAGACAAGGACATCAAGATATTAAAGTGTGATGTGGTATTATAAACGACCGCATAATAGGACTTATATATTATACTTATATACATATATACATATATATATATATATATATATATATATATATATATATATATATATATGTCTGTCTTTTCGCGTCGTAGCTAAAAAAACTACTTACCCGATTAACTTGAAATTTTCGTCAAAAAG
Source organism: Kuschelorhynchus macadamiae (assembly GCA_030620095.1). Lineage (NCBI taxonomy): Eukaryota > Metazoa > Arthropoda > Insecta > Coleoptera > Curculionidae > Kuschelorhynchus > Kuschelorhynchus macadamiae. Next base: position 7,935 of record JAUTXW010005036.1, on the reverse strand, counting down.
GCAGGGTCATGGATATGACCTAGCCACATTTTGGTAAAATTCCAATATGGCGAAACAAAATGGAGGCTTGATGAAATGTTAGAAAAATTATTATTAAAAAACTGCTTATCCAATTTATTTTAAATTTTGCAAAAACATCAAGTATTATGTTGGAATCAACTGCTAGCATTTTGGTACGAGTCCAAGATGGTGGAAGAAAATGGCAGCTTAATAAAATATTTAAAAATTCAGCCTGAAAAAACTGCTTAATGGTTTCATTTCAAATTGTGTGCCATAACTAATTGTGGTATAGGGATCAACTAGTAAAATACTGGTACCTAATTTAAGATGGCCGAACAAAAGGGCCGCCAAATAAAATGTTTGTAATCGTGAAAAAGTCACCCTCTCACTTTTACACATCTTTACGTTTTAACTCCGCTAGATGCCAAAATATATGTTTTATCAACTCCGTCGGTATTTTGGTCAAAAATTAAGGGTCGTATGGGGATGGCCTGGTAAGATTTTGGTAAAAATCCAATATGGCGGAACAAAATGGCGAAAAAATTATTATTACAAAACTACTCATCCAATTGATCTCAAATTTTGCAAAAACATCAAGTATTATATTGGAATCAACAAAATGACGGCTTAATACAATATTTAAAAATTCAGCCTGAAAAAACAGTATAATGGTTTGATTTCAAATTGTGGGCCTTAAGTAATTGGGGTATGGGGATCAATTATTAAAATAGTGAAATAATTCAAGATGACAAATAAAATGGCGGCCAAATAAAATGTTTCTAATCGTCGTGGAAATTAAAAGTTATCATTTTTTTAATTATACTAATAATATTAATATAATTTGCATCAAGTAAGAGAAAACTCAATTCAATACACAAAAAATCGTTAACAAATTGTTATATGAGTGCTTATAGTGGCAGTTTACATAATCTACACATTATTTTTACATATGATTAGCTATTTCATTTTTCGTTCTTGTTGCAATAAAAAAAATACAGGGTCAGATGTTAGAATAAAAAGAAGTATTTTGCATATAGCACTGAAAATATATAACCGCTTATAGTAACAGTTGACATTTTTTAAAATTAATATTGTTGACGTATTCTACTTATTATCTTTACAATTTATGTTTAAAATTAATATTTTTGACATTATTTACCCATTACTTTTATAACCTATATTTAAAATTAATATTGTTGAAATAATCTACACATCACCTTTACAAACTATGTTTAATATTAATATTTAACGACATAATCTTCTATCTCTTTCTTTTCATTTTTATTGCAGTAAAAGCAAGCATGTTCAGGAATTAGTAGAAAAAGATGTATCCTACAAATAGCACAATGTAAATCAGAAGCACTAACAACATAAGCTCTTTTGTAGTGGCAGCTCACATGATCGGACTCCTCTCTCCGTAAATATCTCATGTGAATTGCACTACAAGGAAGGCACTTTCAATTTTAGTGTAGCTTTGTATAACACATACATCTTTTTCTTCAAAATTATTAAATAATTCACTAGCCCTAAACTTGCTTACTTTTACATCAGCCTCGGTTCCTAAATTTAGCAGTTGTCCATCCATGTCCACTCCTTCGTGAATTTCCTGATCATCTTCCTCCTCCTCTTCTTCCTCCTCCTCCTCTTCTTCTTCCTCCTCAATATAATTAATGTCGATGTTAAACAAGAATGATCTTCTAGCAAGCCTAGATGATTTGTCCAAAAATGAATGTTTATAACTGATGGAATCGCCTTCCAAGTTAATAAAAATTTCTTCTCTTTCTTCAATTTGAGCGGCGATCTCCATATTATTTTCTTCAATTTGGGCAGCGTTTCCAATCATATTTTCTGCTCATCATTCTCAGATCCAACAGAGTTGTTTTTTTTTTCCACTGTCCCTTTTTCTGTCACTTTACCTCGGGGGGGCGCTCCGCCAACCCCCCCCCCCACCCTCACCCCATCTTTTTTCTCTCCCTTCATTCTTTCTCCTTTTTTATTTTACTCCTTTTTCCTTCCTTCTCCTTTTTCCTTCCTACTCCTTGTTTTTCCTTTCTTCTTTTTTAATCTAACCTAACCTAACCTAAGATCCCCCTTAACCCCCACCCTCACCCCATCTTCTTTTTCTCCCTTCCTTCTTTCTCCTTTTTTCTTTTTCTTCTTTTTCCTCCCTTCTCCTTTTCCTTCCTTCTCCTTTTTCCTTCCTTCTCCTTTTTTCCTTCCTACTTCTTTTTTTTCCTTTCTTCTTTTTTAACCTAACCTAACCTAACCTAAGATCCCCTTCTCTCCCTTCCTTCTTTCTCCTTTTTTTCTCTCCCTTCCTTCTTTCTCCTTTTTTCTTTTTCTTCTTTTTCTCTCCCTTCCTTCTTTCTCCTTTTTTCTTTTTCTTCTTTTTCATTCCTTCTCCTTTTTCTTTCCTTCTCCTTTATCCTTCCTTCTCTTTTTTTTTCCTTTCTTCTTTTTTAACCTAACCTAACCTAACCTAACTTAACCTAATCTAACTTAAACTAACTTAACCTGAAAAGGATAGCCTGTAATTGGGGAGCCGGGATTTGAGTGTCGGAAATTCAGGGGTCGGGGTGGAGGAAGAGGGGGAGGGGGAGGGGAGGGGAAGGGAGGGGGGAAGGGAGGGGGAAGGGAGGGGGTTAGGTCGTTGCTCGGCATGGGTAAGTGGTTGTCGTTCAACTTTAAGTAGGACATATGTGATCAACTTTTTCATATAAAATCGCCTCAGCGAAGAGACGAATGCAATTGATTTCTGCATTCAGACTGTGCAGGGCTCGCGAGTTTTCTGGTGTTTTCATTGTGTCTATTTGGTAATTTTTTAATTTTTATTTATATTTCTAACATTTTTATTTGGCAAAATTTAATTCTTATTTATATTGGTGACATTTTTATTTATATTTGGGACACTTTTATTTGGTATTTTATTTGTTATTACGATTTTTTTCATAATGGACAATTTTTTGGCATCGAGTAGCAAAATAATTGACAATGACTTTGACTTATACACATGTACTCAAATGCAAAATTTTGCAAACCAACAAAACAATGAAACAGACGTATTTACAACTAGTCAACAACAAACTATACAGGACTTGAATTATTTACAATAGCCAAGTTCAGAATAATGCCAACAAACACAACAACGAAAAATATTTATTTACATCTACTCAACAACAAACTCTTGACGATCTTAATGACATTATTGACAACAAAACGGACTTAATTACAACAAAAACTAAACAAACTCTTGAAGAACTGAATGACATTGACGAAAATCAATTCGAAAATTCTAGCTATGAGGATATTGTTTGTTTTCTATAATCTATTCCAAATTATTTAACATTAAATTCGCCAATTAATTCTCCGAGGCCAATTTGCTCTCCCTTTTTGTTTAGTGAAAATTCTGATTCGGAAGAAGAACAAATTGATCAAAATTTAAGTTCGGGTAATCTCCTATTAATTCACCATATGATATTGTAAATTCTAATTCGCAAGAAAAACAAATTGAAGCAAATTTAACTTCGGATATTTCTCTTAATAATTCACCGGTTGAGCAAAATTCAATTTCGAAACCATCATTTATTAATAAAAAAAAAATTAAAATTAATAAAAAAAATAAAAAACAAGTAGCAAACCTTAAGTGTCTGGGTTTCGCTATTCAAAATTTAACTGATTTGATCACAATTAAACAGGAAGACGCAAGTACGGTGAATTATGTTAAACAGGCCTTTGACAAATTAGTTGACTCATTTGAAGAAATGGATTCATAAAGTCAATTAATTTCTATTGCTTTTTTCAAAATTTGACTATAACTAAATAAAAACGCACAATATTAATTTTATTATTATTATCCAGAAAACTTCAAAAATGCAATTGCTTTTTTCAAAATTTGACTATAACCAAATAAAAATACACAATATTAATTTCATTATTATTATCTAGAAAACTTCAAAAATGCATAAGTGTGTAACATGTAATAAAGTCTTCACTAGAAAGGATAATTTATTGCGACATATTAAAAAACATGTTAACGGAAATTCCACAAAACTCAACAGTTGGTTGAAAAAACCAAAGCTTGTTAAAGGTAAGAACATTTTATTTTTCTTGTTTTATTTTGTAAAATATTTTTTCTTAATTTATAGATTATACAAATATTCTAAAATATTGTAAAGAATGCAAGAAAAATATAAACCAAAGTCTATGGGGTGGACATCTTCGATCTAGTGTGCACAAGAACAATTCCAAAATAGGCTTGGAGGAAGGTGTTGAAATTATCAAGTCGGCATTCAGGGAACGAATAATATCTTATAGGATTTCCTCACCCCAAAACTTCATAAATGTGAAAGAATATTTTCAACATTTGGAATACAAAATTGTAGATCTAATAGATCAAGAACTGCAGAAACATAAATGTATCAAGCTAAATATGGAACTGTTCGGTTTCTATTTTAACCCCAGCAGCGACTATGATGTCAAATCTTTTAATGCGCCGTTCCAAGTCATTTGCCAGGGAGATCAGACAAAAGAACTTTTAGAGCAAATCTGTACCATTATTGACCAGAAAGCTGAGGAATTTGCAGAAAGAGATTCAGGTAAAGAATTTACTTTCTATTTTACAACAGCAACAAAAAAAGTAATTTTTTAATTTTTACGTTGCAGGATGGGCTTTGATGAATTTACTTCATTTGGAAATTAATGTTAACAAGCACAATTCGCTGAGAGCCTCATCTTTTATCGAACTTCCTCAAGAGATCAAGAGACGTCAAGCTGTGATCAACATTAGGAATGATGACAACTTTTGCTTCGCCTGAGCAGTTGTGTCTGCTCTTCACCAACCAAGCGGATTAGATTTTGAAACTTCATCCTACCCACACTACTCTTCTGTTTTGGATATGTCAGGTATAGAATTTCCAATGTTGCTAAAGAACATTAAGATTTTTGAAGAAAAAAATAACATTTCTATTAATGTATATGGATTAGAAATTATAAATCCTAAAAAGGGGTATGAAGTAATTGGTCCACTTTATTATTCATCGAATAAAAAAATCAACATGTCAATTTATTGTTAATAAGTGATGACGATGAAAAAACTTTTCATTATTGCTATATTAAAGATTTATCAAAATTAGTTTTTACACAAATGTCTAAACATCACGGAAAAAATATATTTGCGACGGTTGTTTACAATATTTCCATACAGAAGAAAATTTATTACAACACAATAGCTATGATTGTGAGCATTTACGAATTAACCTACCTTCTAAAGAATTAATAAAAGATAAGTTTGGAAACTATTCATATGATAATATTTTGAAATTTGTAAATTATCATAAACAAATGAAAGTTCCTTTCGTGGTGAATGCAGATTTTGAATGCATTTTAAAGCCTTTAAATAATGACAATGTTGACAAAAATCCTAATATTTCATACACCTTAAAACAATATGAACATTCATTCACATTCATTTGCCTATTACATTAAATGTTCCTTCGACGATAATTATTCTAAATTTGAAAGATATAGAGGTCAAAATTGTGATACATTATTTATAAATTCTTTAGAAAGAGACGTGTATAACATATACAATAAATTTTTAAAGGTTCCTAAAAAGATGATTCCTTTGAACGAACTGCACAAAATTTATCATAACTATGAAACAGTTTGTCATATTTGTAATAAACCTCTTTTAAATGACAGGGTTGCAGATCATTGTCATATAACTGGTCTTTATAGAGGTCCAGCTCATTCACTCTGCAACATAAATTACAGAATACCTAACTTTATTCCAGTTATATTGCGTAATTTGCGTAATTATGATTCTCATCTATTTCTTAAAAAAATATGCTTAAACAAAGAACAACTAACAGTTATCGCACAAAATATTTCATTTGAAAAGCTTATTCATGTGGATAACTATTTTGATAAAAAGAAATAAAAGGCTAAGAAAAAAAATATATCGTTAAGGTTCATTGATTCTTTTCAATTTCTATCCCATTCTTTATCAAAACTCTCTGAAAGCTTAAAAGATGAACAATGTAAAGAAATAAAAAAAAATTTCAATGATGAAGAAAAATTTAAACTTATTCGCTAAAAAGGTGTATTTCCTTACAATTATATTGATGATTATTTAAAATTAGAAGAAACAACTTTACCTCAGAAAGAGCAATTTTATAATACTTTAACGGATGAGCACATCAGTGATGCAGAATATCAAAGAGCTGTAAAGGTTTGGCAATTGTTTAAATGTGAATCTCTTGGTCAATACTCCGACCTTTACTTACTCTCTTTCTTACTTTTGGTAGATATTTTTGAAAATTTTAGAAGCACTTGTTTATCCACATATAAGCTCGATCCATTTCTAAAAAATCTAATAAGGGATATGTTTTAGAAGTTGATTTAGAATATCCTACAAGTCTACATTCCTATCACAACGATTTTCCGTTTTCCCCTGAAAACTTTAAATGATTTTAAATTATTAAATTAAATTTAAATGATGAATCAAAATATGTTATTCACTATCAGTTATTAAAACAATGTTTGGAACATGGACTCAAGTTGACTAAAGTTCATAGAGTTTTACAGTTTTCTCAATCTGATTGGTTGAAAAAATATATAGACTTGAATTCAAGATTAAGAAATGATCCAAAGAATGAATTTGATCGTAATACTTACAAGTTGGCAAATAATAGTATTTATGGCAAGACTATGGAAAATGTTGATAGGAGAATTGACGTAAGACTTGTTACAGAGTGGGAAAAAAATAGAAGAAAAGATGGTGCTGAGAATTTAATTGCAAAACCATATTTCAAGGACTTAACAATATTTTCTGAAAACTTGGTAGCTATTCAAATGCAAAAGATTCAAGTTACTTACAATAAACCAATATATGTAGCCTTCTCAATATTAGATGTATCTAAAACTGTCATGTATGATTTCTTTTATAATTTTTTAAAACCTCTTTATCAGGAAAATATTTCACTTTTATACACCGATACCGATTCGTTCATTTTAGAAGTCACAACTCCAAATATTTATTCTGACATGATAAAAAATATTCACAAATTTGATACATCTAATTATGAATTTGGTAATATTCATGAAATGCCTATTACAAAGTCAGTTATAGGAAAATTCAAAGATGAATATGCTGGTGAACCCATTACTGCTTTCTTTGGTACTGGAGCAAAAGCATATTGTATTAAAACGGAAAATAGTTTAACAAAAAAAGCAAAAGGTGTTAAGAAAAGTGCCATTAAAAAGCAGTTGGGTTTTTGTTCATTATAAAGATGTTGTTGAAAATCATTCTAAAACCTTTTGTTCAATGTATGTTTTTCGATCTAGATAACACACAATTTTCACCGAATTATTGGCTTTGAGTTCTGAAGATGATAAGCGGTATAAAATTCCCTACAGTTTAAATACATTAGCTTGGGGACACCAAGATATTGCTTTGTATCAATGGAATGCAGAACATGAAGATTTAGATATATTTATGTAGATATTATAAGGTATTTAAATTTGTTGTTTTTGAAACCAAAGTTAGTCTTCATAAGCCTTTCACAAAATGTGCTTAGAAACTTTTGACAAAGAAATTGATAACAGTTATTTTAAAACATATGAAAAACGACATTCCACTTTTAAGAAATGGAAAGGAAAATTGAGGCCAGAAGTGTTGGCTGGAGCTGGCTTTTACTATAATTCAATCAATGATATTTGTAAATGTTTTTATTGTGGTATTGAAATTTTTAATTGGTTAAGTTATGATGATCCTATTGTGGAGCATAAGAAATTTGCTAGGAATTGTGATTTAAATAACTGTTTATGGAAAAATAGGAATCGAATAATTGTAAACATTCAAAATAAGTCTTCAAGATACACCTTTTATATAGTATTATTAATATCCTTATTTATGAACTTTTACATATCTTTAAA
>JAUTXW010005035.1:60000-95455 GCA_030620095.1 Kuschelorhynchus macadamiae | reverse complement strand
TGTTGATGAATATTATTACGAGGTACCAATTTATTTGCTTTAGTTGAATAGATGCATCAGGGTTATTTAAAATATTAAATACAAAAGTAGCCATATGATGAAGTCTGCGATTGTCCATTTTTAACTATTTAAGTTGTTCAAATGTATGTGATATATGCTCAACCATTCGAGTCCAAAATGAACCCTCAACAGGAATTTTGAACCTTCTGGATCCTATTTTTATCCGAAATATCAATACAGTTACCATAAATAAAATCACAGTAATTAAAGTTGGATAAAACTAAGGATTCGCACAGATTTTTGCGTAAGCGTAAATTTAAGATGTGTCTGTTACTGTACAAAAGTTTTAAAGCTAAAATTGATTTTTGCATGAGATTTTTAACATGTTCTTTAAATCTTAAATTTGAGTCTATGATAAATGCAAAATTCTTTGCTGATTCAACTAGAGGTAGCGTTGTACCATCCCGAGCAACATTAAACTCTTCTTTTAAGGTATTTACCTGATTTTTATTTGCGAAAAACATAACTAAAGATTTTGTGGGATTTAATTGTAAGCTTTGCTCGAACGACATTATTTTTAAATTGTTTAAATCATAATTAATTAAATCTGATGCTTGTGGGGAATCTGAATATTAAAAAAATAGTATCATCAGAATACGCTTGTGTTTGGCAATATTTTGTAGATTTCAGAATGTCAGCTGTACAAATAAGAAATAGTAAAGGGCCCAATATTGATCCTTGAGGCACTCCAGAGAGAGAATCGAAATTTGCTTTGAGAATTTTTTTGCACAATATATCTTTTGAAACCTATTTTCAAAATAAGAATTAATAAGATTAAGGGATGCCTCATCAAAGCCATAATATTTTAATTTGGAACAAAGAAGTTTTTGGTTGATGGTATCAAAAGCTTTAGAAAAATCGAGAAGTACTACCACGGTACATTTCTGCTGATCCCAAGCTCTTAAGACGTCATCTATTACCGTAGATAAAGCCACCGAAGTACTAATTTTTTTTCTAAAACCACATTGAAAATCTGGTAAAAATTTATTAAATAAGACAAAAGTATACAGTTGATTGTATAAAATTTTTTCAAAAATTTTTAAGGGTTGGTAAAATGCTAATAATTCTTAAATCACTGACTTCGGATGGATATGATGTTTTCGATATTGGTTTACCAATTGCGACCTTCCATTGGTCAGGAAAGTAGCCATTTTCTACGCAAAGCTTAATAATATGAACAAAATATATATCAATAACAGGGCTGCAATATTGCAGCATAGATGCCTTAATGCTATCTACACCCGCAGCATCATTTTTAATATTTTTAACACTAAATGCACCTCTGTCAACTTAAAAGAAAAACTGATATTATTTTTAAAAAGATTATTACTATATAACTTAATTTTATTATCACAATTTAATACATTCTGTACAAAAGGTCCAAAATAATCACTAATTAAATTGGGATTCTGCAAATTTTCAGGGATGGTTTTATTGTTTTTATTGCAGACATTTAAATCTTTTAATGCCCTCCAAATTTTACAGTAGTTTTGATCAGGAGACAGTGAATCAAGATACCTTTTTTTTCACGTCTCACTACCGATAGTGTGAAATTTCTTAACCTTTTCTTTTCTAATAAATTCCAATCCAGACGTTTAATTTCTCAGGATGCTGAGTGTAAATATCATGTAATAGATGTGATTTTCGTCAGATCGATTCTGACGATTAACAGTCCTATTTAGGACAAACGAAAACTCATCGGAAAAATGAATGTTGACTACCAAATTCAGATTATTTGTTATTTGTTCATAATCTCGCAAAATTCCAAACGTCTGTCAGTCACCTTCGTTTATTTTTTGTACAAGATGAATTTTATAGGTGTAAAATGTATGTGTCTTTAAAATTCTGCGAATATTCGTACGAGATATGACACACACTAAAGGTAGTTGTATATTGCTTAATCTAGGGTAGATGACGTGGACCAAAACAGCAAGTTCCACTGCTTCGTTTTCCACTATCATTCGATTTGGACCGATTGGTTTTCGGGTTTCCACTGATCCTGTCTCCCTAAACTAAACCAGTTTAATTACATATTTTCGGTGAGCATGTTTATCTAGATTCATTTGATTAAATGGCTGTGTTGCAATATTAGCACATCTACCATTTTCATAATAATAATTTAGGTTAGTTTTACCAGTGATACTCTTGCTGCAGAAGAATAAATTGTTTTAGATCAAAATAAAGTTAAAACTAGTCACAGACAAAACCCTAAGAGATACTAAATTTAAATAAAATTAGATGTAAATACTCTTTAGTCTCCTTTTCTTAGAAAGATAAACAAATGCAATATTTATAATTTTTTTACACAATCAGGATTTCCACAGGACAAAAAATTATTAAGATTTGACTAATTGCAAACTACTACTTTTTTCTTCAAACAATAAAATTAGAATTTAATTAATTTTTTTAAGTAATAAATGTAATGAGAAATATAAAAAACATTTCCTTATTTTCATGTTGGATCTGATAAAAAGAGACATTGATGACCATTAAAATGAGGTATCACATGACGTTTAATTCCATTTAATTTAAGGGTTGAAGCTCACCACTGGGTTGAAATATGCAAGACGTCTTTCAATTATCATTAAAATAAGGTACCAGTCGACCCCTATTTCCATTTAAGATTTTGGGGTTGTAGCTCTCCCCCGCAACGGCGTGGAAGTGACAAGGTTGGTGATATGGGCAAAATATTTCTCCCGGGAAAAAAATTGACGGGTCTGAGCGCTTTTTTTTTAACAAACGGTATGTGAAATACCGGCCTTGTTTCGTTTTGATTGGTCCAACCTGTATGTATGTGACACGTTGGCAGAAGAAGTGGAACATACAGTGCTACGGCTCCCATCTTACTATTTTGTTTTTAAACCCATAGAGCAAATGTAACTCCAATTAAAACCAAACATTAGGTCTGAAAATATTTCACTGACTTTACATTGTAATGTTGTATGCTTAATAAGCAAATGTGCTAATGTTATTCTCCCATGTAGTTGGGAGCTTGAATTAATTAATATAAACATATCATACTTGTTTGCCTTAGAAATTCATTAAATACGTAAATATCAGTTGTAACAAAAATAACTACATAGTGGTTTCTTTGTCACTTATAACTTATAAACATGTCAATCTAAGCTTTAAAAACAACGAATGTTTATATAAATAAACTAAAACACAATGTTTTCAAAATTCATATTGACACCAAAATTGATTGAAACTTATATAATTTGTTAAACTTTTAGCAAAACAAGAAAAATTTTAGTTATTTTTATAAACATAGCATATACTTTAACCAACGGTATAGTTAAATGTCATATCAAATACAGAAATTAAAACATAATTAATTATGTAAACTGAAATTCAATTACTTAGTTGATCAACTAAAGAAAATTAAACCTTAATAACAATTTTTAATTTTACTGTTACTCAAGATGAAAACCCAAAAGAATACATACTGTAATTGTTTAAAAAATTGGAAATAAATCTTTTATATGAGTTCTCAATAAAGAGAAAGTAAGAAAGAAAAGTCTGTTTTCTTTTCTCAAAAAGCTTCAAAAATAGGTAAATTAGGTAAGTTATATTTATTGTCAAAATCAAGTACTATATATATATATATATATATATATATATATATATATATATATATATATTTCTCAGAAGGTAGGCTATGGAAAAATTTGAAATTTTGGCAGCTAACTAAAGTTGATGAGGGCAATTCGCGCAAAATATTTTCAAGATGGCGGCACTTTCGGTTATACTGGACGTAGACGTCAACTTTCTTTTTTTAAATAGAACACCCTGTATATTATCGAATTTTTGGATTCCTCGAAAAATTCTAGGTATATTTCATGTATAATATCCTATTCCTAAGTTGAACTGTTTTTGAGATATTTTGAATTTTATGTAAAAAAATGACGTTTGCAGGTCTAGACGTAACTATAAATATCGGCTTATCAAAGTCTCTATTATTTATTTGCGGGTGGCTTCCTTGTACAAAAGGATCCACTTTAGTGGCCTGTGCTGATTTTTTATAATAACTAAATATAGGGTGATCAAAAACTGACATTAAAGATATACTTTAAAAAATCGTTAAAAGTTACTTTTTTCAAATGGAAACCCCCATTTTTTATAATAAGGGTGACTTTGTATAAAGTTGTCTATTCCAAAAATCTGTAATTTTTGAGTTATTGACGATTTAACATTTTTTTTCTAATAATGCCAGACGGCTTCTAAGTTTTCTTGTTAGTTGGCCATGATAGGGAGCCCTGGCGAGAACAAAACCAATTGGTTACTATAGAAACGTAATATTTATTGTCGTTTGACAATTACCTACTAAAATATTATTTATTTATTATAGTAATTGTAATAACTATTAAACTAATAATGATGCCGGGGCGATTAAATTACACACACGAGGATTATTTGAATTTGTTTATTATCTATGGGGAATCTAACAGAGTTTTAATAAGAACATGCCAGATATTTGCTGATAGATATCCAGATAAACAGAAACCGTCACCGAACAGCGTTAAACAAATGTTGGAAAATTATAAAAATTTTGGAAACGTCAAAAAAATTAATTAGTGGAAGTCCATTGTTGATAATGAAGATGTCGAGATTGCAATTCTGGGATATTTTGCAGCATATCCAATGACATCCTTAGGAAACGTGGCAAGACAATCAGGAATCTCGAGGAACTCAGTGCGTAGGATTCTGTTAAAACATAACTTCCAACCTTATTTAATATCATTGGTTCAACATCTAAAAGACACTGATTTGCCAAAAAGAGTACAGTTTTGCGAGTTTATTTTAACAACAATGGTTCAAAATAACCCTAGATTTTTGGACAATATAATTTGGACCGATGAAGCAGAATTTACTAAAAATGGCCTTTTCGGTAGACACAATTCCCATTTTTGGAGTGATTCGAATCCTTATGCAGTAAGATCGCGGAACTTTCAAGAATCCTGGCAATTTAATGTATTTTGTGCAGTAAGAAACGATGGAATAATAAAACTGAATTTTTACGAAGAAAATTTGAATGATAAGTTATACATTGCCTAAACACAAGGACTTTTTTAATGCAAAATAATCCATTTAGGTAATATTACAATAATTGTTTTTATCAGTTTAGCGTCAATCCAAAATTAGATAAATCATTTAGTAAATATTATTACATAAATAAATTAAATTAAATTATTTATACAGGTCACACTACACTACTTCATACAAATACTGGTCCACATACCGTAACACATCATATCTAAAAAATTATATCGTCCTAAGCTTTATAGAAAAGTTGTCTTTAGTTATATATTTACAAGCTATTTATACAGGGTACTTTAGAAAATCATAAAATCCTAAACATTCCTTTTTTATTGAGCACTCTTCAGATTAAATTAGTTGAATTTTGATGTATTTTGTTTCTTCTTAAATCAATAAATCGATGAATATTATCAAAGCATTTCTTTCCGTAAAATTATGTCTATAAACTTTTGTAGGAGAAAGATATCTGAATATTCTTGAAAAGTTGGACAACGAATGTTTAAGTAATTTACCTTTGGCAGAACATAGTCAAATTTTCGACCAACACGATGGCGCCCCACCACATAGAACCGTTGCAGTTACTAACTTTTTACAAGCTACGTTTTATGACAAGTGGATTGCCAATAATGGACGTTTCCTGTGGCCTCCTCGTTCCGCGATCTGACAGTCTTAGACTATTTTAATCCAGTAACAACGAAAGGGGGCTGTATGGCAAGGGTAAGGGACGCGTTCGAAAGTTTATCTCCAGCTTCAATTAGAGCGGCCACCCACGAGGGATTTATTCGGAGATGTGAAAAATGTTTGGAAGTACAAGATGGATATTTTCAACATTTATTGAAAACATAAGTTGTGCTCTTGTGTAGACTAGACTATAATGGGAATAGGCTAATTAATTAATTTTTTTCTTCACGGTTTCAACATTTTTATAGTTTTCCAACATTTGTTTAGCGCTGTTCGGTGAGGTTTCTGTTTATCTGGATATCTATCAGCAAATATCTGGCATGTTCTTGTTAAAACTCTGTTAGATTCCCTATAGATAATAAACCAAATCAAATAATCCTCGTGTGTGTAATTTAATCGCCCCGTCATGATTATTAGTTTAATAATTGTTGTAATTACTATAATAAATAAATAATATTTAAGTAGGTAATTGTCAAACGACAACAAATATTACGTTTCTATAGTAACCAATTGGTTTTGTTCTCGCCAGGCCTCCCCGTCATGGCCAACTAACAAGAAAACTTAGAAGCCGCCTGGTATTATTAGAATAAAAATTAAAATTTGTCAATAATTCAAAAACTACACATTTTTGGAATAGACAACTTTATACAAAGTCACCCTTATTTTAACTGTTAAATAAGATAAAGTTATAGAAATTGGGGGTTTCCGTTTGAAAAAGTAACTTTTAATGATTTTTTGAAGTATATTTATAATGTCAGTTTTTGATCACCCTATATTTATTTATTATAAAAATATTAGCACAGGCTACTTAAAGTGTACCCTTTTGGACAAGGAAGCTAACCGCAAATAAGTAATAGAGACTTCGATAAGCAGATAATCATAGTTATGTCTAGACCTGCAAACGTCATTTTTCAAATTAGAGAGGTACGATAGATGACTATCCGCTACGGTTGCTCGCGGCGGTGAGTGTTGATCAAAAACAAGTTAAATTATCTAAACTAAAACTGGAATAATGCATGCTAATTAAGAATCGAATGTAAGACTCTCCAGATATTCAAAAGGAGGAAAAATCGCTTGCGTCCCTCAAAACGGCATACACCCTGCCAGCGTCAATTATGCTGTTTTTAACTTAGATATCTAGGTCAAACCTCTAACATATTATGTCAAACGCCTTAGGAAAACTCAGAAACCAGACTTCAATCTAATATCATGTTCCATTTCATTCAGATATATGCACAGCATACAACAAACATGAAAATGCAGACATGAGAAAGATAATATTGCAAAAGTTAGACGTTCCGATCCTACATTGTCTAAAATATTTTTTTTATTATTTTTCACCTCTCTAAGAGTTAACACAATGCACATTACTATGTCTTACTATTCGACAGAGGGGCGAGTTCTGAACTGAGTATGTGTGCCTAAAATGTGAAATAGTGATCTCGTCCTTAGAGACCTTTGGGGGACATTAATATTAATTTGGTCCAGAATATTGGAACAATCTATAAAATTGTTTAAAATTTTAAATAAAAAAAGTACATCAAAATTCTTCCGCCTACTCTCTAGTGACATCAAGTGAATGCGATTACGTGCCAGAGAAATATCGTTATTGGGTATAACAAATTTTTGTTTATAACTAAGACAAATATTTTATAAATCTATTTTGAATATTCTCCAACCTGTTACTGAAGGTAATTTGCTGTGGACTCCAAATAATGCTAGCAAAGCACAATTTGCTCAACGCAAAGGAGTTAAATAAACACATGACGGATTTAACGTTATTGAAGGGTCTACATTTTCATATGACGTAACCTAACATTTTTGCAGCAGAATTTGCGACCGATTCGACATGCAAGTCGAAAACTAGTTTAGAGTCAAATATGACACCTAAATCTTCGGTAGTATTGTTTTTGTTTAATAGGGTATTTTTTAAATGGTAGGGCTGACCTATTTGGTTTAGATTTCGTGAGAATGTAATAATTAAATTACGTTTATTGTTTTTACGATTATTATTGTACATTTTGATATACAATTATTGTTGTACATTTTGATATATTCAGAAAAAGACTATTATCATCGCAATATTTCCCTAACCAATCCAGATCACTCTCACTCACTTATCACAATCTTCAGGAGAGGTAATAGGAAAGTAAATTTTTTATTTATTTATTTATTTATTCACAGCAACACTACAGAGTATCAAATAACTCCAAATGGTTCAGTCTAAATCTAACTATAAAATGTAAATAAGTCAATAACCTTAAAACTATGGATAAATTGAGCCATAAACAAGACAAAAGTTAACCATCCAAAGACACGATTCTGACATTAAGCACATTAAAAAATATGGAAAATAGAAAACATCGACTACAAAAAAAAACAAACTACATTAACATTAGTTTAAAATTGCTCGTTTAAAGCGCATAAAATTACCTGTAAAGAGGTCATATTGCGTAAAATGTCTATTGTAATTTATGACCATTTTATCGGCAAAAGAATTATTACCATAGTTTGTGCGATGAAAATTTTCATAAAATAAAGCCGTGGAACGGGTATGTCTCCGTGGAATCCGAAATAAAATATTAGCGAGCAAATCACTACAATCGATAAGCCCATTCAAAACTTTGTACAGGAAAAGGGCCATCGCATTTCGCCGACGTTCCTGAAGGCTAGTTAGTTCAACTAATTGGATTCTAGTGCTGTATGGTATGTCTTTATAAGGAAACTTATATTTGAAAAGAAGGAACTTGGCAAATCTATTCTACACTGCCTCGATACGTTGTATATGACACAAATTTGACGGAGACCAAACAACACTACAATATTCCAGAATACTTCTGACTAGACAGTTATATACAGACAAAATAGCTTTAGTGTCATAGATATGTTCAGAGTTTCTTTTCAAAAACCCGAGCATTCTACAAGCTTTCATGATGATATTTTCTATATGTCTCTTAAAATTCAATTCTTTGTCGAAAGTCACACCCAAATCATTAATAACGTCCACAGAGTCTAGAGTGACAGTATTGATAGAGTAATCAAAAAGTACTTGATCATTACATCTGTAAACGCGCATTATTTTACATTTTTTGATATTAAGACATTTATTTTGATTATCTAGATCCTCCTGAATAGAAAGGCAATCATCAAGCATCAATTATTTCCGCGTATAACAGACATTTTTTTTTTTAAATACTGATATAACACTATTTATCAATAACAGAAACAGTATTGGACCCAAATGGGATCCCTGAGGAACTCCCGAAATGACATTAATTTCGCGCGATGACAGTCCATTCAGCTTAACACATTGTTTTCTTCCATCAAGGTAGGATCTAAGCCATTCGAGGTATGTACCACACACACCAATCGAATGAAGCTTATTGAGAAGAAGTCCATGATGCACACTGTAGAAGGCCTTGGATATGTCAGTGTAAATTACATCGACCTGGTGTCCATTCTCGATGTTCAGAGTCAAGTCGTTCTGGAATAGGGCAAGATTTGTTGTTGTGGATCTACCTTGGAAGAAGCCGTGTTGTTCAACTGCTATAAGGTGTTTATAGGTCCTAAATAGTTCATCAGTTATTATTGACTCGAACAATTTCGCTACAGTTGACAATAATGAAATCCCCCTATAGTTTTTAATATCAATTTTCGATCCGGATTTAAATACGGGGAACAGGGTGGACCATTTCCAGACTGAAGGGAATCTTCCAGAATTAAAAGACCTTTGAAAAATATGACATAACGGCATGGATAAAACGTCAGAACATTTTTTGTAGAAAATCCATTGATCTGATTTTATTTTCAATTTCTTCTGCTGTGAAATTGTGTGTAGATAGCATGCAACCAAGTAAGTCGGGAAGGGCGAGAGGAGTGACAGAGCCATAGTTCGAGAAACAGGATTGGAAGTGATCTGCAAAAGCATTTACGATGTCTTCAGCACTCTCGATTGGTTCGCCATTGAGTTCAAGTTCTCGAGGAATACCATTATCTTTACGTAGGGAATTGACATAGGACCAAAAATATTTGATGTTAGATGGTATCATGTGTTCTGTATTAGTTACATACATAAGATAGCAGTACTCGATCATGAACTTAGTTTCACGTCTAACCTCAGAATATTTCAAATAATCGGAATGCTGATGAGTATATTTAAACTTTTTGTGAAGTTTGTTTTTATGATTTATAAGCTTTTTTAAATCGTTGCTATACCACTTAGGATACTTATCTTCTACAATAGTCTTTAGAGGAACATACATTTCAATAGCACCGTCGAGTGTATTATAAAACTTATCAACAATAATATCCACATCATGCATGACCAGAATAAAACTCCAGTCAATGTCACTCAGATGGATGTTAATTGCAGGAAAATTTGCCTTGCCAAAATTATGAACAGTAATATTTGTTCGGTTCTCTAATGTTGGCAAATTTCTGACACTAAAAGAGATTTCCAGTGGTGGGTGATGAATATCAGCATTAATTAATGGGTCATTACAATTATCCACACAGACATAATCAAAAGCATCCTGCAAGACCAGATCTAGAATTCTGTCGTTTGTGTTCTTTATTGAATTCATTTGTTGCAACTCAAGGTAATAGATGCTGTCGAAAAGTGTCACCCCTGGGCCGGACATAACATTTGTAGGAATCAGGTGACCGTCCTCTTCTACCCATTTAATATGTGGTAAATTGAAGTCTTAACAGATAAGAAACTTTGCACTCTCATTAGAATTCTTTAGTGCTTCCAGAGTAGTCACAAAATCCTCATACAAGGTGGTAGCCGAATTCGGTGGAAAGTATACCGCCCCCAAAATAATAGTTTCGTTCTCGAGTCCAATGGACACCCACAGATCTTCATAGCAGTTGTTAATGCTACCATTCAATTGTTCAGGACACAATTCAGGCTTAACAGCAATGAGAGTACCGCCGCCCCTCTCGCAATGCAAATGCACGTAATCTCTGTCGCATCGGAAAACTCGGTATTCCATGGAAAAAATCTCCAAGTCATTTATATTATTAGAAAGCCAAGTTTCTGTTAACACAATTATATTGTAATTGGAATTTTTAACGGCCAAAGAGAATTAAATTGTTTTTGTGCGAAGCCCTCTAACATTTTGGTAATAAAGAACTATGTTCCTTGCTTCTGATAAGCTCATAGAGGTACGAGTTCTAGGCGGAGTACCGAAAAATTTTGACAACTGGTAGCTTCTGCGTTAGTGTCGAAGCCACTTCTGGTCATAGTATTTGGTGGCATGCCGGGCAAACTCACACTTGGTTTTGACATCCTGTCACAAATATTTTTGATCAATTTACATTTATCGTCATAGTGTAAAAATTCCATTTTTAAAGTCATCTGCATAAATTACAAAATTGCAATATTTGAAACAGCAATTAATTTTGTTTATATAAATAATAAAGAGTAAAGGACCTAAATGTGACCCTTGGGAACACCGGATGTGGCTAAAAATGGTTGTGACAGAAAATCCTGAAGAAAAACAAACTGCGTTCGGTTCTTTATATACGATTCGACCTATCTGAGAAGGCTTTCTCCCACACCGACTTCAGCCAAACGACCCAACAAAATACTGTGACTTATCTTGTCAAATGCCTTGCTAAAGCCGCTGTACACGGCATCCACCTGAATTCGTTGGTCCTTGTTACTATGTAAGTATTCACAAAATATAAACAAATTTGTCTCCAGAGAACGACCACGAATAAAGCCATGTTGTTCCGAAATTATCACGTTTTTTTACAAGGATAAAAATATATTCGTAAATAATTTTCTCCAAGAGTAAAACTTTATTTTCTGTTTTTGACCACTTTTTAAAATCGACAACAGTTTGCAATTTTAAATTATTGTTAAAAGGGATTTGAATAAAAATTGCGGGCATTATCTGACTTTTTTTGGAGTCAAGTGCGTTCAATGCCTCTAAAACTTTATTTTATGTTAAGACAACAGTTTGCAATTTTAAATTATTAGGGATTTGAATAAATTGATACCTCTCAGGCACGAAAACACTCTCAAAGTATGTCCCGAATAAATCGCCTAATTAATATATTAAAGAAATCTTAGTTTATAAGCATATAAGCAGAAATCTATGCCTAAATCGATGGTCCGCATATAGTACGGAAGCGTCAGTTACCAGATCGATCGAGAAATAGCATTACCCATATTAAAAATTGGTTTAAATTTACAATTTTTACAAATGAAATCCAGTTATAACGAAATGACTGTTTATTTTGTTATACAGACAGATCCTTTAATACATTTCCTGTACAATGAAATCGACCCAGATAGTTTCCTTGCAGTAATTAAGTAGTTAGGAACCATTTTTTTTAAATTATAAAATTAAAATTTGTATGGCATTCAAACAATCCTCGGCAAACAAGTCACAAAAGAAACCTCAGCCGCCGAAATCTGTTTGAGGAATATCTGAAACTATCTAGGATTAACTCTCAAAGATCTCGCGAACTTTCCAAGAAAGTTTCCTCGTCGGGATCTTGTTGTTCGTCTTGAAGTTTTAACTTATCCGAAAGTCGTTTATTATTGATGACTGTTTTGGATACAAACTAAGCACGATCATCGCGTACGCTATCGCTGTTTAACAACTTATTGAGCTTATTTATCCTGCCCTCGATAAAGTTAAACTTATCTTCGCGAATATAATATTGAATCAATAACGTTTATTTTTACTAGCTAAGATCTCAAAGTTTAAAGGCGGTAAATCCCATACGGAACCCACCAATCACAACACTGATTATTCAAAGTGCTTCTTATTGGTTGATCGTTTATTTCGGTAAGTATTAAAAAGTTTTGTTGAATTTTCAGTGTGAGCCTCGTGGCTCAGTGATAGGATTATCGACTTTTATTACAATTGATGTATGTTCGAATTCCGGTTCAGGCGATTTTTTTTTCAGTTTTTTTTAACAAAACTTATAATTTTGTTTGTAGTTGTCTTTTAAAAATCGGATTGCGTATACTTAGCCCTGCTTAGGCTTTTTCTGAGGTGATGTAAAAAGTGAATCTATATTAAAATAGTTATTTATACTATAAGGGATGTAAGTAACATTTACTAGCTGAGGACGAGTTTGCGCCCGAGCGATAGCGAGGGCTGGCAAAAAAGTTCGAGGCAGGCTAATGTACTTACATCCCATATAGTATATAACATTTTTCCCCTTCCCTATATTGTATGTTTACAAGAAAATGCTGGATATATTTTTGGATTTTCATTACCATTACATTCGATAGCATTCTCATTAAATTATGAAGGCAGCCGTGATCCGTTGCCAGAGCATCATAAGCGGTTTTTATTTTATCAACAACGTCAAGTTGACAATTCATAGCGAAAAGTTTGAAGAAGTCGAATTGTTTGATTCTGTTTGGACAAAATAGATGTTTCAGACATAGAAGAATCAGCGAATATTGCTTGTTTATCTCTACTACCGGAAAAGTAAAAAAAAAGGTATGAAGCAGCATATAAATCCTTTAAGAATTGGTACCAAAGCAAGACGGCTACTGCAGTCTCAGAAACCTGGTTTTTGGCGTATTTCCACTAAAAAAGTCCCCATCAAGCTTATGGTGTGAATATCGATGTTGAAGTCCACCCTTTTTATAAAGGAAAATATAGATATTTCCTATCCATATTCTATATCCAAAACTTCGAGCACTTTTATAAAGAAAAAATGATGATTATAGACCCAAAAAATTGAATGTGTTTAACAGGAAAGATGTAAATAAGTTCATGCTTGAAGCACCTGATGATATATACTTATTGATGAAGGTCGTAATGGTAATGGGAGTTGCTGGAGCGTGCCGTTCTAATGATCTGTGAGATGAAAATAGACAATGTTTGTTAAAATAAGTCAAGAAGTCATAATTGTGACCATTCCTGACTCCGAAAATGGAATGTCACGTACATTTACAGTGACAAAAAGTCACGACACTTGTCATTTCAAAATAATTCAAAAGTACGTTGATACAAGATCCCACATGACTTCTATTAATCTGCGCTTCTTTATGCGATATCAAAATCGAAAGTGCTTAAACCAGCCTGTCTGGAAGAATACGTTTTAGTAAATTCCAAGTAAAATTGCGAAATTTCTAAATTTAAGAAATTTAAAATGTATACTGGACACTCTTTTAGAAGAACTTTCTCCCGTTGGACGCCAAACACGCTCTCGACCATCTAGAGATCTGAGGCAATACCTGGATTCGTTTGTAACCAGAACATTTTCCCATTCATTTTCGGTCCAGTGATGATGTTCCCTAGCAAATCGAAGACGGGCGATCCGATGTTCTCTGGTAAGCTCTGGTCCCGTTGCAGATCTCCTGCAAAATAGGTTTGCTCTGTTCAACCTTCTTTGCACTGTTCTTTCGCTAATATTAACATTCCTTACGTGCTGCAATTCACTACAGATTCGCGCAGCTGTAGAACATTGATCACGTAGATGATGAAACGATCATCACGATGTGTGAAGCTTCTAGGCCGAGCTGATTCTGGACGCCTGGCATAAGATAAGAACCTGTTTCCGAAAGTCGAGAGGAGACACGTTGCACTGTACTTCTCGAACATCCATATCTTCTTGTAACATACGTTTGGTTTCTTCCGTCTTATAATAAAGCCACAATGGCAGCCGCAACTTCTGGACTCAAAACCATTTTTGCCGAAACGTATGACAAGACAACCGCAACTAATAACTATTGGCCTACCATGATTTTCGTACCTGCTCTGATTCGAATTAAATGTATGACGTACAAATACCAAATCTGATATTTTTGAACAGTATTCGTTAAAATCGTGTATCCCTGACACAAATAGAGTTATCGAGGTGACCAAAAAAACAAAAGGTTTGGAAAAAACGCATCATGTTAAAGAATAAATTTGCAAACCTTTTGCACTGCGAGATAATTCTACAAAGTACTCAAAATATAGACTGAAAAGACTGATTCTTGATTCTCCTGGTATAAGCACTCTTCGGAAGACATTTTCTCTTTGATCAAAGAAGTTTCAAAAACTAGAATATCATATCTGTATTTTGCCAAAGAATTAATAAAATCGGCCGAAATATAAAAATGTTATTAAACATTAAATTGTGTTATGATTTTTAATGCCGGTCAGTGTATATAGAAATATACACACACATAAATACACACAAACACACACTTGCATATATAAATGACTGTTTAAAACATTACACTTCTTGACATGCGCAGTCGGGTAAAAAGAGTGGTATTAATAAGTTTTCTAGATGTAATTTTCTAGTTTTGGAAAAATTTAATATATTTTCCTGATTTTTATTTTACCATATATATTAACACTTTAAGCCTATTGACATATTTTAAATGGAATCGCCTCATGCAGTCTTTAACAAAACATCTCGTATAGTTTCAATATCGCATGTGTAAAATTTGAAAAATTACTTATTATAAAAGACAGATAGATTTAATAAAAGATATTGATAATAAATCCACGCCAAAAAAGAAACGTTTCTCTAGATTTACTGAGTTTATCCCATAAAAAAATATTAACCTCCAATAATGTGAAATGAGTAACCTCCGTTGCCTCCCACGATTTAATTTAATTTCCTATATTTTCCGACTTGGCTATGTACATAGTTTTATTTGAAATGTCTACAAAATACACGAAAAACAGAAAATTATTGCAAGAACAAGATAATTGAAACATGAACTTAGATTTATTACTCTCAAAGTAGAACAGCTATTTGAAGACGAAAATGTCTACACAGTTTTAAAGAAACTCGCATAAAAATAATGGAAAGATTTTGTTGAATAAATCTGTCACCTTCTTAAATGTTTTAAAGGAACACATTTCAAAAATGTAGTATAATAAGAAATAGGGTTGTAGTTAATTATATTATAAAAAGCACAACAAAAAATTAACCTACTATTAAGTATGATTTTTTTACTTGACAAAATTGTCCGCGGCAAACAATGAAATGATGCCCAAATCTTCACGATTATGCGTATTGGAATGCGACCATTAAAACAATAATTTGTCACTTATACAAGGTGTAACGTAATGATTTGACATTTGAATATCGTATTTTCTCCTGTGAGAATAACTTACATTTTTTGTGTCAACAGAATATATTGTATATGGATGGTACAAAATTCAAAATTGAAAACAGTTATTTCTTCATAGAACGGAAGCTTTCACGGCTTTGGTAAATTAAGAAATCATGGTTCTTGGGATTAGACCGTGTCAAATTGGAATTACTATCCGACGTTTCGCCTTCGATTGCAGGAGGCATCTTCAGGGATCTTTACTCTACGAGATCTGACCACTGAATGAGCTCGAAAAGATTCGGGAGGGCTTTTATGTGTGGTGTTTTATGTGTTAAGATCGGTTTCCACGTGTGATGTATACCGTAACCCGTGTCTCTATTTTTTTTATGTTTTTGTATGTTTAAATATTTCAATAGATTCTCTAACTTTTCGTTTATAAAAACCTGGAACCGATGATAGAACCTTGGTTTCTTTTACATTTATGAAATGACCAGTGTTATGCTGGTGTTCAGCTACAGCAGATTGAACAATTTGTTTCTTTTGAATACATCGTTCATGTTCCTTAAGTCCAATTGATATTGAGCGTCCTGTTTCTCCCACATACACTTCTCCACAGGAGCAAGGAATTTTATATACTCCTTCTGTTTGAAAAGGTACAAGATCTTTCGGGGATCGCAAGCATTGTCCAATCTTCTTATGTGTATTGAAGATTGTACTTATGTTGGACCGCCAAAGTAACCGTCCTATTTTGCCTGTAGTGCCATGTATGTAGTGAAGAACAATACTACCTAATGGTGGCTCTTTATTATTCTCTTTTGGTGGAGTTGGTTTACTATATCTTTTAATTGAACGCATAATATCTTCAGTGCAATAGCCATTCCCTCTGAGAACTTCGATGTAGAATCACTTGACACAAATGTTTCTGTCAACGTCTCAATTTCCATTATATCAGACATACTGGATAACAATAATCTTGATAAGAACTTAATAGACCTAGTGGAAGCTTGTCTTACATGTACTTATTTCATTTTTCAAGGGACTTTTTATGAACAAACTTCAGGGGCAGCTATGGGATCTCCTCTATCACCTGTAGTAGCGAATATCTTTATGGAAGCCTTTGAGGATATTGCTCTAACATCCGCTCCACTAAAACCGAAACACTGGTTTAGATATGTAGATGATACTTTTGTTGTTTGGCCTCATGGACAGGATAATCTCCTCATATTTCTGGACCACCTTAATCAGCAAAATCATAATATCAAATTCACGATGGAAATTGAATCTAATGGAACAATTCCCTTTCTAGATGTATGTGTTCAAAGGAAGGAAAATGGTACATTAGGACATTCTGTGTATAGAAAACCGACGCATACAAATAGATACTTAAACGCAAATTCTCAACACCATCCAGCACAAAAGAAATCGGTTATTAACTCACTAGTATTCAGAGCTATTTCGATTTCTGATAAAGATTCCTTAACATCGGAAACATCGAAACTGACCGAAGCTCTCAGAGGGAATGGCTATTGCACTGAAGATATTACGCGTTCAATTAAAAGACATAGTAAACCAACTCCGCCAAAGGAGAATGACAAAGAGCCATCATTAGGTAGTGTTGTTCTTCTCTACATGCATGGCACTACAGACAAAATAGGACGATTACTTCGGCGGTCCAACATACGTACAATCTTCAATACACATAAGAAGATTGGATAATGCTTGCGAACTCCGAAAGATCTTGTACCTTTCCAAACAGAAGGAGTATATAAAATTCCTTGCTTCTGTGGAGAAGTGTTTGTGGGAGAAACAGGACGCTCAATATCAACTAGACTTAAGGAACATGAACGATGTATTAAAAAGAAACAAATTGGTCAATCTGCTGTAGCTGAACAACAGCATAACACTGGCCATTTCATAAATGTAAAGGAAACCAAGGTTCTAGCATCGGTTCCAGTTTTTTATAAACGAAAAGTTAGAGAATCTATTGAAATATTTAAACATACAAAAAATTTCAATAGAGATACGGGTTACGGTCTACATCACACGTGGAAATCGATCTTAACACAGGGTTACGGTTCGGCAAGCACAAGTCGAGTATAAAAGCCCGCCTGAATCTCTTCGAGCTCATTCAGTGTTCAAATCTCGTGAAGTAATGATCCCTGAAGATGCCTAGGGCATTCGAAGGCGAAACGTAGGATAGTAATTCCAATTTGACACGGTCTAATCCCAACAACCACAATTTCTTAGTTATTTCTTCAATTAAAATGCAAATAAATAATTACAAAAATCATGTGATTTCCAAAACTATTATAAAATCATTTAAAAAAAAACGTTATATATAAAACTCGTCAAAACTATAACAATTTTTATTTAAAAGGTAGTTTTTCAGTATTCTTTAAAAACGCTTACATTAACGGCATCTCTCATATTTGCATCTAGCTTGTTAAAAAATTTGCATCCGGTAAAATAAATATATTTTTGAAATCCAGATCCATGATTCACAGGCAATAGAAGTATTTTTAATTTGGTATTATAATTGTGGTCTGCCCTTACTTCCTGAAAAGCATATCTATGCTGATAGACAAACCTACAAACCTTGTATATATATCTGCTACAGTCAACATTTTCAAATTTTTAAAAGCAGTTCTACATGATTCTCCGAATTTTAGGCCAACAACAATACGAACTGCATACTTTTGCAATACAAAAACTATCGATATTAGCACTCATCCCCCAATTTAATATTCTATATCTAATTCTTGAGTAAATGTTGGCGTAATAAAGAAATAAAAGTGTTTCCTTACTGCAGTGCATAGACATAAACTTATGTGCATAACAGCAGCAACGCAACTTACTGCAAAGACCCTCAATATCCGGATGCCATTTTAAGTTTTCGTCGAGAATGACCCTTAACAATTTAGATTGATCTGCTGAACGTAAATGCAAATTCGTACCTTGAAACAATTCTAAATGATACTGATAGGCTTAAGGGAAAAATTAACGAGTATCGTTTTATTTTTAATTAAATTAAGTTTGTTTTTTTCTGACCATTTTAAAATTTTTGTGTTCGTTTCTTCAGCAGTTATCTTTAAGAATGCAGGATTTTCTTTAACTATCAAAACATTTGTGTTGTAGGCATAAGAAATGACGAGTTATTAATAAAATTTATGAGGTCATTTCCAAAGACTAGAAGAAGGAAAGGCCCCAAAATCGAGCCCTGGGGAACACCCTTCTCGATAGTCCTGCAACTGCTTTGCGCCGTTAACAGATACCAGTTGTATTCTATTTGACAAGTATAACTTATTAAAATTCAGCGACTGACCTCTTATACCATACCTATAAAGTTTAGTAAGCAAAATTTTGTGATTTACTACATCAAATGCTCGTGAAAAATTTACATATATTCCCAATACAAGCAATATTTAAGAAATTATTAAATCTTCTATTTCCCGTTGGTCATCTTCTATTTGGACAGTTCCCAAAAACTAGATTCTTCTGGAAAACAAAAATGGCAAGCAGTTATTGACTACATTATGTTTAAGTGATGCACAGTTAATGATAACTATTCCCTTCCAAATAGTTTTTGACTCTGATTTTCATCAGACTCACTCCCAAAAGTAGATTAAAGGTAAATAACAGCCACTACGAAATCACTAGAAAGCCGTTTGGACTCAAAATGTTTCGTATCCTCCGGTTCTCTATGTATCGATAAGCAAGTGTATGTGAAGACGAGAATGTTGAGTCAAACGCGCCGAAGTTGCAAAATTTCTCCTGACAAATTTTGTTACATTTGTGGAGAATTTCTGGTGAAATCACAAGCCAGGCCATTTTTCAAAAATGTAAAAAAAGCCTACTTTAAATATTTTGGTGTGTTAATTGAGGATCAAGATAGGTGGGAAGGTGGGTTCCCAATGTGTGCTGTGTTAGTTGCAGTGTATCACTGGTGCAGTGGATGAATGGAAAGAGAAAAAGTATGCCTTTTGCAGTTCCAATGGTACGCGAGAACCCACCAATCATTCTGACGATTGTTATTTTTGTTATTCCAAAAAGGGAAAGCACAATATAGAATATCCAAATTTGCAATCTGCCATACGACCTGTTCCTCATAATGCAAATTTGCCAGTGCCGATTGCGCCTTTAAATTGGCAAGCTATTGATTTGAGAGATAATGGAGATAACGCATCATCAGGTAGTTCAGAAGAACAGTGCACCGATCCTACTTTTACCACAGGTCCCAGTTCCGGCGAGCCACATTTGATTTTTCAAAGTGAATTAAATGCTTTAGTACTTGATTTGGGGTTGTCCAAGCAACAGTCAGAACTTCTGGGTTCCCTTCTTAAAAAATGGAGCCTAATGGCCAAAGAAACAAAAATTACGAATTTCAGAAAATGAAATACTATGTTTTCTGAATTCTACAGTATGGAAAATTCGCGTGTGCGTGTGCTGATATAGACAGTTTAATGCAGGAACTTGATATTGAATATTCTCCCCGTGAGTGGCGCTTATTCATAGACTTATCTAAATATAACTTAAAAGCTGTGTTATTGCATAATGGAAATTTAAAACCCTCTATACCAGTTGCCCATTCAGTTGCAATGAAAGAAAATTATGAAAATATGCGCACGATTTTGGATAAAATAAACTACAATAGGTAAAATGGCAGATATGTGGGGACTTAAAAGTACAAAATATTGCTGTTTTCTTTGTTTATGGGACAGTCGTACAATAAATCAGCATTTTGTAACAAAAATTTGGCCAGAAAGAAGCGAATTTCATCCGGGATCTCAAAATGTTAAATTTATACCTCTTGTTCCCAAAAAAAAATTGCTGGACGATGTCAATTTTACGGAAAAGCTTACCAGGTAGGAACTCAGAGTATGGAATTTATTTGTTAATGTAGTAAAAGGATTTTTAGGCAACAATATGGATGAAAATTATTAACAATTAGTTAATGAACTCTTAGAAGCCTATAAAGCGCTTGGTGCCAGAATGTGATTAAAAATTCACTTCCTCCATTCCCATGTGTCATTTTTTCCTAAAAATTTGGGAGCTGTTAGTGACGAACAGGGCGAAAGGTTTCACCAAGATATCAGAATAATGGGAATTCGGTACCAAGAACGATGGGATCCAGCCATGATGGGTGACTACTGTTGGTTTTTGAAGAGAGAAGATAGGACACCTCATAAACGGGAAAAATAAAGTTTAATTAGGGTTTTAAGTTAATATTTTTCTCGTTTGCTTTTCTCTTAGATGTATGGTATGTTTAGTAAACATAGTCAATAAACAGGGTTAAGAATTTTCTGAAATCATTTTTTCTATAGATATTAAGTATCGTAACATTCGATATGGTTCTACAACTCTAACAAGAAAACCCTACAACTTTCTTTTTGTCATTTTCGTATATGGATAGGTCCATTTTATTAGATTATGCTATTCTGATTTATGTTACAACAAAAAAATTTTTTTTGTCGGCCGGTGTTCTTACTTACTTACTTTTTGTCTTGATCTTGCTTACCAGCTCTTTGTATTACAAGCCAAAAAGACGAACATTTTTATGAAGCACTACCCAATATGATATTTTTATCTAGATCGTCAGCCTCCTGTCTAAATTATATTGCATTTGTTGATTAAATATGGCTTAAATACTCTAGGGGAACTACGACTACGACTGCCTGCGAAAATTTGACATCCAATTAGCAAAGACCAAGAACAAACCGAGCTTATATTATAAAAGAGATAAATCAATAATGTTCAGAATATTGTATTTTTAAAATGTGTACTTGGGTTAGCTAACACATTTTTTAATACATTATAATAGTGGGTAAAATATACTCTGATCGTGTTTACATATCCTTTATATGACCTAGGGTAAGTTTTGTATCCCCAACATGAAGTTGGGGAAATTTCTTAACCATAAATCATGAAGTATGTAAATGTGCGTATACGTAATTCCATTGCAAAATCTGCTGTAACCGATAAGCTATCACGAAAACAGAATGTTAAATATTTGAATAATTAATTTCTCCTTTGCCTTGTCAATGTAAAGTGTGATAAAAGCAACCTTGAAAAACAAATTTGTTATTAACTTGTGTGGTGATTTATGTAAATAAAAATGTTGAAGTATTAATTTTACGTAATCTTACAAGTGTATGATTAATGAACGCGGATTTACATATTATGAAAGATTTGCCATTCCATTTTACTAATTCGAAATACTAACTGGTAAGAAAAATTAGTAAAACACTGGCGTGGAAATGTTAATATTTTTGTAAATTAACTTAATTTATTGCATAGGTAATATAATGCGATTCTGATCCCATTTTTAGATGTTCTTTTAGATCGTACGACTGTACACAAGTGTGGACCCATCGAGTTAAAGAAAATGTATTGTATATAATATAGATAATAATAATAATTTATTATTGGATATTTAAATTATCAATTGATAAATAAATTAACATTGTTAACAACTAAAAACAATGACAACTTGACCAGGACCAAAAGGTTCACAAGTTGAACTCCTATGTAACACGTCCCTCTCCGGCTCCATATCTTCCACAATAATTGTTGGGGTCGATTATCCAATTTGAAGTTCTTGATTATCCCTTAATTTACTTTGAATCTCTTGATTATCGCAAAAAACTGGGATTAAGGTGCGGGTCTTTCTTCGAAGCAAAAAATCTGAATTAGATATTAGATTGGCCTTTGACGTATTGCTATGATAAATAATAGTTAACATTGGATCGCTACCATGATCTTGAATGCTCTGCTGAATAAATTTTTTACAACTTGGTCATGGCTTTCTACCATGCCATTGGAAGTAGTTAATTTATTTTTGTAGAAATTAGCAATAGGCATTAACCTTGTATATGTAGACGACACTTTTGTAATATGGCCTCATGGTCCAGAAAACCTACCTGGGTTTCTCGATCATCTGACTCAACAACATGCTAATATAAAATTACAATGGAAATTGAATCAGAGGGGATGATTGCCTATCTAGATGTTCCTGTACAAAGGAAAGGAGATGGTTCTCTTAGGACACTCTGTATATAGAAAACCAACGCATACGAACAGGTACTTAAATTTAAATTCCCATCATCATCCAGCACAGAAGCAATCAGTTATTAATTCATCGGTTTACAGAGCCGTCGCGATTTGTGACCAAAATTCTTTACAATCGGAAACAGAGAAACTGACTCAAGCTTTAAGAGGGAATGGATACTGCACCTTTAGATTTCTCGTCTTAGTTGTAGTCTCCCGGTAAACCCTGTATAACTTTGTTCGTAACACATTATTATTATTTATTTATTTTCTGATTACATCATGCATATATATAATTGCAAATAGCATGCCATCCAAACGATTTCGTCGCTCCATGCAAATATTCTTCGCCAAAATAAACACACGTAACAAACAACTCCCTTAAGAAAGTCCATTAAAAATGCACGAGGTCCTTAGGGAAACTAACTCGCTCTCTTGACCCCAAAGGGTTCAATCGCAAGTTTCATTTACCGAAAACTCACGCTGCGAATACTGATGAGGCAAAAAGTTACACGGTGAGCATGAAGTATGAAGTATTTTGGATGGACTTTTAACATATCCAATTTTATTTAAATTCTTGTTTGTTTTTTGTCATAATAAAATTCAATTTTCATCAGAAAAATAATGCAAAGTAGTTATAATACGCGTTTTGGGCAAGGTCTAATAGAACAAGTACAACATTTTGTTAAAAAATCTACTCCCATCAACACAGTGAAAACTAAATCATCAATTTGGTTTAAGTTTATGGATTTTTGTAAAGAACGGCAGTACAAATGGCTTTCTTCTACTCCTATAAGTAAAATTACCAGCATTCTAGAAGACTAGGGTTTCAATACTACACAATACGTGGTGCCAACAAGATGGATGTCCGGCCCACAGTATTAGAGAGGTGATGGAGGTCCTCAGAAATACTTTTGGCGATAATATTATTTCCAATAATGATCCCATTAGGTGGCCGACCAAGACACGTTATACCCCTTGACTTTTGTTTAGGGAGATACCCCAAAAATGAGAAACATGAGATTTATCCGCCCGAAAATCGTCAGGAATTGGAAGACAGGGTACAAGACAACAGAAACACATTAAGAAGAGTTTTACTCACTAGACATGTTGTTTTGGACTTTGATTGTCTTTATTTCACGGGTTTTATAACGTTTTGAATCGTGCTGAGGAGACCAAACGGGGCAAGCGGGTTTTTAGGTAAAATTTAAAGTCGACTGTTTCACTCTTATAATTTCAAGCCAATAATAATAAAGAATTTAGCTGTTTTAAATCGAATAAATAGGTAACATCAAAAATTTTTTGGCTCTTTGAACCAGTCAGCAATCCTAAGGAGTCAACCCCCCGCCGAGTTTTAAATTGATACATTTTTATTTCCATAGTTAGATCATTGTTAACATTGTATTACTTGTTCTGTCAAATAGCTGTCAGTCAATTTTCATCAGAAAAATGATGCAAAGTACTTATAATACGCGTTTTGGGCAAGGCCTAATAGAACAAATACAAAATTTTGCTAAAAAATCTACTCCCATCAACACAGTGAAAACTAAATCATACATTTGGCATAAGTTTGTGAATTTTTGTAAAGAATGGCAGAACGAATTGCTTTCCTCTCTCCTATAAGTAAAATTGCCGGTATTCCAGAAGACTGGTGTTTCAATACTACACAATATGTGGTGCCAACAAGATGGATGTCCAGCATTCAGAATCAGAGAGGTGAGGCAGGTCCTCAGAAAAACTTTTGGCGATAATATTATTTCCATCGTCCCATTAGGAGGACGGCCAGGTCACCGGACATCACACACCCCGATTTTTATTTATGGTCAGGAATTGGTCAGATATGGTACAAGAAGTTTTCAATAAACAGAAACACATTAACATAAAATGTTAAAGCGCAATCATATAATCAAAAACTATAAAAAAAATGTAACAACAAGTTACATTTTCGTGCTATTATTTTTTGTTATTTTGGTGTAATCAAAATTATTATAAAAAAAAGTCGCATCCTTTGCTTCATTATTTTTTGTATAAGTTATTAACTAATTTTCAAAAGAGTCAAAAGCTGTCTAATAATCTAAAATGTCTCTGGTTTTATTGATGTCAACCCGGAAATTGTGCTGCAGCTCTTCTATTTCTGTCTGCCATAAAATGAAGTTTTATTATGTCCAATTTCTTTTTATTGAAACATAGCCATACTAAATAGGTAGTTCAGAAATACTTACGAAAAGGTACATAAATAAATCATACAATTTAAAGATTTAAATATAACTCAATTGGAATTACAACGCGCGCCATTCCGAGCGGCAATCTTTTGTTTCACAATGGCTTCCACGCGTCCTACTTGCAAAGTCTATAATAAAAATTTATGTAAATATCTTAAAAATAAATGAAGCAAAAAAAATATTTTTACCTGTATTAAATTACTCTAATAAAAGTGTCCTAATAATATATCAACGACATAAATCATAATACTAATCGATTGCGAGCTACA
Source organism: Kuschelorhynchus macadamiae (assembly GCA_030620095.1). NCBI lineage: Eukaryota > Metazoa > Arthropoda > Insecta > Coleoptera > Curculionidae > Kuschelorhynchus > Kuschelorhynchus macadamiae. Next base: position 70,109 of record JAUTXW010005035.1, on the reverse strand, counting down.
AGCAAACATTAATTATGTCAAAATCGAGCTTTTACGCATTAAGTTTGGTAACTGCGTTATAAGCCGATTTGGAGATGTGCATTGTTTTTTATGGGGATACATTAAGGACAGATGTAAAATACTATCTTAATTATCAAGCCCATAATAAATGCGGCCTTGACTCCGACCGAGCCACAATAGAAATCGAATAGAACCTATGCGGGCCGCTAGCTTCTCTGCAGCCAAGTCCTATATGCCTGATTTCCCGTGAATCGGGCCAGAGGTTATTGAACTTTCCACCGGCTGTTTGCAATTTTTGCATTTCAGTCGCGTGCTTCAAGTGGGGGCGGAAGCTATCGTTGGAGTAGGTTCTTTGTTTGAACGGCTATCCGTGTGTTGTGTGATACGTACGTCGCGTCGTGCATGGTGCGATATGGAAGACAATACTACGGACGTGGATATGCAAATACCGTCAACTTCGGCTGTCGGTAATAACGTTGAAAATGTTGGAGAATTTAATAAGAAGAATGTGTGTGAATGTGTGGTGTGTGTCTTAATAATAAAGGGATTTTCAACATTAAACTTAGCTGATAAGCTTCAAATAATTTGCGAAGGAAGGGCAAAACCGCCTATGAAAAATTTAACCACAAAAATGAAAAACTGTATTAGACATTTTTATCCGAAAAAACAATACGAACAATTTAAATGGCTAACAGGGTGTGAAAATATAAGTAAATTAGTTGGTCATGTTTACTTTTTGAAAATGAAAAAGGTCTCTGGAATAAAACTGGTTTTTCCGATTTAAACAATTTCTATAAAGCTGTAAAAAGACACATTATATCCAAAGCGCATTTGCAGGCCGTCATAAAAAAAAAGTCTTCGGCAAAACCAGAATTGAACACACCCTTAATAAACAGTTGGAAATTAGTCACCGCCAACACAATGAACTAGTCGATAAAAATAGCCAAATATTAAGAAGACTTATCGATGTTGTTCGTTTTCTCGGACAGCACGAATTGGGATTTAGAGGTCATGCCGAAACAAGGGTTTCTTCAAATAGAGGAAATTTTCAAGATTTACTTAGTTTAATGGCTAAATATGATGATTGCTTAAAAAATCATTTAGAGCAGTCTAGCGTTTTACACGGAACGTCAAATCGAATCCAGAATGAGTTAATTTCCGCTGTTGCAACCATTATTCTAAAAAGAATTAAGCAGGAGATTGGCGAGGAGCGGTTCACTGCTATTGTTCTGGACGAAACAACTGACATCACTAATTTTAGCCAATTATACAAGAGCGATTTTTAGGTTTTAAGAACGTGTCCAAAAATCGTACAGCAGATGCATTATATACCGCAGTTTATAACGTTACTAAAGAAATTGATGGAGAGAAAAAATTAGTTGCTCAAAGCTATGATAGAGCTGCAGTGATGGCCGGACAATTAGGGGGTCTGCAAGCTAAAGTTCGAGAAACTTTCCCAAGGGCTGTGTTTGTCCATTGTTTTGCTCATAAATTAAATTTAGCTTTATCCCAGTCCATAAATCACATTAAAGAGTGTAAAGTATTTTCGTTACTTTAAGTGGCATGGCTGATTTTTTTTCCAAGTCAACAAAACGAACACAATCTTTTTACTCCATTGTCCACAAACTATTGCCCAAAGTAGCTCCTACTAGGTGGAACTATAATGGAAGACTTGTGTTAACAGTATCTGAAAATCGTGAATCACTAATTGAACTATTTGAGAATATAATAGAAAATAATGAAACGTGGGACTCAGAAGCAATACATAGTTTGAGGAGGTTTTTGGACTGTTTGAAACGAGATTTTCGTTTTAATTATTTGTTGAACATATTTTCAGAAATATTTCCATTCTGGACAATGTTTTTAATATATTACAAACTAAAACAAATGATACTGCTTTTTGCCTAAAAAAAGTGGATGATTTTAAGTCCATGTTACGACAAAAAAGAGATGACTTTGACCTATTTTGGGAGAAAACGATGACGTTAAATGTAGAGCCACAAGCCAAGCGTCGTCGAACAGACAAGGTCGGAGATGTTCAAACAACATACAGACGCCTCTTTTATGAAATAATCGATCAAATTTAGCAGCAAATAAACTATAGATTTAACAGTTTAAATGATGTTAAATTCCTCGAGCTCTCCAATTTTGATGCATTTAAAGGAAAAACTTTTCCAGAAGATTTTAAATCTTTTTCATTATGGCCAGTTCTTCTGAACTAAAAGTAACTTACGAAACGCTTACGTAAGGAACTAATGCAATTTTTAAAAGACAAGGAGCCTAAGATGCGCCGAAGTGTCGAAATTGTGTGAATTAGTATTAACAATACCCGCTACAAGCTCATATTGAGAACAAATTTTTCAACATTAAACGTACAAATAATTTCGTGAGAAATTCAACGGGGCAGGAAATACTTTCGCATACATCGCTATTGTCCATTGAAAATAAACTTGAAAATATGTCGAGCATTGACGTTTTTATGATGACGTCATAGACGAATTTGCAAAAAATGATCGAAGAATCGAATTACATTACAAATAGGTAAGTTTCTAAAAATTGCTTCCCTTTCTTAAAATTTCACCGCACGCCCCTGACAGTTCTATACAGGGCGGAGATTTTACATGGAACGCTGCTTATAGCGGATTCGGAAAGAAGATTTCCCTAAAATCCTGAAATAGTTATCCAAAGATTTATTATGGGCTTCATTTTTGTCATGTAAACAAAAACTGGGGCTCCAAAAGGGGGGCTCAGCCCTAAGCAACTTTTTTTTCAAATCGGGAGACACTTTTTGTGGCAACTTTTTTGAAAGCTTATTGAAAAAGGAGCCATTAATATTTTTTTTGACATCTGTCAAACCATGTGTCAGAAATTTATTAAAAACCAATTTTTAAATATAATAACATTAATAATAACAATAAAACTGAAATCTTACCTTTCTTGTGGAAAAAGTGTTGAAAATGTGCCACATTAACTTGTTGGTACACACCCAAACGATCGTAGAATTCTTCTCTTACCCGTTCTAAAACTTCTGACGCGATTACACGTATCTCTGCCCGAATCCTGACCTTCAAATACCCCCAAATTTTCCTAAAAAAATCTAATTTTTTCTATGACCGTACCTGAATGACTATTTCACACATTGCTCGCAGTAGCTAAAGTTTGTTTCTAAACGCCAATGCATTTTTTCAAGAATTTACATACTTTATACGTCGGTTCCATAAGAAATACATTAACTTTCAATAATTCTAGACACCAACGTTGCTTCAGTCAACGGCACCAGGATAGACTAGTTTTGCCGCGGAACTGACGTCATTGCGGATGTATATGGCTGCTGGCCACAGCCTACAGAGATGTGTTGATGTACAGTAGTTTATGAGTGCAATACGGAAACGTAAAAAACAAAACCAGGATCGATCATAGTTGGTTGAGGGATATGCAATGACCTAACAGAAATAGACAGTGTATGTTAAGGGGGAACTGCACGCAGTATTATGGATCATTTGCAAGCCTTCCGCCGCTGCAATATTATGTTAAAACTATAAGAGATGTGTATTAGCTTTAATGTGATTTCAATAGGGAAATATGTATAAATGGGCGCTAAATGCGATTTTTTATGAAAAAATCTAATCTAGAATTATAAAATAGAAGTAGATTTGTCCATTTTCGACCATTTTTCGACCTTTTTGACATAAATGCCGTCGCATATAATTTTTTTTTCCACAAAATGGCTCTTTACCGCCTTTGTCTTTGTATCTCTGCAGCGCGTGAACCCTTTTGAACCCATTTTTAAACGAAATGAAATTTAAATTGCCTATACATAACACATTTTTTTGAGGTCGGACGTGCAGGAAGTTTTTTTTAATACGTAGGTACTTTTTTCATCTTACTTAGAACTTGACTAGACCTTGTCGCTAGTTTTTCCCTTTTTTGCGTGCAAACTCTCCCTTAAATGGAAGTAGTCCATCCTTTGAACGGCACCAGTAAAAGTTTTAAGTGGGCGGCAGTGCTAGCAATTTGTATTGTCATAGTAACGAATTGTCAAAATGCTGATACGAACACTGTATAAACAGTGCTTAGTAAATAAATAAATAGATTAACTTTAATTCGTATTTGCATTTTTTACGGAAGAAAAGTAAAAATTTTATACACTTCTTTGATATTGCGCCCCGAACAAAGGTACTTTTACATCATACGCTTTTAATATCGTTAATTGCGTTGTGTGAAGTAATTTAAAAATTTTAAATCTTATTATTTTTAAAGATGTATTTAACTAAAACGTTAAAAATCGAAATACTGATGATGATTGGGTATGGAGAAAAGAAACGAAGTCAAGAAGAAGTTGCTGCTTTGTTTCATGAATGTCATTCAAATTTACTTCCTTTGTCGCGAAGTACAGTTAGCAAAATTGTAAAGCAGTTTAGAGATTTGGGTCATGTAAGACATGTTCCTCGAAAAAGAACCCCAAAAGTATCATATGAGAATAAATTAGATATCCTTTTGTTTGAGTCATCCAGAAAACCCAACTACACCAGCAAGGCAATTATCTCGTGACCACAACATTGATCATAAAACAGTGTTAAAGATCACAAAACCTGCTGGCATAAAACCATTTAAAATGCAGCCAGTACAGGAGATTGTCCGGATTTGGTTGCAGGGTACGGCTAATTTTTAAAAATAGAACCTTGCGGTTTTCACGAACCTGAGCTAATTTTTGTGAAACTCATGAAGCCGTAAACAAAATTTTCATAGCCTTCTTCGTTTATGAATACAGGGCGAAAAAAGAAAATTTTGCATTTTGGGACCCCCCTCGTATCTCGGTTATCCTTTAACTTAACGTAAAAGGGAAAAATTGCTGCTTATGCAGTTTTTTACGCTGTATCCAGCGGCGTAATCATATTTTTCATTTGAGTTGTTATTTTCTAGATATGACCCAAAGTTTTGTTTTTTTAAATGGGACACCCTGTATATTTGTCCAGATATTGATTTCTCCTTTTAAAAGCTTCTCAAAAATATATAATAGTATGGGTCTATTTTAATAAACAATAACAAAAATCCTAATTTTTATAATTATCATCCCACATTTTGCAGAGGCGATGCAAAACAATGCTGCCTTTTATTTAAAGTCGTTAACAATATTCACATCTGAACAATAAATCAAAATAAATATGTAATTAAATCTATTTATCAAAATATGTATTGATGATTTCGCACGAAAAAAGTACCACTTACCCAGATTTATGTAATACAAGAACAAAACAGTAATAAATTATTATGTAACAAGCCTTTCAGCAAAAATCAACTGTCGTATAAGAATTACAGTAACCAAGGAAACCAAAAGAACTGTTCAAACTGATTTCCACTTTGTTCTATGCATGCTTCGCACAATTTTCGAATTCGTTTTAGGGAATTAAGCAAAATAACGGGATGATTTTGTAAATAGCGAAAATTTTCTCTTATTGCATTTCCTAAATCTTGGACATTATCATAGTGGTCTTTGAAAATTCTATTTTCAAGATATCCCCAGAGAAGAAATCTAAAATCGACAAATCTGGGGACCTAGGGGGCCATCTTATAGGTCCATTTGTTCTGATCCATTGATTGGTAAAATTATTGTTCAGAAATAATCTCGTCGTTCCAGAATTGTGTGCAGGAGCACCGTCCTGTTGAAAATAAATTTCGTTAATTTGCGCTAGAGGAACATCGTCAAGTATTCAGGTATAGCTAGCTGCCTCTAAAATTTCTATATAACGATTGGCTGTTAGATTTCCCTCAAATATATAAAATTTTATATGTGTTCCTAATATGAAGCAGGACACATTTAGACCAAACCTGCCCTGCTGTCTTCTGGGAAATATTTGGTGTTGATTTTCCTGGGACCAGAATCTACTATTGTGCCTATTGAATATACCAGAATTACTGAAATGTGCTTCGTCTGACCATATAACCTTCCTTTCAAAATCTCTAACCATATCGCACCTTTCTCGAAACCAATTGCAGAAAATACCCGACGCTCTGCATCCCCTGGCTGTAAGTGCTGCACGAGCCTAAATTTGTATGGGTGGTATTTGTGCTTTTTTTAGAATTTCTTGAACTCTAGTTTTTGGAATCCCTATGCTCTTTTCACTGACCCTACAAGAGTTTGTAGGGTAAGCTTCTGCATTAGCCAAAACCGTAATTTCCTCAGCCTCCCGATTTTCTTTATTATATATTTTCGTATGAGGTTTGATAAATGATCCGTGATTAAGTAAATTCTTTTTTATCCGATAAAAAGTGGATATATTAGGTTGCCTAATTTCTGGATATCTAAATAAAAATTAAGCAATAGTATTTCAACATACCTAAAAATTAACTATTTACCTGTTAAAATACATCTCAGAAGCCGCTTCAACATTTTCATTACTTAATATAAAACAAGCTAACATATCGTACTTTTCATAATGTTCGAAAGTTTGGTTTTCTTCCATAATAATACAAATATAATTTTACACAATAAATAAATACAAAAAACTAGCGCTATATTTTATACACGCTTACAAAATTGGGAAATGTCATTTGCTTCCAAGAAAACAAAAGAAAACGGCATCGTTTTGCATGGCCTACTGCAAAATTTGGGATGATAATTATAAAAATTAGGATTTTTGTTTTTGTTTATTAAAATAGACCCATATTATTATCTATTTGTGAGAAGCTTTTAAAAGGACAAATCAATTTCTGAACAAATATACAGGGTGTCCCATTTAAAAAACACAACTTTGGGTCATATCTAAAAAATAACAACTCAAATGAAAAATATGACTACGCCACTGGATCCAGCGTAAAAAACTGCATAAGCAACAATTTTTCCCTTTGCGTTAAGTTAAAGGATAACCGAGATACGAGGGGGGTCCTAAAATGCAAATTTTTTTATTTCGCCCTGTATCTCATAAACGAAGAAGGCTATTAAAATTTTGTTTACGGCTTCGTGAGTTTCACAAAAATTAGCTCAGGTTCGTGAAAACCGCAAGGTTCTATCTTTAAAAATAAGCGGGTTACCCTGCTTTTGCAACCAAATCCGGACACCCTGTACAGTTCTATTCAGAGAAGAGTGGTACTGCTTGTGTATGGAGGATTTTCGGTGCCACCAGAAAAATGTCAAAATGACTTTAGTTGTCAAGTTGACAAAGTCACAATAATCTTTTTCGAGATATTTTTTTACATGTGTGTATAAAGAGAGAAAATAAAAATCAAAAAACGATGGGAGTTAGAGGGAACATTAGAGAGGAAAGCAGGTTCAGGATATAACAAGGTTTCCAACTCAGAATAGAATGCGGCCCTTATAGGTCACCTGAGACAAAATACTTTTGCAGACTCTAGGGATGCTAGGATTGCCAGAGGAGTTCCTGGATCGCGGCCCAAGACCAGTAGGAGGATTAGCAATTCAGAATTAAAAGGCCGAGTGGCTGCAAAAAAAATGTTTCTGACAGAAGAGCGAAAATAGAGAAGTTCAGATTATTTGTTGCGTTTAGATTGACAAACAAAAATCTTTTTGACGTTTTCGCAACTGAATAAAAATATTTAACTTTAAATTAATTGAAGCAAATATTTAATATAATTACATACCTCAACATGTAGACTAGTCTGTCTACGGAATGTTTCGATACAATAATATAAACAATATTATGTATCGATGAAAGTATTTGTACAACTACTATGTGTCTACAAAAACTTAAGGTAAATGATATGATATATCTTATGCTTGCTTAAATAATATTGTTTATAATATGTATCGAAACATTCCGTAGACAGACTAGTCTACATGTTGAGGTATGTAATTATATTAAATATTTGCTTTCATTAATTTAAACTTAAATATCTTTATTCAGTTGTGAAAACGCCAAAAAAGATTTTTGTTTGTCAATAGGGAAGTCTAATCTTTGCCTTGAACTATGTAGACTTCCAGCCACAATTTTGGAACAGGATCGTGTACACCGATAAAAAGATTTTTCAATTCAAGAAAAATACACTAGCGAGTGGCTTAGATTTCAAAACTGGGCGGTTTTCCGTTAATATATATCAGTCGCCCAATTATATCCAAATAACTCTTTAATTTACCAACATGATAATTGCCCTGTCTATGCTGCTAATAATATAAGACACTGGTTTCAGAATAATAATGTGGAAGTATTGCCTTGGCCTTCTTACAGTCCGGACATGTATCCGATATAGAATATTTGGGGATTGAAAAAAATATATAGACGTAACTTTACAATCCATCAGTGCTGGGAAGAACTTGATCTCAATAATACCCCAACAGACTGGATCAAGTAATCAAGAAAAATTGTTCTTGCTTATTTTAGTATTTTTCTTATTCATTTAAATTTTGTTCTTGTTTATATTAAAATATATCGTACGTTTGCTTTAAATCTCGCTATTTATTTATTTCCTCCTCACCAATCAAGGCTGTTTTTATAGGTGTGAACATTGTGCGTGCACAAAGGCGAACGATTCTTGGGTCGGCCAAATAAGAATAAAATTGTGATTCATGATATTTGTGAATTAAATATTTTTGTCGTTTGTTAAATTAACTATAAATTTTAAAAGTGGTTTGTTTTTTTAAAAGCAAGTTTATTTTTTAGACAAACGGATATAATAGAGATATAAAGATAGAGATAAACTATGTTTTTACTTTTTTACAATACCTTTTGAATTAAATGGGATACAAAATATAATAATCAAAAACCCGACTTTTTCCTTAATAGGATAAAAAATAGCGACATGTGCTCTTAGCTTTTTTACAATATATATTCAACTAATTGTGAATGATTTCTTTATTAAAGGATTTAATCCCAAAATGAAATTCTCCTTAAGTGGGAACCTAGAAAATATATATTCAAATATGTATTTTTGCATTTTCTTAAAGACCGGTATCTTAAATCTTGGCACAAAGGCTGCCAGACCCCTCGAAACGGCCCTGCCACCAATGTTTTGAATGTTTGGGATAATATAACGTCTAGCAAGTGACAACGTAAAAAAACGTCAAAAGTCAGTTGGTTATTGACAGCATAACTTGTTACTCTATGACCTACACCAAATATTAATTTCTTTTTCATTGAGTTTAGTTAGTGGATATATTATTACTATTGTTATTTCTATTAAAATTATGTTGTTGTAATTGTTGTAGTTGTAAAAATGCTAGGGTATAACTGTATATTTGTGTCACATATATTGAATGTTTAAATAAATAATATAATTAACATAAAAAAAACAAAGTACCTATATATATATATATATATATATATATATATATATATATATATATTATTATTATTATTATTATTAAGAGTTCTGTAACGTCATCCATGGCCACCATGATTTTAATAAACCTAATATTTACCAATGCTTAGAGGTAAATATTTTGAAAGCTATAAAAGAAAAAAATATACAACTTGTAGATTTTGAAAACGGAAAATAAACTCTTTAGCTCTAGATTATTTTGGCTGTACAACGAAAAAAAGAAATCTCTCACAGTAAGAGATCTAATCGAATAAACTTTTCAAAAAATTACAGGGCCTTATATATCACCCTGTATAAGACGGTTGCTATGGAGTTCTAAGGCTGTTCTTATCGGGCTGCATACTCTATGAATTGGTCAAACAAAGACCGAAAACCGTAACTCAAAATCGACATCCGTATTCAAAATATTCATTTTGAAATCCAGTAAAATTTCCTTGGTGCACCTCGAAGTTCCAGCAGTGTAGTTGCTATTATTATATATTATTTTATGTATCTTTTATATAAAAAAATGATGGATAAAACTATACTGTTATCAGTACAAAACGACTTTATTAAATTATATATTGTACCGTTTACCATTTATCAACACAAAGCAAATTATTTTATAATATTTTCATCACATTTTGATTTTAAATTCCAAACTAATATATCACTCGGTAAAATGGTCGTATGAATACAAAAGTAAGCCGTTGTATATCATTTGTCACTTTCGATAGACAAGCGAAACACTTGCTGTGACACATTTATCCAATTTGTAACAGTTGCCTTTTTTTAAACAAGATTAACTGACTTTGTATGATAATAAAATAATACCGTTACGTTAAACGTGCTTTGCA
>JAUTXW010005035.1:0-55000 GCA_030620095.1 Kuschelorhynchus macadamiae | reverse complement strand
CGTAGTTAGAAAGGATCGTAATGACGGCAAAGGAGGAGTAGCTATATTAATTAAAAATAATTTACAATTTTCCGAAATTTCGATTCCAAATTTTAACTTTATTATGTATGTAGCTGTTAAGATCCCATTAAGTAATGGTAAATATGTATCTCTCATTTCGCTGTACATAAAACTCCAATCAAAAATTTCTGTTTTTACTTCGAAAAAATTTTTTTCTTCTTTTGAAAAACCAGCACTGTTTTGTGAAGACTTTAACGCAACCATGTCGCATGGGGCTATAACGAAAGTGTTTCTGCAGGAAATACGTTATTAATTGCAATAGATGACAGTGATTTAATTTTTTAAACAATGGTGATTTCACTTGATTATATCCTTAAGGGGGAAATAATTCTGCGCTAAATCTTCTATTAACAGACCCATGCTTACAGGATAAAATAGATTTGAATATTTTGAATGAAACTTTTGGCTAAGACCACATACTTATTATAATGTCATTACCAATTTCACTAGAAACACTAATTACAAAAAATAGAATGCAGGCAAAACTGAAAAATTTTCAGATACAAATAACATTAAATATAATCAATTTATGACAGTATTAAAAGCAGTAGTTCAAAAGTCGGCCACAGACGTTCTAAACAACGGTCAAAATAAAAGCCGTGGTAAATTTTGGTGAATGAAAAATGTAATAACGTAGTAAGAAAAAATGCTTTAAAATATATTAATTAAATCCCATTATATGAAACTTAATTAATTATGAAAAAGCAGATGCTTTGGCGAAAAAAACGATCAAGGAGGTAAAAAGTGAAAACTGGAGATTTTTCTGCTCTTCAATAAACCAACATACCCCGATTAAAACGGTAGGGAAGAAAGTAAATAGCTTTAAAACAGAAAACGGACAGCCTATTTTAATACACGAACCATGGATTGAAGATTTTCAAAATAAACGTAGATGTAAACGAAGATAATTTCTTAGAAAAGCTGTTTAATCTAAACGAGCGAAAAAGAGCACTGAAACAAAATACTGTTAGTTTTCTAAAAAAAATTCTCAGCTGCCCTACATGTCTCTATAACTATTTCACTAACTTCAATTTGAATATATTAGGCATTTATTGTAGATCTGCTAGAAAGTTCAATAAAAATTTAATATATTTGTTTGTGTTCTGGCCTCGGTTATTGCCAAAAACCTTATTTCCTTATACATATACATAATTTGGATTATCTATGTAAAAGTAATTAAAAAACAAAACAAAATATCAGAAATACATTAAATGAAATATCAAATTAATATGTGTAAATGCTGAAGCCATATGGTTCGGAAACCACTGATATCTAGCCTTACTTACGTCAAGGCTTACTTGTGATATGATACTTCCGGACTTCACTAGTCTGTATTTCCACAAACAACACACTTCCTAACCATAGTTTATCATTTATTTAAGTACTACAACACACAGAACAACAGAACTTGCAAAATCATAAAAAACTGAAAAAAATATATACAACGACCCACCGCTGTTACAAAAATGACAACAATGCAGCCTCTGTTTTGTGATTGGACTATAAAACAAGAGTGCTATGATGATTGCTATAAATGAATAGTTGTAAAACTACACGTAAGGGATGTAAATTTGGCGTAGCGTCGTTACCAGTTCTATTTGGTAATATTTTTATTATTACAAAAAATAAAACTATATTTTAAAGTCTACGGTTCATTATTGCGTGTAGTTTTTTTAATATAACTACATATAACTGCGTTATGAAAATAAATAAAAATATTGGAGTAATTCGATAAAACTTGGCTTAGAATAGTTGACAATTTTTGATACGTGATAACAACATACACATGTCGATGTGGTGGAGAGGAAAACATTCAATCTATGATCCCGTGTTAAATGTAAATAGTTGGGTTTCTTTTGTTTTCATATTTTAAGTTAGGAACCCTATTTTCGAATCCCATATACGGACATAATTAGGATAGCAAAAGAAGAAATGAAAGAAAACCGGCAGGTCAGTTTATCAGCTCAGATAAAGGAATTCAATATAAAAATAATTTTCCCCTTTTATACAAAAAGACATGGTTCGATAAAGAGTCAAACAAAAGACAATATGTCGAATAAGGAGCTTTCACGCTTTATATCCTTCAAGATATGAAAAAGATAAATTTTACAGAACATGAAAATTGTAACTTGTTCTATACTTATAAATTTTAGAATTAGTTTTTTTTGGGAATTTAACAACAATAGTAGAAATGCCATTTTGCTCTAATTTTTTTACCTTTTCAGATATCGTTTTGAAACTTATTATGATTATATTTTGGCAGATAATTGCATTATACATCTAAAAATATATAAATAAAATACACCTAAACTTTAATATATGAAATGGAACCCTGTATATTTTTTTCATAGTCGTATTCTGCACAAAATTTTTCTTCCAAAATGGCCGCACTAAAACCAGTTTTTTGAAAAACGTTATATTTACCATAAAACATATATAACATAAGACAGTGTCAAATTCTGGGGTGACCTGATTAAAATGAGACTTTTAAGAGTACAAAAAACATGAAAGTATATTATTTTGTTTTTTTCAAAATATTAAGCATTTTCGAAAAAAAAATAGAAATGTCTACTTTTAATATAAATTTTCTGCCAAAATTTAAATTGTACCTTGTAATTATATCTTATTTATCCGTTTAATTTTACGTTAAAGTACATTTCCAATAACGTGCCACAAGTTATCCTTTTGTCATTAAATTACAACGATATTTCGATTTTTCCTCCGAGCTATATAATTTGGCTAAGATGGCTTAGATTGGCCATTTTATACCCATACCTGTATAAGCAGTGGTAGCGATTGTGGAATATTCTAATGGCAACATTCCATTTTATAGAAATTGGTAAACTGGCCATTTTATTTTTATAAAAACGTGACAGTTAATATAAGCATTGTAAAATAATGTTCGCTTATTTTAATTTTAAGTTTAGTTGTTTCTAAATGCTTGCTTACGATCGTTCAAGGTAAGTGCAGCTTAAATCGCATACATTGAGAAAAAGTAGTAGGCTATGAAAAACAAAACAGAATACTACGGCCATCATTATCTAGTTATTGGCAGTTGTAGTAGCTATTCCATCTTTGACTTCTTTGATTTTAAAAGACTAAGGTATTTCTACTGTATTTGATACAAAACTTTACTGTATACAAACTGTAACAAACTGTATTTGATACTTTCCAAATTGGAAGAAATACTATTTATTATTTTGTATCAAATACAAAAGAAGTACCTTATTCTCAAAGCTGCCAATAAACCAGATAATAATGGCCGGAATATGCTATTGTTTTTCATAGTCTACTACTTTTTCTCAATATATGCGATTTAAGCTGCATTTACTTTAAACGATCGTAAACAAGCATCTACAAACAATTAAACTTAAAATTAATATAAGCGAAAATTATTTTACAATGCTTAGGGGAAGTACGGACAAAATGACATAGTATTTTAATATTGCTTTATGAAAACTTACTATAAACAGTAACAAACGCTTATTATATATAACAGTTATCTTTGATACATTAGCTTTTCATGTAAGAAAGTTATTTTTAAATAATGTAAAGGTGCACAAACTTAAAAGCTTAATACTAAAACCTAACTCAAAATCATTTTGTCCATACTGAATAGACAAAATGGCATATGTGTTATGGACAAAATGACTTAAACAGAAACACATAGTTCACAAATGAACATCTTTGTCGTTTTTTGGTACATCAGCGCAAATTGCATGAGCCCACTGTGCACATTTTATACACCTTAACCAGTTCTCACCAGGCTTTGAACGGGAATAAAAGTCGTTGCAATAAATACAGGGACAGTCGTCGTCATCAGTTTGCGAAGCAAATGGATCTGCCGCTTCATCATTCTCATTGTAATCAAATACTGCTCTAGTGGCCTTTCGCTTTCTTTTTTCAGAGGTGATTTTATGCTCATTTTTGGCTTTTACTTCCTCCATGTTCGGTGTAGAAGTGAGAACAAAATGCGTTTTTTGCTTCTTTGGTTTTCTCTTCCCCTGTCCTCTGACTAAATTTCCTTGCGGAATCGGAGATAACATTTCAATCGGAACGCGCAAAGAACTTGTTGATGGTTCAGGATTTTCCTCACCTCGAGATATTTCATATGATATGATGGGTGCACTTTCAGAAAATGAATCTGTTGATGGTCCAGGATTCTCTTGACTATTAGTGCTTTCATCTGGTACGGTAGAGGCAATTTCGTTATTTTTAGAACTTGGATTTTCTGTTACCTGTGTGGGCGCAAATTCAGGAGGCATTATTGGAACATTGTTTGTCTCAGCAGGCTCAAACATATAATCTGGAAAAATATCAAGGGCAACAGGCCAGAGACCAGTGTTTTTAAATCCTTGGCATGCGTTTTGCACAGTAGCAGCTTTGCCATAAGCCTCATTAAATAAATAGCCAATTTGTAGATGATTAACTACGCGACCTGGATGAATCTTTAACCATTTTGATATTTCCTGATTGAGGTAGGTTTTTAATGGTCCATAAAAACATACGTCCAAAGGTTGCATCCGATGGGTGCAATGAGGTGGCAGGCATAATACGATTATACCATTCTCTTTAGCGTATTTCAATGATTCAAATCTTTTGTGACTAGCATGACCATCAACGACGAGGAGCACTTTTTCATCAACACTAGCCTTCGCATAGGTTTGAAAATGTTTCAACCATTTGAAAAATACATCTGTGGTCATCCAGCCCGACTCTTGTGCAATTCCAAGAGTGCCAGTTGGGGGCCCCATCCAAAAGCTCATTTTTAAAACTCTTTCTAGGGAATATTAAACATGGAGGTATGTAAGAGCCGGTTGCATTCATGCAACACACAACGGTGACATGAGATCCTCGCTCAGCACTTGTTAAGCAGCCGATTTGCTTCCGGCCAGTTGTTGCCAAAATTTTTTGTGGTTTCTGAACAGTAGACAGACCTGACTCATCTACATTATATATCCTATTGGGTGAAAAGTTGTGAGTATCCAATAAATCTCGATATACCTTAAAGAATTTTTCAACTTGAGGCTTATTGAAAGCCTGAGCCCTAGCCGCTGAACTCGGTTCTGGTTTACGTACCGAAATATCTTTATTCCTTTTTAAAAACCCAGTTAACCATTCCTGTCCAGCTTTTTGTTTTTCTCTTGTGCAATTCCAAGAGTGCCAGTTGGGGCCCCATCCAAAAGCTCATTTTTAAAATTCTTTCTAGGGAATATTAAACATGGAAGTATGTAAGAGCCGGTTGCATTCATGCAACACACAACGGTGACATGAGATCCTCGCTCAGCACTTGTTAAGCAGCCGATTTGCTTCCGGCCGGTTGTTGCCAAAATTTTTTGTGGTTTCTGAACAGTAGACAGACCTGACTCATCTACATTATAAATCCTATTGGGTGAAAAATTGTGAGTATCCAATAAATCTCGATATACCTTAAAGAATTTTTCAACTTGAGGCTTATTGAAAGCCTGAGCCCTAGCCGCTGAACTCGGTTCTGGTTTACGTACCGAAATGTCTTTATTCCTTTTTAAAAACCCAGTTAACCATTCCTGTCCAGCTTTTTGTTTTTCTCTTGTGCAATTCCAAGAGTGTCAATTGGGGCCCCATCCAAAAGCTCATTTTTAAAATTCTTTCTAGGGAATATTAAACATGGAGGTATGTAAGAGCCGGTTGCATTCATGCAACACACAACGGTGACATGAGATCCTCGCTCAGCACTTGTTAAGCAGCCGATTTGCTTCCGGCCAGTTGTTGCCAAAATTTTTTGTGGTTTCTGAACAGTAGACAGACCTGACTCATCTACATTATAAATCCTATTGGGTGAAAAGTTGTGAGTATCCAATAAATCTCGATATACCTTAAAGAATTTTTCAACTTGAGGCTTATTAAAAGCCTGAGCCCTAGCCGCTGAACTCGGTTCTGGTTTACGTACCGAATTATCTTTATTCCTTTTTAAAAACCCAGTTAACCATTCCTGTCCAGCTCTTTGTTTTTATGCATTGAAAATATGAAAATATTTATATTTTGTTCGGCTAACTGAAATGCTAACTTCTGAACGTCTTTACGAGTCAAACCAAATAAATAAATGATTAACTAGCTGCCTCTCAATTTCTGGTGGAAAAGTAGGTTTGTGCCTTCCTAGTCCTTTACCAGTTAGATTTAATGTTTTGTTTTTTCCTAACGCGTGTCTTCTCAGAGTCGCCTAAGGGACACCAAACGTTTTGGAGGCTAAAAGCCAACCCATTTTATTTTGCTGAACAGCCTCAATTGCATTTTTCATTGACACGTCGCTCCAGGATTGCCGATTAGATGTTCTTTTATAGTTGCACGGCATTCTGGCAGTATGGTCTGTAAGCAAATTAATGTAATCATATTTTTGGTCTATATAAATTATAATGGACAAAATAGCATACTATGTCATTTTGTCCGAATGAGCAATTTTACCCATATTGGATATTTAATAATTTTACATTAAAAATATGCATTAAATGTTATCTATTTACGAAATTAATCAAGCCATGTCATTCCATACACTATAAAGAATTGATTTAAAGCAAAATTAGTTGACTGAAAATCCAAAAGTTACCGAAAATAAGAAAACAGAATCACACGTTGAATTTTTTTTAGCCCGGTACACCTTCACTATACGACTGAGTCGGTCTAACTGAACTTTTAATATTACGCTCTTCGCAGCTTATCCAGGAACCGTTTGGAACACGTGACATACAGTCGGTAGGGCGGTAAATAGCGCGAATTATGAAATACAGGTTGCATGTCATTTTGCCTGTTTAATAGCAGAGAGTAGGATTCTTAAATTTTAAGTTCTGTTTTCTAATAATAAAAAAAAAATTAATAATGAAATATCAGTAGTGGTTAATAACAAGAAACGGTACTAACAGTGAGTGGGCAAATACCGACTACTCAGGAAAAGGGTTTCGTTTTAGGGCGCCAGCAGCTCCGAACCAGTTGAACTGAAAACTGCCTCAGTTTGTTGAGGTACCACTTCTGAATTATTACCACTTACCAATAAAAGTAAAAACTAATCAAACAAAACAATGTTTAAAAACAAAGACAATTAAAAAAAATGCAACAATTGCGGCACAAGTTTACCAAGATCTTTTAGAACACAAGCAACGGAAGGAATTTATCAAAGCTATTAAAGGTAACAATATTAATAAGTAACAATCAACAATCAGTTTTCTATATTTAAAATATATGTATAAAATTAAAATCTTAAGAAGGGACTTAAAGACTTTCAATAATCAAAACCGCTATATATATAGATAGATAGATTATGAAAATTGATAAACGACTAAATTAAATGTTAGTGCAAAATGCGAGAATTTTTGAAGTTAATTAAAATAATAAAATAAAATTAAACGTTTCGCTAAGAACTATAAGCTTTAAGACCGAAGAAATAAACTACAAAGGTAAATTAAAAAAAAAACGCATTCATGAAATCTTCATACACAGGTACCAGCCAACGTGATCACGTAAGCTGTTTCTTACAAAACAGATCGAATTAAAACATACAATACTCTATTATTATTCGTAACAGCAAAAATGAAAATATGTTAAAGGATTATCTGTTCTGCCTTCGTCAGCAGCAGGTACCGGTGAATGGCCAGGATCAGCACTTGAAACGGTCTTATATAACTTCAACAGGCTAGGTTATGTTAGTTTATCAAATTGTCTATCTAGACCTTAGACAAGGAAAGAGAGGGGACGGATAACGCCAGCTGTTTTACTGAAGGCCAACTGGCACCACGCATGTTTGCTCAGTGGCGTATCACATGATTGATATTAGAAGTAAATGTACATTTTTTGTGATGTAACTTATTTAGCGTTTTGGTTCACCGACGCATATATGAAAAGAGGTGATAAGTAAGAGGACTTTAGACGAAAATGCAATTTATTTTCTATCAAAATGAAAACCATGTGCAAAATTAAAATCTGCTTAAACTTTTACCGAGCGCCTGTTAGCTTTAAATTTTTGTAATGTAAATTATCTTGGAAAAATTAGTATTTCGGTATTCTGCTTTTTATGTATTTATGGACCTTCTTAATACTGAAATAAAACTAGATATATAATTTAATTACGTTATATTTTATTTCATATAGCTGAAATATTTTACAGGGTTTCTACATACTAAATACAATTACAAAAAACTTAAAACTAAAAAAATTATATACATTATTATAAATACTAAAGCTAAACCAATACAATAAATGTTATTGTCCCTTAAACAAAATTAGCTTGGTATATTGACTTCTGATGGGATGTACTACTTCAGATTGCCTTTTACTTATAAAATGCAAACGAATATTTAAATACTGTAAAATGATAGATTCCATCAAAAAATATAAGTGGTTTGTAGTACCTTCTGATGCATGTTCTTTTAAATAATTAAAATATTTTGATTGTATGCAGCTAAACATAATTTTGCTTTTTAATATACTTAAAAAATTCTTCTTTTTAATATCGTGCTCATAAATTCGCAAAAAATGTTCGCTTAATTTACAAATTTCTATTACGTCTTCAGAGGCATATGTTAATCCACCTCGATTTTTTTGGGAAATTAAGGAGTTTAAATAATTTTCTTTTTCCCTAATTAAAGATTGTATGCACATTTCACATTTAATTAATGATTGTAACCTACGTGATACAAAACCCGCTATATAAATTATAATTTCTTTTGAACATTTACTAATTACATGGGTATTCATTATATATTCATGATCTTCCCAAATGCTTTGCAACATTGGATACTTTTCAGATACCTCTGGGAGAAAATCAGGTGGTGCAATATTGAGTTCTGGTTTTTCAAACCTGCTTGATCCCACTAGTATAGGTATGTCATCTAAGGGAATACAATTCCCCATTCCCCCTTCACGAATTTCTGCTCGGACTAAAAGTCGTTTGTAAGCAGCCGTAAATTGTCTACAGGTAGGATTATTGTTCCAACCACCCCTTGATCTTATGGATGAAAAAAATAGTTCAAGATGGTCTTGACTAATTTTATAACATGGAAGGTAAACAAGATAATTTTTTGAAATTGCTTCATCATACATCAGCAAGGCACTTTTTAAAGATATTATAAAACCTAGAAAGCCCGTTTTCCTTTTGGAATGTATTAGTAATTGATTGTTTGTAAATTTTAATGTTGAAATATAATCAATTGCTTCAGAAATAAACTTCCTAGTTTGGAATATATTTTTGTTAAAAATGGGTTTTTTATATCTTGGTGCAGCAAGGGTTCGGCTGTTTAATACATCAAAAATATTATTTAACATTTTAATAAAATTGACTGTAGCCTTACAACCACGAAATTCTACAAGGCCTAAAGTTTCCTCACAAAAAGTTAGAGCATCTGCTACTGATTCGCTTAATAATTGGACAGCTAATCTAACTTTCATTTTTTGCTTAAAAAACTTGATGTGGGCTTTTCTAAGTTTGTTCCCTAAATGAAGTCCTTCAGATTGTTGTAAATTTTCTAATTTTTCTATGTACTCCCACTTAATTAAATTCCTCTGACCATCTACTAATTGTTTGCTCTCTCCGAATGTATTTCTAACTAGTTTAAGCATATGACATGGATCATAAAAAACAAAAATATTGCTGTTACGAATTGTAAAATATGTTTTCCTATTTTGCAGTTCTGTGACACAGCCTAAAAGATTTGCCATTGCGACATTCGAAGGAGCACCGTCAAAAGTTAATGATAATACATGGACACCAGTTTCTTTAATTAATTCTATGCATTGAGACACAAGGGAACTTTTTTGCATGCCAGTTAACCCGTCTACAAAAAAATACCCTACTGGTATTTTCCATGTACCATTTATGCAAGCAGCCATTAAAACAAAAGCTTCTTTTGCTACTGCATTTTGATCATCGTCCAAGTCTACCCCATAGTAAACATATCCATGAAACTTTCTCCCATCCCATTCCACTTGTTTTCGAATTGAAATTTCGTCAATAACAAGTGTAATGAGAGTAGGTCTATCAGATATTTGGACATATTTTCTTAAAGTGTCAAAACACTCTTTGGTAAAACCTGGTTCCGCGTTTATATTTTTAAATCACTTTCCTATGGTACTCCTATGGGGTAAACAAGTATCAAAAACTTTTCGAATGTAATCATAAGCTTTAGGTGAAAAAAAACTGACCGTTATTGCAAACTTTCTTAATTCTGGAGAATATTTAGCATTTTTTTTCAATTTACGTTTTTGCAGTTCTTTGGTTATTCCAGACATGTTGGAAAGTAATAGAGAATTTTCTGAGCTTATCAAATTTTTACTAGCTAAATGTTTTATGATTTGCTTCAATGACAAAACCTTCTTTTTATACCTTCGTACTTTCTGCGACAAGATTTTTATCTTCTTTGTTTTTTGCTGACTTTTTACCCTTTCCCTAAATAGCTGTTGACGTAGTTTTTTTTTCCTAGGAGTCTCTGGATGGATGTGGAGGCAGTATTCTGAATATTTTGTTCATGAGATCTCTTTGTTGTCTGCAACAATTTGATTTGTTAAATTTTTAGTACTGTACAGTCAAATAATATGCAGTACACCAATTAGTAACATTTTTTCCAACCAAAATATATAAAATGGTAATCAAGTCTCATTAATATTTCTTTAAAAAATGTGTGTTATATAAATGTTATAGTAGTTTTTTGTGCCACTTTAACTCAACATTTGGTTTATAATAGGTTTATATCTTGAACATCTATAAATAGTTATGATTTGTAATTAGCATACTTTATATATCACTTTAGACATAAATAACTAGATGGTTTAGAAATTGTGGTTTAAAGGCATATATATTGTTTTATCAATCAAATATACTCCAATTTCCATATCAGAGAGGTATTACTGTGTAACTGTTTAAACATGAACAATTATTAAATTTTGCCTACCATTAAAGAGAAATTAACTATAGTAATAGTAAATAACAATAAATATTATATTAAATACCTTATAAATTATATAATAAAGTAAAAAAAATATAGCAATTACTTCTACTAATCAAACAATGTTATTTGGATAGTTACAAAAACTATACTTTACCTTTTTTGGTTGCATATATTTGGGCAGTTCTGGAAATATTGTCCGTACGGCTTCATCCAAAAGACAATTTCTTTCGCCAATGCGATAAAAGAATTTTTTTTCAAAATGCTTGGAAAAGAGTCTGTGATTCTTTGTTGGAGAACAGTCTGCAAGTTTCAGATTCTGAACCCAAAGTTCTCGCCTTACCAGATTTGTAGGAAATCTTAAAAAAAAACTTATGTGAAACTTCAAAAGAATATGTTTTATTATCAAAATAAACCAATTTTCCTATTGCAGAACTAATAGTAATTAGATAAAATAATATTAAACAAAGTTAATAATAACAATATTAACATTATGGTTCAAAAATATAGTAATAAACAATTCTTCATAAGCGTAATTATTAAAATATATATGAACGCCACCACTGCTCAAATGACATTTACTCGAGGAGATTAACCCAATTATGAATACTTAATTAGGTAATCATGAATGAAAATAGTCATGTTTATGTCCCACACTGCGCAGTATCGTGAAATCAGTCAGCTGTTAGATCATATTAAAATATTATACCAAATAACTACTTAGAACATGAGATAAATGGTTTTTTAAATGCAATTGAGAAATTACTATTATTTCTCACCTGTGAAACGTAACTTCAGGTTCCTTTCTGTCACTCCGACTTTTACAGTTGTAAGCACAACAAACCACCATTTTTCTAACACAAAATTTATAGTTTTTAACACACTTTCCGCTGAATAATCCACAAAAGAAACTGTGGTGACACCTCGATTGTCTGGCACCATAAAATGGCGTCCTAATGAAATTCTGCTTCAATTTGCGCCAGCGCCGTAAACGGGTGTTACGCGTCCTCTCTCTTTCCTTGTCTAAGATCTAGACCCTATGAAAGAACCCTGAAAACAAAAAGCGTCTAAGATACTAGTCATCGCTCTGATGTAGAGTGAAAGTACAAACTTTCATTTCAACCCAAAAAAAAAACATTACCCCCAAGATTACATTTAGTTAAGCTTGTACTTGAAAAATTTAAAATCTCAATTGTCATTTGAAATATAAAACCCAACGTGACACTTAAGTAAGAAAATCAGTTTTGTATTGCACATGTTACACATGAATTAAAGTATTAAAATCCCACTAAAAATTAACACTTTTTAGTCTAAATAAAAGTTCATTAGTGTTCCCACTAATAACAATAGGCAAAAATCCTGATAAATACATAGACTTTCCTCCAGAGACTAATATACCTAGAGAATGAACTAACTGGTTTTTAAGTATCCAGTATCCCCTGAACTAAAGTAAATAAGTTATGCAGGTAAATTCCAGCCAGAAAGGTTTCATTTAATACATATAATTAACAACTTCTCCAAGTACCAATGTTCTATTTTTAATATAACATAATTCTAAATACATGTGCTCAAATGACTCACCAGTGTCAAAAATCCTTCCGAAGAAGTAATTAGTTTGGTACAACAAATCTCCAAAAACTCTCCAATACAAAAAGGTAAACCTATACCAAACTTTTTTATGAGGTCTGCCGTCTAAGATCCCTTAATTTGGGCCTGAAAAATCCAGATTTAGTTAGTAGACTCAAAACGACACTCATTGCCAAAAGGATGTTAGGCTGAAGAAAAACCACACCTTCTGTTGACAGATGTTTATATACTAAAAATCAGAGTTACCACTTTGCAAAAATGTACCAAAATAAGTGAAGTGACAAATGTCATGACAAGTTCGAATATAGTTTATCACATTATAAAGTGACAGATATTAAATATTTATAGAATAATAACTTTAATTATTTCCCAGAATGAACAATAGGTATTTGACCAAACAAATGAATTGAAACTGAAGGGTTACAAACCAAATGTGGTGCAGATTAAAAGGCGTATTTCCAAGTAGTGATAGGTAGATATTTGTCAATAATCCGATGATGCCAAATTTCTCAGTTCGGAACCACTCTGAAAGTGAACTGTGACAATAAAATGAATGTTGCAATTGATGCTTTATTTACAATTTACGTTTAATAGACGGTTTATGTTTACAATTTAAGTTACATAGAAATTAAAGAAAAATATGAGAATTACATTTTACTGAAATTAAAATATTACAACTGTCAAGTTTTTATAAAAATAAAATGGCCAGTTTACTAATTTCTATAAACTGGAATATAGACGTTAGACGGTTAAGATATTAGAATCGCTAATAAAAATGGTCAACCTAGCCCTCGTCATTTAAGTTTAAATGTTACAAACAAATCTGACATATGTTGACACTAAATAAAATACTTAGTTATTGTCTACTAAAAATGATGGGTAAATAAATCTAACATAGTTTAACTAATAAAAGTGGTATATTTTGCTTTAGTAGTTTCCCGATAAACATTTATGTAGCTAGGAGGAAAAATTGAAATATTGTTGTAATTTAACGACAAAAGGATAACTTGTGACACGTCTAAAAATTAATAACATGCTTTCATGCTTTTTCTAATTCAAAAAGTTTCATTTTAATCAGGTTACTTCAGAAGTTTGACACTGTCTTTTGTTTTATATGTTAGAAACCCGGTTTTAGTGCTGCTATTTTAGAAGAAAAATAACTTGTAAATCATCATTGAAAAGGGAATTTTGCACAAAGTACGACTATGAAAAAAAATATACATGGTTCCATTCCATATATTAAAGTTTAGGTCATTTCCGGTTAAACCGGAAGTGATGTATAATCCAATTATCCGTCAAAATATGCATTTTAATAAGTTACTAAACGTACCTTAGTTTCAAAGCGATATCTGAAAAGGTAAAAAAAAATATTGCGTGTACTCTATACTCTGTGTCACCCGGTATATTGTCTATAAATAATTTACAAGTATACTGTATCAAAATTATTATTGTTTTTTTTTACATCTCAAAAAGTTAGCAACTTTTTGGACCACCCTGAACTTTATTATGTACTTTACTTGTAAAGTTTTTATGTATGTGCAAAAAAAGAACTCTTTATATTGCGAAACGTAAAGTTTAATTACTGTTAGACTATAACGTGAATTATAAAGTAAGCCATGCGAAAACTCGCAGACCTTAAAACTTCATATACGGAAATGAAATCTGGAACGCGAGATAGTTTTGAGAGCGCAATTATAAAAAAAGAGACAAAATATATTCGGAACGAAGAACAACTAACGAAAAAAAATAGAGAAGTACATAATAGACAAAATGGGCAGCTGTGCTTTTAATTATTCTATGCCGTTACTTTATTTTAATGCGAGCCGTTGGCAGTGACCGCAGAAATTTTATGGAGGATTTAATAACATTTTGGATTGAAATATTTGGAAAATTAAAGCAACGGTTTCGGGTAGTAGTTTTCAATTGATTTTTATAAACCTTTTATAGGGATATCAACTAGCATTATAAACCATTTAATTTTAGGAATAAATTATCTCTCGTTGGGCCAGTTCTTAGAGAGAAAAAATAGAAAGATAGAGATGTATCGATTAATAGGTGCATTTAAGTGTAAATTAAAAAAAAAATCTAAAAAAGTACAATGTTCTGAAAATATTAATACCCAATTTTGCTTGTTCAGTGCAAAAACCACGTTAGTCGGTAACTTGAGTGGTTTTTGCTGCAAGGATAGTGGTTTTATTATTAACCTGCCTCTTCCTATTATTCCGATACAGGAAATGTTTTACCTGAGGCAACTGTGGGTAAATTGTTTTGGCATTAAAAAACTTGAAACGAATGAAAGTGTGTTTTACGTCTACCATGAAGGTTTAGGAAATAAAAAAAAACCACACTATGATCAGTTTTCTTGTGGCTTTGGCCGATACCAGTAGATATTCAAAAATAACATTTTTTTTTCCAATAACGGGACATACTTTTCTGCCGAATGAACAAAATTTTGGTCAGAAGTATTTTATCAGTTTGTTTTTATACTGTGAAATATTTTTTTAGAAATATTAAATCAACAGCAAAAGTTATGGTACGAGCGGGGATCGAACCCACACCTCTGGAACACTAGTCCATTGCTCTAACCAATTGCGCTATGGTACCACTGATAAGAAATTCGTTAGAAATTGTACATTGTACAGGATGTCCGGATTTGGTTGCAAAAGCAGGGTATCTTGCTTATTTTTAAAGATAGAACCTTGCGGTTTTGACGAACATGAGCTAATTTTTTGTGAAACTCATGAAGCCCTAAACAAAATTTCCATAGCCTTCTTCGTTTATGAGATACAGGGCGAAATAGAAAATTTTGCATTTTGGGACCCCCCTCGTATCTCGGTTAACCTTTAACCTAACGCAAAGGTAAAAATTGCTGCTTATGCAGTTTTTTACGCTGGATCCAGTGGCGTAGTCATATTTTTCATTTGAGTTGTTATTTTTTAGATATGACCCAAAGTTGTGTTTTTTTAAATGGGATACCCTGTATATTTGTCCAGAAATTGATTTATCCTTTTAAAAGCTTCTCAAAAATATATAATAGTGTGGGTCTATTTTAATAAACAACAACAAAAATTCTAATTTTTTTTTAATTATCATCCCAAATTTTGCAGTAGACCATGCAAAACGATGCCGTTTTCTTTTGTTTTCTTGGAAGCAAATGACATTTCCCAATTTTGTACGCGTATATAAAATATAGCGCTAGTTTTTTGTATTTATTTATTGTGTAAAAGTATATTTGTATTATTATGGAAGAAAACCAAACTTTGGAACATTATGAAAAGTATGATATGTTAGCTTGTTTTATATTAAGTAATGAAAATGTTGAAGCGGCTTCTGAGATGTATTTTAACAGGTAAATAGTTAATTTTTAGGTATGTTGAAATACTATTGCTTAATTTTTATTTAGATATCCAGAAAGGAGGCAACCTAATACATCCACTTTTTATCGGATAAAAAAGAATTTACTTAATCACGGATCATTTATCAAACCTCGTACGAAAACATATAATAAAGAAAATCGGGAGGCTGAGGAAATTACGGTTTTGGCTATTGCAGAAGCTTACCCTACAAACTCTTGTAGGGCCAGTGAAAAGAGCATAGGGATTCCAAAAACTAGAGTTCAAGAAATTCTAAAAAAGCACAAATACCACCCATACAAATTTAGGCTCGTGCAGCACTTACAACCAGGGGATGCAGAGCGTCGGGTAGTCTTCTGCAATTGGTCAGACGAAGCACATTTCAGTAATTCTGGTATACTCAATAGGCACAATAGTAGATTCTGGTCCCAGGAAAATCAACACCAAATATTTCCCAGAAGACAGCAGGGCAGGTTTGGTCTAAATGTGTCCTGCTTCATATCAGGAACACATATAAAATTTTATATATTTGAGGGAAATCTAATAGCCAATAGCTATATAGAAATTTTAGAGGCAGCTATACCTGAATTACTTGATGATGTTCCTCTAGCGCAAATTAACGAAATTTATTTTCAACAGGACCGTGCTCCTGCACACAATTCTAGAATGACGAGATTATTTCTGAACAAATGAATCTATAAGATGGCCCCTTAGGTCCCCAGATTTGTCGATTTTAGATTTCTTTCTATGGGGATATCTGGAAAATAGAATTTACAAAGACCACTATGATAATGTCCAAGATTTAGGAAATGCAATAAGAGAAAATTTTCGCTATTTACAAAATCATCCCGTTATTTTGCTTAATTCCCTAAAACGAATACGAAAATTGTGCGAAGCATGCATAGAACAAAATGGAAATCAGTTTGAACAGTTCTTTTGGTTTCCTTGGTTACTGTAGTTCTTATACGACAGTTGATTTTTGCTAAAAGGCTTGTTACATAATAATTTATTACTGTTTTGTTGAAATTATCAATACATATTTTGATAAATAGATTTAATTACATATTTATTTTGATTTATTGTTAGGATGTAGATAATGTTAACGACTTTGAATAAAAGGCAGTATTGTTTTGCATGGTCTACTGCAAAATTTGGGATGATAATTATAAAAATTAGGATTTTTGTTGTTGTTTATTAAAATAGACCCATACTATTATATATTTTTGAGAAGCTTTTAAAAGGACAAATCAATTTCTGGACAAATATATAGGGTGTCCTATTTAAAAAAACACAACTTTGGGTCATATTTAAAAAATAACAACTCAAATGAAAAATATGACTACGCCACTGGATCTAGCGTAAAAAACTGCATAAGCAGAAATTTTTCCCTTTGCGTTAAGTTAAAGGATAACCGAGATACGAGGGGGGTCCCAAAATGCAAAATTTTCTATTTCGCCCTGTATCTCATAAACGAAGAAGGCTATGAAAATTTTGTTTACGGCTTCATGAGTTTCACAAAAAATTAGCTCAGGTTCGTGAAAACCGCAAGGTTCTATCTTTAAAAATAAGCGAGATACCCGGCTTTTGCAACCAAATCCGGACATCTTGTACAAGTTCTAACGAATTGCTTATCAGTGGTACGATAGCGCAATTGGTTAGAGCAATAGACTAGAGATCCAGAGGTGCGGGTTCGCTCCCCGCTGGTACCATAACCTTTGCTGTTATAACTAAACACCTAACAACATTTTGGTGCTGCAAAATAAAAATTAAGAGATTGACTGAATATACCTGCCAGATCAGTATTCTTCTATGGCGAGCGAAGCCAGGGAATTCTGTATTTTTATTGTCAACAACTAAAATTTTGGAATTCTCAAAATGATAGGTCCACTTATTATAATATAATTAAATAAAAGCTTGTCTAATGAAAGTTTTTGGAAGAAACGTTCCAAAAGAACATAAACATACCTTCTCACCTTCCACTTACATGTCATTTCAATATGATCAAACAAAAAAAAGGTGTAGTCACTACATGCAATTTTAGTCATGACAAACACACTTTCGAAAAATCCAGGAATAAGTCTGCTTCTATTTCTTTGGCTGTTTTACAAGCTTACCTGAACGGAATTGTTCCTCTAAACCCTAAAAAAATTAAACGGGTAGAGGATAGCATACCGTTAGAATATATTTCATTTTACGAACATATTTTTGGTGGTGAAAAGCTTGCTGATGAAGACCCAAATGTTGAATGTGAAGAAAAATTTGATTATGTTCTTTAATCTTTACGAAATAAAATGTAGTTTTGACTTCCCATCTCATTTATTTTATTATTTTAACTAATAATTCTAAACACCATACATGTTTACTTCAAAAACGGCATACGTCATGAACCTTTTTTTTAATATATAGAAAAATCTTTACAGTTTTTAAACAAGTCATCACAATATTTGGTTAATTACTATAGTATTTTCAAAAAAAAAAATAGTTTTTTTTGATTCCCGAAAAGTTTATTTTTTTTGACTTATGTGCTTTAATTGGAAATATCTCGGTTATTTTTAAAATTAGAAAAAATGTTCAAAACAAAAGTCGTTTGATTCGCTTTTTCATATGCTTTTATTTTAATGGATACAGGGTGTCTCAAGAAACCAAGACAAGTAACAACTTTACAAAACACTTCCACTATATTAGTTTACTAAAAACGTGACATGTTTCGCTAACACAGTAGCTTCTTCGGACGTTACATCTCGAATGAACAAAACAAACAAAAGTAACAACTTTGTTTTTTGTTATATATAATATATCACATTTTTTAATGTTCGTTGTATAATATACCAAGTATCAAAAACTAACGGTTTTCGAAATGTGGAAGGTTTTAGATTTACGAAATATTACTATTTTTCGGATATAATTGCTTACCTACTTAGATAGCAGCTGCTGCTACCTGGAGATAAAAATTTATTTTTCCAATGTCTTGGCATTGATATTTGAAGTCTGATTTACGGCTTGATTCATTTTTATTCTGTGCTAAAGCCTGGGTTATAGCGGCTGGTAAAAATGGACGTTTGCGTTAAGCTGCAACCAAAGAAATTGCTTGATTTTAGAGGACGTTTAAAACGTTCGTTTTTCGTAGTAAATTTGATATTAATATATACATATAACATCCTCGTCTATTTAAAAAAAAACTGCTTGGGGTCATTGTCTTTAATTTTAAGAAAATACTGGTAGGAGTTATGAGTATTTCCATCCCAATTAACAGGCCGAATTCGCGATCTTCTTTGCCGCCTTGTCTTCAACAACGTACAGCTGCGGCACACATTAATATATCCACAATGCCTAGTCTTTACTAGGCATAACTACTATGTTTTTGATTATCCATGCTCAGCAACTTAAAAAAACGTACATAAACTGAAAA
The DNA here is from genome assembly GCA_030620095.1 of Kuschelorhynchus macadamiae. Taxonomy (NCBI): domain Eukaryota; kingdom Metazoa; phylum Arthropoda; class Insecta; order Coleoptera; family Curculionidae; genus Kuschelorhynchus; species Kuschelorhynchus macadamiae. The sequence continues at coordinate 35,684 of JAUTXW010005035.1, read as the reverse complement.
ACAAGCAAGGCAAAATTGCGTTACACAAAAAGGCGATAAATATAAACATTAAAGTAAGGTTAGTTCCACAGGCGACGCAACGCGCAAACGTTTTCAATCTATAACTCGAGCTAAGAACCAGCGTAAACACTTAGCTCAAGCGGACGACGCAAGACGCAAAATTTTTCAATCTATAACCCAGGCTTAAGAGTTAAAAAATGAGATATTCAATTACTTTACAAAGGTTCAAAATGGACGAGCTTTATTTCAAGAATAATAATAACGCCACAAAAAGAAAGCAGTATAGGGAAAATATTCAGAATGGTCATAGATCTGTACCAGCTAATTCATACAAAGAAGTTATTGCAAAAAACAGCGTCACTAAGAAATAAGAAAAAGACGAAACAAAGAAAGAGATTTTAATATATTGCTTTATTTTTAAGAAAATCTAACTGGGACTGTGTCAGAGATATCAGGTATAGACCACGAAACAAGAGAGTGGTTCTGGTTTCGAGTTTTATTAGGAAGCTTACCTCAAATTTACTACATTTAAGCAAAAAAAAGCGTGGATACATTACAATTTTTCACAAAATAAAGCAAATTAGAATTGATTTGTCAAGTCGCGCTACGGCACTTTTAACACATTTTATTTGAAATTCCGTTGCATTTTCTGCATGTGACTATTGTTGTTAATATATGTGGATTTTGAAAGATTTGTTTATTTCTACTATATATTTATTAAATTAGAATTGGTTTTTTTTTAAATTAAGAATATGAATAATTCTCTAATAGAATATATAACAAATGAAGTATGTTTTTTATCTAAACGCTGCTAACTTAACTGCATGTCATTTAGTCAGACGGTAAGCGCTGTTGTCAAAGTAAATTTTGTTATATTCTTTGATGTGCCAGTAATATTCTTTTTATATAGATAGGTTGGTGCAAATCAGAGTGGAAAGGAATTAGGTGGAATGGTACCGGGTTAGCACCAGGTTAGGTGAGTTTCCCATTAAGTAGGCAACCAGTTCTACATATATTGTATCGGAAGGGAAATTGGGCATTTATTTGGTTTTATTATCGTTAGTAATTTTAGTATTTTGTGTTTTTAGTGTTAGTTTAGGATTCGTTAGGGTCTCTGTAAAGAAGTTGTTAATAAAACTATCGTTAAACCGTTTTGTTAAAATTTAGGAATACTATTTGTTATACATTTGAAGAAAACCAAGTAAGTTTGGCAACAGTGCGTATAATTAGAATCTGTATTTTAAGTAGTAAAATTTCTGAAGTTTCTTGGTTATTTGTGGAAAGTTTTGTGATTTTTTTTAAATAAAAAAAACGCTTCATCCACTTTTTTTTTAATTAAATACAGTAAATTTAAGTTTAGCTTTCTAACAAAACCAAAGAAAGGTAAAAAATCGAGATGTATTAAATCGTACCAGACCCAAAAACAGGTACTTATGAAGCGGAGAACCCCTTAAAGCAGAACGGATACCACGACTTTAAAATTAAGCCAGTTCAATAATTAAGTGACAAAAAAAAAAGAACGAGACCCGAATTGCTGAAATTAAAAGAGCAAGTCTTAATCAAGATCCAGATTATTTCAATAAAATACATTTATGTGACCCCTATCCACAATATAGTTAGTATGTCATTTATGATGATATAATGATGGTGAGATAAATTATGTTCCCTGATATGTGCACTTGTCAGCAAAAACAAAGTTGGCTGCCTTCATTCGCCTATTCGTTTGTTTTGTTGATTTGACAGATAGTCTGTTTATTACTTAATGTCCATATCAACCCGTTCATAACAAGTTAAAAATTCGGTATTTTTGAGTTGTAGCGTTGTTTTGAGTTGTAGTGTTGAGTATTTAGTTGTTTTTCGTTTAAGTTATAATTAATTTCAAAAAATGGTTCATGTGAGTAGAAGATATCTTGCCGATAGGTACTTGGAGTGTGTGGGAAATGAGGAACTTTTTTTTTCACGCTTAAAAACAGAACATAATTGTACGCCTGATAGTTTTAAAATGATAAAAAGAAACCTGCAGAAAATCTTCTTACCTCGATTACGGCAGAAATGGAAGGCAGCCCAAAGGACTAAGGCAGTGTTTTATAAAAAAAATGTGTCTTGGCTTAATAAAGACTTTCTTATTGACAGCAAGTATCTCTCTGATGTTCCTAAGCAAGGAAGACCATCAAAAACTTTCGAAAACAGCTCGGATAGGAGCAAACGAAGAAATCTAGCCCAGATTAAAAAGAACACTGATGATATGAGTATCCCCTAAATTAAATGTATTTTCTTAAAAAAATTGGTTGCAGAGGGCTGGAAGAAAGAGGCGAATGCCATTGATGAAATTTTATCCAAAGGTATTGGTAATTATAAAAAAACGAATTTTTGTGATAGCTTCTCTAAACATGAGGCTTTAGCATTAATCGTAGATTTGAGACTATCAAGATATCAGTACAATTATCTAAGAACAAAGTGCAAAGAAAAAAATATGCTTATTTTTCCAAGGTATTATCAAATTTGTAGGGCTAAAGCGGAGTGTTATCCATTGAAAGCTGTTATTACTGAAAGAGGAGCTTAATTGGCTTTACAAAATATTATGAATCACACAACGGAAAGAATTATTGAATTTGTGTGAAGTGTTGTTGTTAGAAGACCTGTGGATGAAAGTCCTTACCTTACCGATTGGCCTTCAAGAAATGGAGTGCTCGTAGCTCAGAAGAAAAGGAGCTCATGAAAAATACCAAAAAGCGAATCCAAACAGACCCTAAAGCAAAACTTGGCATCATAGTTGACTTACCTCGGCAAGGGGTTGGCAGCTCAAACGACGGCGACACTGCCAGAAGATTTTTTAGAAATATCGACGTTGTTTCGGATGTGACTGGAGTCAGTCGGAAATTGCTTCATAAAATGTCAGTCATTTTGCAGGTTTTGCTTAGCGAGCATCCTATTGATGATAGAAAATTTAGAAAATTTTGTTATGAAACTGCTCAAATTTATGTCATGTATACACAAAATTTTAATTCACGGAGCTGCCATTATTCAATCTGCTTGTTTACCAATCGGCCAGCTTAGTGAAGAAGCTGCAGAAGCAAGAAATAAATACTTCAAAATATTTAGAAAGGACAGTAGTAGAAAATTTTCAAGAACTGCAACCAATGAAGATGTTTTGCACTCTCTTCTTATTTCGCCTGATCCGTATTTGGCAACTTTGCGCCACAAATTCAAACAAATTAAACATATGTAGTTAGATCAAGAGCCCAAGGACCTTTAATTGTATAAATAATATCCTGTAGTGTTGGAAAGGTAAGCAATATACTTTTTTTCTGCATAACTGAATTTCGGTTTTAAACTATTGATGCAAAAACGATCTATGCACTTCTACAAGTCACAAGCAAATGTCTAATTTCACATCGCTTATCACCACACCACTCTGCACAATACTATCTACATTTTGAAGCAATCATTAATTGAAATAATTATGTCAATTTATTAAGTTTTTGGAAGAAGAAATATCTAATTATGGTTTTGTTTTTTAGATATCAGCTAAGAGCTAAAAAGCACTTTTGTACCTTAAGTAATGAAGAACAAATTGCTTCAAGAAAAACCTTCATTTTCAAGTAATAATAACTATTACGCTTTAATGTTTTGTATTATCAAAAATTTAAAATTAAATCTGAAATTGACCCCTATATTTTTTCCTAAAAATCGACCCCTCTTCACCTCCTAACACTGCACGCCAATGACAAATAAAAATTTTTACACTGAAAAATGTTATTTTCTAACATACAATCACCACTCAAATTTCAACGAAATCACATTTTTAATAAATGAGATATTGAATTGTATTCATCTTAAGTGGGACACACTCTGTATATAAAGAGTCAAAACATCATTAAAATTGTATTTTTACTCAATATACTTGAAAATAATTCAATTTCAACCCCAAGATAAAATAAAATACAATTTTCCTTTTTTTGGCCGCAAGTCCCTATCCCTCGCTCCACTGTGCGGCGAAGCGATCTTTACCACCGCCGGTATTTATAATTTGGTTCGATGAAAATTCACAAAATGTGGTGCCACTTGCTTTTTAAGGACGATCAAACTTGTATTAGTTTGGTGCATCATTTTGGAGCATAAGGTGTTAGGTCCAGTTTTTATCCGTGGCAATTTAAATGGGTTAAGATATCTGGAGCTTTTAGAAAATCAAATTGAGCACTTTATCGTTAAACTAGGCAAAATATAATTTGGCAACAGCACCACCCCATAATATTGTGGCAGCAAAAGACTTTCTTCAAGGTAATTATCATGTGTGGTTGGAGAGACATGGAACAATCAGCTGGCCCCCGAATAGACCATGGATACCTTCCTTTGTGGCTATTTGAAAGACACAGTTTATAGAGAAACCAAGCTAGAAATTACAGGTTTTATTTATTTTCTTGTTTATGGTTGATTATAAGTTTGAACTAGTGCCATGTTATTTCCTAATTTAGTAAGCAGAATATAAAAACTACGTAAAATATTTAATCTCATTTTGTAAATATTTTGAAGAATATTAGCACAAAATTGGTAGATTTCCTTTACTCTTAGTACAAAGTAGTTTTCAGCCCATTATTAAAGCCATAAAATCACACGCTTGACCATAGCGATTTAGAGTCTTATGATTCATACTGGGTTAGGTTAGCACCAGGTTTGTTAATAAAACTATCTTTAAACCGTTTTTTTTTTAATTTAGGAATACTATTTTTAGTATATTTGAAGAAAATCAAGTACGTTTGGCAACAGTGCATATAATTAGAATCTGTATTTTATCAAAATCTTCATAATTGACAGTTTAACATTGAAAAAGTAGTGAAATTTCTGATTCATTTTGATACATTATGTTGTATTCGTACTAATTTATCTCTATATCACATTTAATTTTTCTACAAAATCTTGAGTCAAGAAGGAAATTAAACTGCAAGCATCACTGTCATGACATTCGAAAAATAAACGTTTATCTGCAGGTGGCAGCAGGTATCTAAATAGGTAAGCAATTATATCCGAAAAATCGTAGCATTTCGTAATTTTAAAACCTTCCATATTTCGAAATACTGGATTTTGATCAAAATGGTAACATTTTCATCATCCCTATATAACCCTTAATTGTTGACCATAATTTGAAGCCAATCGAATAAGTAACTAGTTGTCACAAACTGACAGATAGACATACCGACCGGGAGACTGAAAAAATTGAAATTGAAGAAAAACCTTTATCATTATCATAGTTAAAACTTAAACAAAATTTGAAATCAATATAATAAGTAGTTTTTCATGCTTGAATTCGTGCCAAAATTTGACCTTTTTCGTTCTAGTGATACTTCATTTTTGTGCAAAATTTAGGTAAACTGGATAGTATTTTACTAGACCGCCATTTTGTTTCGCTATATTGGATATTTACCAAAATATACCAGGTCATCAAAATTTGCAGTCAATTGGGTAAGTGATTTTTAACTGTGCCGTGAACAGACAGACAGACCGACGGAATAGAAAAAAATATGTTTTTTGACATCTAGGGACAATAAATACTATACTTAAACGAAGGAAGGAAAAAGCATAAGCACCATCGACAGTTAGCGCAGTTGCATAAGTGGTTTGGTGTTTGTTTTTTATTTTTTTTATATGTCTTCGATTCCGATTTCGTTTGTGAGATAATTTTGCAGTGCAATAAAGATTATTTTTTCTTTAATACAGGTAGTTAGTTTTCTAAAAATGTATAATTTGTACTTCTAAATACCCCCACATACTGACTTTCTGTCGAATCGAATCTTGAGTTTTCTATACATGAAGCTCTCGAATTGTAATATCACGCGAACCGTATACGCATAACAAATTTGAAAGAGGCGAATGCCATTGATGAAATTTTATCCAAAGGTATTGGTAATTATAAAAAAACGAATTTTTGTGATAGCTTCTCTAAACATGAGGCTTTAGCATTAATCGTAGATTGGAGACTATCAAGATATCAGTACAATTATCTAAGAACAAAGTGCAAAGAAAAAAATACGCTTATTTTTCCAAGGTATTATCAAATTTGTAGGGCTAAAGCGGAGTGTTATCCATTGAAAGCTGTTATTACTGAAAGAGGAGCTTAATTGGCTTTACAAAATATTATGAATCACACAACGGAAAGAATTATTGAATTTGTGTGAAGTGTTGTTGTTAGAAGACCTGTGGATGAAAGTCCTTACCTTACCGATTGGCCTTCAAGAAATGGAGTGCTCGTAGCTCAGAAGAAAAGGAGCTCATGAAAAATACCAAAAAGCGAATCCAAACAGACCCTAAAGCAAAACTTGGCATCATAGTTGACTTACCTCGGCAAGGGGTTGGCAGCTCAAACGACGGCGACACTGCCAGAAGATTTTTTAGAAATATCGACGTTGTTTCGGATGTGACTGGAGTCAGTCGGGAATTGCTTCATAAAATGTCAGTCATTTTGCGGGTTTTGCTTAGCGAACATCTTGTTGATGATAGAAAATTTAGAAAATTTTGTTATGAAACTGCTCAAATTTATGTCATGTATACACAAAATTTTAATTCACGGAGCTGCCATTATTCAATCTGCTTGTTTACCAATCGGCCAGCTTAGTGAAGAAGCTGCAGAAGCAAGAAATAAATACTTCAAAATATTTAGAACGGACAGTAGTAGAAAATTTTCAAGAACGGCAACCAATGAAGATGTTTTGCACTCTCTTCTTATTTCGTCTGATTCCTATTTGGCAACTTTGCGCCACAAATTCAAACAAATTAAACATATGGAGTTAGATCAAGAGGCCAAAGAACTTTTAATTGTATAAATAATATCTTATAGTGTTGGAAAGGTAAGCAATATACTTTTTTTCTGCATAACTGAATTTCGGTTTTAAACTATTGATGCAAAAACGATCTATGCACTTCGACAAGTCCCAAGCAAATGTCTAACTTCACATCGCTTATCACCACACCACTCTGCAGAATACTATCTACATTTTGAAGCAATCATTAATTGAAATAATTATGTCAATTTATTAAGTTTTTGGAAGAAGAAATATCTAATTATGGTTTTGTTTTTTAGATATCAGCTAAGAGCTAAAAAGCACTTTTGTACCTTAAGTAATGAGGAACAAATTGCTTCAAGAAAAACCTTCATTTTCAAGTAATAATAACTATTACACTTTAATGTTTTGTATTATTAAAAATTTAAAATTAAATCTGAAATTGACCCCTATATTTTTTCCTAAAAATCACCTCCTAACACTGCACGCCAATGACAAATAAAAATTTTTACAGTGAAAAATGTTATTTTCTAACATACAATCACTACCCAAATTTCAACGAAATCACATTTTTAATAACTGAGATATTGAATTGTATTCATCTTAAGTGGGACACACTCTGTATATAAAGAGTCAAAACATCATTAAAATTGTATTTTTACTCAATATACTTGAAAATAATTCAATTCCAACCCCAAGATAAAATAAAATACAATTTTCCTCTTTTTGGCCGCAAGTCCAATTTGCAGTGCAATAAAGATTATTTTTTCTTTAATACAGGTAGTTAGTTTTCTAAAAATGTATAATTTGTACTTCTAAATACCCCCACATTCTGACTTTCTGTCGAATCGAATCTTGAGTTTTCTATACATGAAGCTCTCGAATTGTAATATCACGCGAACCGTATACGCATAACAAATTTGAAGTTATCGATTATGTGGAAGTGGGTAGAAATATCCATTTACTAGATTTAAAGCAGAAAAACAACTTCGCAGAGAAGCGAAGCTAATAAAAACGTCATAAAAAATGAAATAAACTTAAAACTAAATTGCAATATATTTCAGTAAATTCCCACACAAATACCTCAAAACCCATTGTATTTAAAATTCATTCTTTAAAGCAGTTATTTTTACCCGACGACAAAACTAACTACTAAATATTTAATATCAAGATTTTAGCCGAGTGGACTTGAATATTTCTTTCTAAGGCCGTAATTCATTAGTGTGTTGTTGTCATTTTTAATCCTTGACTGGGCGGGTTATTTTATGTTTGTTTCAAGGCTCTTTGCATACCGTGCCCATTGTTAAAAAGCAGTAATTATATACCGTGAAAAAATGGGGATAATAATAAAGTCATTTAGGTTTTATGAAATAAAGTAGATTTAATGTTTTTTGATGTAATAATAGGCTGCGATGTTTTCACGACAACCCTTAACTACTGGTCTGTATAACAGAATTCGTAATTGCAAGAAGTGTATAGAAATAATAGCACCACATAATGAGTGACACGCCAATTTTCTTTATTTGAGTTTGAGAGCAAAACATTAAATCAATAAATCTTAATTTGCTTTCTGCTCTAGTCTGATTTTCAACTCTGTTTTGTTTTCTTTTCTGTATCAGGCATTTAAAAACACTAAAAAAGTTTAACATATCTGATTAAAGAGATCCGACTAAAGAAGATTATTAGGCCGTATCTTAAGGCTAGAATCTAAGATCCCTAGTTGTTTGTGGAATACCTTGCCAAAGGTTTGCTCATTTTGCAAGACAGTGCTCCTGCTTACAAAACATTAATTGCACGGCAAAAAAACAAACACTGACAAACAGTTGACTGAGTACACGCCCCGTTTTCCAAAGTTAGCACCGTTAGACCGTTGCCGGTTCACCTGCTAACTGAGGAAATACGACCACATCTCAACCGGTTTACCATGAGAGACAGAATGTTCTTAAATCTAGTCTGTTTTGCGGATAAAATCATGATAATTGGTACTCTTTTATACCTGCGGGATAATACAAACAACTTGTTTCTACATACGCCTTGTTTCTGGGTGCTTTACACAAAAAAACAAACAAACGCCTTGTTTCTGGGTGCTTTTCATAGGACAATACAAACGCCTTGTTTCTGGGTGCTTTTCATAGGACTTGGACTATGTGTATTGCTAATTTTCTTAAATAAAGACGATTATTATTATTTAATACCATTTTCTTTTTAAATATTCTGGCGTTTTATATTTTGGGCTAAGTACTATTAACACTTCCTTATATACCTTTGGTATAATCGTTGTAAAATGCTGTGAGTGTGGTTTTACATAAAACGTATGGTCAGTCCTAATCGTCACTGTGACGTACCTGCTTTCACATGCAGTCAGAGCGTAGAAGTGTGAGAATGTACAGAGTATTATTTTATTAAACGAAGGTCCGTATTGCCCAAAAGGCAATTGTTGTTAAACATCGCGACATTTTAATCAGCCTACTAGACTAATAAAATATTATTATTAGTGTCTCATTTTATTAGTTTAGTGTGTACATGTACATATACATATACATGTACATATACATATACATAAACATATACATAACGTATACATATACATATACATATACATATACATATATATATATATATATATATATATATATATATATATATATATATATATATATATATATATATATATATATATATATATATATATACATATACATATACATATACATATACATATACATATACATATACATATACATATACATATACATATACATATGCATATACATATAACCTGCTGGACACTCGAACTGCATAACGTAATTTTTTGGGGTATTTTTAACGTTCGATTTTTCAAAAACGGTAAGCTAAATTGAAATGCGGTTTTCGACATCATATAAGGTGTGTATATTATATATTCGATATATATATATATAAAAGGTATGTACAGGTTGTAAACTAAAACTCTGCATTTTTTTCCAAATTTTATTTAACGATATTTTTTACAAAACAATATTTTATTTATTGTCATATACACCAAAATAATCTATGATTAGATACAAAAAAAAAAATTTTTCCCGTTTTTTGAAATTGCCATTTTTTCGGAATATACAGGGGATTTTCAAAAATTTGTACATGGTTTTACAAAAAAAATCCTAACTCACCAGTGATAGCTCACATCAAACTGATTGTTGTATTATTCTCATTATTTACAATACTGCCATCAGGAAAAAATACAATTATAATATACAGGAGTCTAAAAAAGCTTACAGTTGATTTCATTCCTAAAATATCATGTTTTTGCATATTTTTATGCTTTGAACATTGAAAACTACAGAAAGTATAATAAAACGTAAAAATGTTCAATCTCGTTACTTGATTTACATAAATTAGAGTCTTTCACCGAAACGGTTTTTTATATTCCATCCTAACCTCACTTTGGGAGAAAGTAGCGGCACAAATGGACAGTGTTGCTTTTTGACAATATTGTAGAGTGTTTTTTAAATCCATTTGACTTTTTAGAACTGAATAATTATTATAACGAAATTCTAGCATTATTATATCTATAAAACAGGTACCAGTAGCGTTTTATAGGAATTTCGTAGTTTTACAGAGTGTCTCATGGTGATGGTTTCTGGCGAACTAAACAGCAGACCTTAGTCTTAGTAAGAATTTGGTTACTCACATAAGGAGACATGTTCTATCAGGTCCGCTTCAATTAAAAATTAGCGGTAAATTCTAGATTTTTTATGAAGCACCCTGTATATTAAATAATATTTTTATTCCTTCAACGATCGAAGAGAATTTATGAAAGGTGCTTACTTGAGGTATGTAGGACCGAGTTATAAATGAAAGCTGTTAGATACCTGTCTACGTTTCGCTTTATTTTAAGGGATCTTCAGGACATTCAAAGACGTTAATAATAATTAGTGTAGTAACCAAGGTAGTAATCACACCTGGATTACTTTTAAATTAATTATATAAGGTTTTTAAAATGTTACAACAATTTTGAAGATCTTATAGTGTCTTGAAAATAAAACGAAACATCGACAGGACTATAGCTTGCATTTATAACTTGATCCATAACCCAACTAAGCATCTTTCAATACCCTGTATATTGTAACATATTGGATTCCACTCAATATTATAATACCCACAGGTATAGTATAGTATACCTGTATTCAACTCTAAAATTCTAAAATATAATAAACAATTATTTGTTAACCTAATTCAACTACAGCGAAGAAAAAGTTTAGAATAGGAAACTAAATCTGATGGTCATGAAAGTCGGTACCAATGGAGGTATTTGATACTCGTGATAACATTCTTGGTACCTCCTTGTACAGTACTATCAGATGTGAAAAACCCTGGATAGTTTGAGTGTACCTAACTACGATGGCACATTTTTAGACACCTTAAAAAAACAAAAAATAACCCTTGTAGGATTGGGATAAGAGAAAGGAGAAGAAAGAAAAGAAACGTAACCATGTTAATATTTGGTTGGCCCTCCTCGCAGACGAATAACTTCACGGCATCTCCGAGACATGCTGTGCACTAAATTATTAATGAAATCTAGGGGGACGTTGTTCCATTCCTCTTGTATGGCTTCGGACAGCTCGTTCAAGGTTTCTGGGGCAACATCTCTTGATCTCACTAATAATTTTAAATGCGACCACACATTCTCTATAATATTCAAATCCGGAGACTTTGCAGGCCAATTCATACGATTTATATTATTGACCTGCAAAGCCTCCGTTACAATTTGCGCTCGATGAGGCCGTGCGTTATCGTCGACCAAAAGAAAATCGTGTCCATAATTTGCGGCAAATGGCACGACAATGGGAAGTATGATATCGTCCCTATAGACTACAGCATTAACTGTTTGTCTGGTAGTGAAAATATCAGACTTCCCATTGTATATTACTCCCGCCCAAACTGTAATGCCTCCACCTCCAAAGGCTTCTTGAGGTGCCATGTTTTCCTCGTCATACCTTTCATTCGGCTCTCTCCAAACAAGAATTCTACCATCCGAATGAATGAGGTTGAACCTTGTTTCGTCGCAAAAAAAAAACAGTTTCTCCACTCATTGATGGTCCAATCTCGATGTTCTTGGGCCCATGCTAACCGTGCTGCACGATGAGGTGGTAGCAAACGAGGACACTTCGCTCTACGTCGTGCTCTAAAAAATTTGTTTGATTTTATTTTTTAGTTCGTACTTGTTGACCTCTACTTGTAATAATAAATTGCTTTCGATGTTACAGATATTTTCATATTACTCATGGTTTGGGAATTTCTTGAATAAGATTTTTTTAAATGTAGATAAAAATTGGACCTTGCAAATTTAATGCTTGCTATGATAAAGTTTTACCTCAAATTGTTTCTGTTTAATGTCCTCCTTACAGTACGATCAGAAACATGCACTTCAGCTGTACGACGCAGCTCATCGTTCAATTTCCTGGAACACTTCGTTCTTTGTTGGCGCGTATTACGTACTAAATTTATTTCTGCCCTTCCTCTAATTTTCCTCACCCAACCACCACCGTGCCGATATGCGTCGTTTCCCGTATTTTCAAATCTTGTTTTTAGCCGCGAAATTTGACTTTGGTTCACATTATATAAATTTGCGACTTCTTGCTGAGACATGCCTTGGTCCAAGAGCCTAAGGGCATTTTGCCTTTCGGCAGCAGTTAGTCTCCGCATCGAGAAGATATGAATTAAATACACAAAAAACAAACAAAATAAAAATCAATAAAAGGTAAAATCACGAAGTAAAATGTAAAAATATGAGTTTAAGGAACAGTACGTCAAAATGACAAACAAGGAAGAATATCCAATTAAGCATTTTGTCGTATCCATGGAATCCATGACATTTTTATCGCAACGCCAACTAAGATTAGACGGTGCACAGGCCATAAACCTTCCATCTTACAATTTAGCGGAAATAATAAAAAATCCAGCGAAAATCGGCATTTCTATGTATTTTTCGTTTGCTGTTACGCCCCCTAGCGGTCATCTTAGAAACTCAAAAATTTTTTCCAGCATTTATTTGGCCACTATAGTTAAAAAAAATTTTACAGCAAGTTTCTAAAATCAGTAGTTTCCGAGATACAGTACATTGCACGCTTATTTGGTCACCCGGTATAATTATGAAATTATTATAAAACGCTACTGGTACTTGCTTTCCAGGTATAATAATGCTACAATTTCGTTATAATAATCATTCAGTTCTAAATAATCGAATATATTCAAAAAACACTTTACAATATTGTTGAAAAGTAGCGCTATACATTTGCACCGCTAATTTCTTTGGAAGTGAGGTTAGGATGGAATTTAAAAAACCGTTTCGGTAAAATACTCTAATTTATGTAAATCAACTAACGGGATTAAAAATTTTTACGTTTTATTATACTTTCTTTAGTTTTCAATGTTCAATGCATAAAAATGTGCAAAATCATGAAATTTTAATAATTAAATCAACTGTAAGCTTTTTTAGACCCCTGTATAATATTATTGTATTTTTTCCTAATATCAGTGTCATAAATAATGAAAACAATACCACAGTGAGCTTGATTTGAGTTATCACTAGTGAGTTGGGATTTTGTTTGTGAACCCATGTACAAATTTTTGAAAATCCCCTGTATATTCCGAAAAAATGGCAATTTCAAAAAACGGGAGAAATTGTTTTTTTGTATCTAATCATAGATTATTTTGGTGTATATGACAATAAATAAAATATTGTTTTGTAAAAAATATCGTTAAATGAAATTTTGTAAAAAATGCAGAGTTTTAGTTTACACCCTGTACAAACCTTTTCCCATCATATCTGGCGATCCACCAGTCGAGTTTGTAATCTACACACCTTGAGTAAGCTGACGTCGAAAACCGCATTTCAATTTAGCTTACCGTTTTTGAAATATCGAACTTTAAAAATACCCCAAAAAATTACGTTATGCAGTTCGAGTGTCCAGCAGGTTATATATATGACGTCCTGTGGGACATTTATAAATATATATTTTTTTGATTTAGATCAGATTAGTCAATATTTGTTCTATTTTTTTTATACTTTTTCTCACTTTTTAGTGATTTTTTACACTGTATACCAAAACATAGCCTAATAAGAAAAAAAAATTTTTTTTGGAGAAAAACAAGTTTTTGAAAAATTGATTTTTTTTGATAATTATCATAAACACTTTCATAGTTTAATTTTAAATCAGATCAGATTCGCATAGCTCTGTTTAAATTTATGTTTACTTGTGAAATTAACTTGGATTTTTAATTTTTTAGGGTATCACAAACCTCAGGTTTGTTGCAACGATATTAAACACAACTTGGAAATTTCGCCAATATTCTTTTTAACAAGATGAAGCATTTCTGAAGAAAAGATGCACATTAAAAAACTTTCATTTGAAGTGCAAAATGTTCATTTCAAATATTTATTAAAGAACTGTACACATAATTGACAAACTGGAAATCCTTGAAAAAAAAAATGAGGGTTAAAAGTGAATTAATGTGAATTAATATTAACAAAAAATCAAACGCACCCCGATCTAATTGAATGTGATACCACTAGTTTTACCAAAAATATGTATTATATCTTAACAATTAACAAATCAGCATGAAGTAAAAAAAATATTTAAGGAAGTACATAAAAAAAAATGAAAATTATCTAAGTGTGCCCACCTTCTCGCTCAATGAATCTAATTGTCCGGTCATAAAATTCACTAAAAGTAGATCGCAAGATATTTGCTGGAATATTTCTGCAATGGAAACGAATCGAATTTTCAAGTTCCTCAACATTTTTAAATAGTCGATCCTTATAAACTTTTTGCTTTAAGTATCCCCATAAAAAAATCTAATGGGGTTAGATCAAAATACAAGAGCTCTAACCACACTACACCACAACTTGTTACGTTCTGGACCCGCGTTTCTTTAACCAAGTTAGCATCATCAACAGATGATATAAACTAAAGTAACTTATCCTAATCGAGACTATTTATAGGTAAGTGTGGTCATACTTGGTTGCACCCGACTGCACCGTTGTCAAGTAAACAGTAGAGGGGACTATAGGGAATAGGCCTATTCCCTATAAGTTACTTTAGTTTATATCATCTGCTGATAATGCTAACTTGGTTAGCGAAACGCGCGTCCAGAACGTAACAAGTTGTGGTGTAGTGAGGTTAGAACTCTTGTATTTTGATCTATCTTCCACCACAGGTTCCAGTGTTAGGACTAATGGGGTTAGATCTGGGGAACGAGGAGGCCACCGTGGATCGGTATTTCGTCCTAATCATTTAGTACCAAATTTCCCATTTAACCATTCAGAAACATTTCTAGTAAAATGAGCGGGACATCCATCATGTGCAAACCATAATTTATACCGTTCTTGTAAACTTATATTGCCCAAAAACTGCAATATTTCGTTTTCCAGAAACTGTAAATAGGTATCACCAGTTAGGTTTCAACGAAAAAAAAGAACGGACCCAATAATTTTTGGGTTGATAATACCGCACCACCGTTTGTTTTTGGGTAATACTGGTTTTTATTGTTAATAACAAAATTGGGATTTGCATCCGACCACCACCTACAATTTTGGGAAGAGACAGTGCCATTTGTTGTAAACGTGGATTCACCCCCAAAGAGAATGTGTCTATAAAAATCACGCTGATCTTCCATTTGTCCATGAATCCATATGCAGAAATCATAGCGGATGTCATCGTTCTTGAAACGTGCAAATAGACATTGGACTATAGGCATGAATTTTGTTTTTCTTGAGAATGCTTTTAACAGGGCTTTTTTTAATAACCGTATAAGCAGAAATTTCCTGGGTGGATCTTCTAGGGTTTTCAACAACTGACTGAAGTACCTTAATTTTCTTTAGTACAAACAGTTTTGGCACGTTCATTTTTATATTTATAGTCTAAAGATCCTGTCTGTTTGAAGTTTATTAAAATTCTACTTACAGTTGAGTAGTGAACTTGTTTGTCTGGATGTCATTCATTGAAAATATCTGCTGCGTCACGCACTGTTTTATAATTATCCCCACATATCAAAACTAATTCTGCCTTCTCGACTAGCCTTAATTGTCTTGCAGGAGGCATTTTAAATCAAATAAAGTTAATATGTAATAATATAATTGTTCTTCTAGAATGAAATATTAACGCCACCGAACTGTCATAATTTTTACTTCTAACTCTCATTTGTTTTTTCCATGGGTATCCGCAATTATCTTAGTATAGGATTTCAGATTTGTCAGTTAATGTGTTCAGTTATTTAATAACAATTTTATAATTTTGCACTTCAAATGAAAGTGTTTTAATGAGCATATTTTCTTCACAAATATTTCATCTTGTTAAAAAGAATATTGGCGAAATTTTCAATTTGTGTTTAATATCGTTGCAACAAAATCCAAGTTAATTTCACAAGTATTAGACGTCTCAATTTGAACGGAGTTATGCGAATCTGATCTGATTTTGATTTAACTATGAAAATGTTTATGATAATTATCAAAAAAAACAATTTCTCAAAAACTTTTTTCATTTTTTCCAAAAAAAATTTTTTTTCTCAAGGGGCTATGTTTTGGTATCCAGGCATAACTTTTGATGCTAAACAACTTTTCTTAATAACATTTTGCTAAATCTTTCGAAATAAGGGTACTTTACTCTTGCATGATTTTAATATTTTTTGACCTACCCTGTATGCTGTTTGACTTGCAACCATTCTAAGTACACTTTATATGATTATCGAGGATGCACTAACTTTTGGCAATATTTTTATTTTGATTGTGTAGAGTGTAAAATTCCCATATGTTGCGCACATAAATGACCACACTGTATATTTAATACTTTGGAGATATTTTAGTTTTCATTAATTTGAAAATTTAAACTCAACTACGACTTTCACATTAATAAAATTACATAACGGGATAGCAAAAGAGAAACCATTTAGCAAATGGGGTTGTATGTTTATTAGACGTGTCAATGCTTTATTTTGAAAAGGGTATTTAAAAACATGTATATTTAATAAAAAAACTCGCTGCCCTTATCGCCCTTATACCAGTGTTTTTTTTATATTATTATTAGAAAAAAACGGCTAAACGGCTCTACAATCTAGCGTTTGACTCATTAAAATCGGCAAAGGCGTTTAGGCAATATGCGCGAACTAACATAAAAAATACATTCAGGTCGAATTGAGAACCTCCTCCTTGTTTAAAGTGGATAATATAGAAAATAAACTTATGAAGTTTCCATCCATGATTTTTTTCAGTATTATAACTGAAAAACGAACAGTAAAATGTGTATGTTTTACTCCATATATATGCTTTTATTAATTAAATTCATGTTTTTTTATTATATTCTAGTTGTTTAAACCACTTGCGTTCTTTCCTCTAAATACTTCTAGCATACATAACAAATCAGGCCTATTACTGTCGGGTCACTGGTTTTAAAAACTTTTAAAAATAAACTCGCTGAGCGTAGTGTAGGCACAACATTGCTGTTTACTATTTATAGGGCAAATTATTAACTACGACATTTGATTGACATTTAGCTGGTGAGAAAGCTGCCATGCGTTATTAGTCCATGTATAATTCAGGGCGGCGACATTTTTAATTCTTGCGCTCAGGATGATCCGGTATTTCCGGAAAAGAAAACCTGACTTTATGGTTAGGTCAAACGTAGTGTCATTAACACCGGATTTTCGTCTTTGGGAGTTGTGTTGTAACCGGGAGTTTATCGTCCGTGAGTTTTGGCTTGTAGATCATTAATAAAGAGTGAATCGATGTCAACGGATCGCTGAACTTTCGACTCGATTTAACTTAGTCACGTAGAAAGCAGGTATTTTACTTCCTGTGCTAAAATAGTTTTTTTTTAAACATATGGTTATTTTAAAATATGTACTTGTTTTAACACCATATTCCCTAAATAACAATAATAATAATTATAATAAACACGTTTATTATTTCAAAAGAAAATAACAAATTAAAAAAAAATAAACATAGACACCTACGATAGGATTAAAAGGCCACTTATCAGCTTCCTTCACAAGGGAAGGGGCTGTTGAAGCCTATTAAATAATTACAAAAAAAAATTATTAACTTTCATAAAGAAAGTTAGTTTGAAGCTTTTCCAAAAAAAAGAGTAGTGCAGGGTGATTATACAAAAAAAATATATACATAAGAAAATACGCGTCCAAGTTAATTGCGCTATGCTACTGAGGCACGAGACAGAAAGTGAGAGAGTTATTTTAGAAATATGCAAAGTAGAGAGGGGATGGACGAGAAAATAAATACTAGTTGTTTGTTTAACGAGGTCCGCTGTTTATTATAGTAGTTGGCCGAGCAATTTATTTTTCTTGATTTTTTAAAGGATGCAACTGACAATGACGTACTGGTTATTTTATATTTGTTAATTAAGTTAGCAATTTGATAAGAATAACTTTTTTTAAACTGTTCTTTGTTGTGTAAGGGTACTGATAGCAGATACTGTCGGCGTAAAATTAAATTATGCACATCTGTATGGTATTGAAGTTTATCGAGGAGATATGGAGAACGGTGAAATTTTAAAATTTTGTAAAAAAAGCAGACAGAGTGCAAGATACGACGATGTTGCATGTTAAGCCAGCCCAATTCGAGCAGTTCATGCGAAACCCTCTGCCTTCGTCTAATGCCATTAATAAAACGTATGCATGAATTTTGTACCTTTTGAACCCGATTTTTAGCCTGTAAATCAAGGAAAGGACCATAAACCTTGTCTGCGAAATTAAATTGTGACAAAATGAGAGTGTCGTACAACAAGACCTTGGATTTTTGATTAAGTATATGTCGATAAGGGTAGAAAGGTTTTAATAGTGAGAATGCTTTTCGAAGGCATGAAGTTACGTGATCATTAGATTTTAGTTTATTGTTTATGACAGACTTTTAGACGAGTTTTTGAAAGCAACAGGGTTGGTGGCGATTTCGATTTTAATGGTGGATTCAAGACGTAAGCGTTCAGTCTCGTTACAAAGTAATAATGCTGCGGATTTACTTGGGTTAATCTAAAGAAGATGTTCATTGGTTTTACTGAAAAGATAGTGTAAGTCACGGTTGATTTAATTGTTTCCTATTTCGGCTTAATTGGGGTTAAAAGGTAGGTAAATTTGAGTATCGTCTCCATAGAGGTGGTACTTGCAGTGACGAAGTGATTTCATGAAATCAAATGTGTAAATATTGTACAAAAGAGGACCGAGAACACTGCCTTGGGGAACACCCGCTGTGATATTGATTAAATCGGATTGTTCGCCATACAGAATTACCCTCTGCCTTCTGTCCGAGAGGAAAGACGCCAACATTGCCACCGGCGACTGGCCAAAGCCAATATATTTTAGAATAGAAAGCAATATATTATGATGAATCAAGTCGAAAGCTTTTGTGTAATCTAATAGAATGAGAACAGTTGCCTGGTTAAAATCTTGTGCTCTGACAATATCATCTACAATATCGGATAAGGCAGTGGCGCAACTGTACCTGATTCTGAACCCAGATTGTTTATAAGGGATGATATTACTACTGGATACATATGAAGAAATTTGAGATTCCATTACTTTTTCAAGAATTTTGGAGAGCGTGGGTAACAAGGAAATCGACCTTAGTTGTCTAAAGTCGGTAGGGTTTTTGACTTTAGCTACTGGGATGACATGTGCTAACTTCCAATTTTTTGGAAAATATTGTTGTAAAATACAACAGCTGGCAATGTGTGTTATGTATGGAATAATAAAAGGACAGCACAAGGAAATTAGAGTAATATTTAGGTTATCTGCACCGAGCGACCGACTTAATACCGTAATAAGTTGTTCGGGAATGTTCTTGTGAGGTTTATTTGGAATATTTAATCTTTTTAATTCTGCCCATTTATCTTTGATACTGCAATTGTAAAATTTATTGTTTAAATAAATCTTTTTTTCAGTTCTTACAGAATCAGTCGCTAAATGTCGGAGCTGCTTATAATAGTTCCAATGCTCGGTAAGTCTGGTACGTCTGAATCGATTTAAAGCCTGATTTTTTAGAAGCCTAATGTTGTCAGTCATCCAGGGACAGTAGGGTTTATTTGAACGGTTTGCAGTTCTCAATGGGGCATGTCTATCAAACAGCTCCAGAATACTACCAGTGAGAAACAAAATTTTTTCATCGATATTATCTATGCTATAAATATTATTCCAAGGGGAGGCCTCCAAATCGGCCTGAAAATAAGTCATATTAATTTGTCGCAAAGACCTGTACTTAAAGGTATTTTTTTAGCACTGGTGAACTGGTCTAGAACGATGTATACGAGTAGATGGTCTGATAGACCCGAGTCCCTGACCCCCACATCCTGCACATCTTCCGAATTGTAACATATAAAATCAATCAAGCTGGAGCTGGTACGTGAAATTCTAGTTGGCTCAGAAATTAGCTGACTCAGTTTGAAAGTGCTTAAAATATTTTCAAATTGTATTACATGGGGACGATCATGATCAAGCATATTAATATTAAAGTCTCCGAAGCACATAATCTTATCACATTGAGTGTAAAGTTCGATTTATCTTCGAAATAGGTAAGAAATTCATTAAGGCTTGCATTTGGTGGCGGGTACACATTGCCAATAATTATTGTGACATTGTTGCAATATCGTGTTAACTCATACGGGGAAGTAAAAATGTTTTTGTTCAGGGTGTCTGGAGATAATTTAAACGGTATCCTAGAGACTTTATTATCTGAGATATCAAAAAACTTTAAATACAAAAGTGGTTTGGTTTTATCAGAATCGTTAGAATATATAAGAAAAACAAACAAAAGACGATCGGATAGTTAACAAATGAGCATCAACTTCGTTATTTTAAATGGGACACCCGGTATATTTTGCGCTATCTTTAAGGATCCTTTCTTTCTGATTTCAAAAATATATACTTTGTCTATATTTTGATAAATAGTTTTTACAACATTTAATTATAAATTGGTAAATGCACTATACTCTGGAATTCATGCAATATGCGAATAGTGGACTTTGACTGCAAATGTTTTTTTATATTGGCCGGTAATGTCAAATTTCGTGCAAAGTTGCTGTAATCCGAAATTTTTAATTTTTTTTTATTTTTTAGCCTATAACTCAAAAACTATTGGTCCTACTATTTTTTTTAAGAGCATTATATTTCGCTTCAAACGACCTCCTCAAATATTAAAATTCGTGTAGTCATTTGGAAGCAATCGATCATCAAAGTTTGGAAATTTTTACTAACTTAGCTAAAAAATTAGTTTGGTTTAAGTTCCAACTCAAAAGCTACTACTCTAAATGAAAAATATCACACAATGAAAGTTGTAGAGCATCAAATTTTGATTCAGGAGAATGAAATTTAGATTTTGCTAATCGCAGCTCTAAGATACAAATTAAAAACCAAAAGTAGTCATAGAGCTGAAAGAATAACATTTGTAACGGATACGTGCGATTTTTACATAACCACTATCCAGGAAACAACAACACATCAAAATTACCAAAGTTGCTGAACAGAACTGTCGATATCGATTCAAGAAGTGTATATATATATACAGTGAGTGCACTATGGAAACTGAATTGACTCTCAAACAGGAAATCTTTCTCTCGAATGCCAACAACCTGGTTAAGCTATTGATAGAAAGGCCGGAGGAAAATAACATCACTTCCTTCCAAACAGAAAACGATTTAGACCTGAAATCGTGTAAACTGCAATTGAGAAATCAGTTCCATCTTCGGTGGCTATGATAAGCGAGGATGTGGAATTTTTTTGTTGCGAGCTAAACCCCCTCCCGACTGTAAAATATTTCTCGTAAAACCATGAAGAGGAAAAGTCTGTTCATCGACCTGTTTTCCAAAGGGGTTAAATCACAGGTTCCTACGCTACCTACGCAGTCTTCAGGAAAGACGAGGTGAAATTCGCAAAACTATAGAGACAAAACTTTGAAAGAGGCAGCTGAAATCTTCACCAGCCTTTCACCATGTGACATTGAAAGATCTGGGAAGAACTGCACTCTCAGGTCCTATCAAAAAATTTTCTTTGGATGAGTTCCGATACCAATGCTTGCTAAAATCAGTGGCCTCCATTAAGGCTGACATCTCAACCCTCTTACCAATTGAGGGGGCAACGAAGTACCACGCCCACAGAGTCGATTACCAGATCCAGCAGTGGATGGGGATAAATAATGGGGGAGGGAGCTGCCGTCAGAGGTGTGGGGGGAAGGAATTCCTGGCTGGGAAGAAAAAAAAGGGGAGCTCTTACCCACTTACTTACAGACAAAAATGCCGTTCCCCAATGAAATTCTTCAGACTATATTCTCTCGCTACTAGAGGGATAGAGAGGTGCGGCTGCCAAAAAAACAACATTGAGCTATACGGCAGCATGCCTGAACTGCCAGGGAAATTGTCTGAATGCAATACCCATCAATGAAGATAAGGAAGACGAGGGGTTCAAGCCTATTGCCATCTGATTTCACGACTCTGTTGAGGCTGAATGTGTCAAAATTATAGGTTCCCTATCCGATGAAAGAATTATTTTGAGATTTTGGTCGTTGTAATTATACTTCGTTTTCTAATAAAATAAGTTCAAACCATGATAATTTTCATTGAGTTTGTTACCTCTTCCCACTGTTCAGAGTGATCTTATTACCATTTATTATTTCACCAACAAATGCAACACAACTAATAAATAAAACATGTATAATGGATATAATTACTGAGCCAATTTAACCCTTTTCAAATAATTGCGGTCCGTTTTACGAAAGAAGATTAAGGATGTTGTGAAATTTGGCTCTATGGCTACTTTTGGTTTTTAATTCGTATCTTAGGGTTGAGGTGAGCAAAATTTCAATTTCCTGATTCAAAATTTGATGCTCTAGAACGTTTATTATATAATATATTTCATTTGGAGTAGCCGTTTTTGAGTTACGGGCGTTGGAACTTGAATGAAACTCATTTTTTAGCCAAGTTGGTAAAAATTGCCAAACTTTGACGATCGATTGCGACAAATGACCCGATTTTGAGAAAGCCATTCCACACGAAATCTTAAGCTCTTTAAAAAAGGAAACTATATTTTTTCTGTAAGACCACCCTTGCTGCACTCTTTCTTCCTTGGTCCTGCGGTTTCTGCACGGCAGTCGCCCGCCTATATAAAATTAAAGGTTATAGTTTTCTACGTAAAGACAGAGTTAATGGACGTGGTGGAGGCGTAGGAGTATACATAAGATCAAATATACAGCATCAGTTAATACTGCTTAAGGTGGAATCGGACACATGCGAATTTCCTACCCTGAAAACTAATATTAAAAACAAAAATGTTTTGGTTGTCACCATGTATCGTCCTCCATCGTCTAATAAAGATGAATTTCTGGATTTTTTGGAAAACATCGTACCTATAACGGTTCTGTTTATGACAATGTTATGTCTACAGGTGACTATAATATAGATTTTTCAAGAGGCACTCCTATATTGAAAAAATGTCAAGTTACTCTTGGCACATTTAATTTAGAACAGCATGTTGTACAACCCATTTATTTTAATAATTTCAATAATAACCATAGCATCCTTGATTTGATTTTTTCTAATAAAAATATCCCCGTTTTAAAAAGTGATTCTGTACCAATATCGCAAGCTGTATCTGATCACTGTTTAGTATATACAATATTTAGTATAAACATAAATAATGACAATTTTGAATATATATCGTATAGAGAATATAATAAAACTAATTCTGATGAACTTTTAAGAGACGCATCACAATTATCGTGGGATAGTGTTTATTATACCAATGACATAGACCAAAAAGTGGACATTTTTAATTCCAAAATTAAATACTTAATAGACAAACATGGACCTATAAAGACAAAGAAAATATACAATAAACCTTTTACTCCATGGATTACAAATAACATTAAAAAACTAATTAAACTAAGAGACTTAGTTAGCATATAAAAAATGTCTAAAAAATAAAACGTAAGGCCGCCTACAGTATTACAAGCAGCTCCGAAATTATACTAAACACGCCATAATTCGGGAAAAGAATGTATTTTTTAAAAGTCTGTCAAGCAAATCAGGAAAATTATTTTGGCATTTTGTTGTTTTTTTATCATAAAAATGATTCTGAAATACCTCTCAGTCTATCTGATATAGGTAAACTTAATTTATACTTCTCCGAGTGTACCAATATATCGAATACTACATGCGATGAACAGGTTTCTTTTTATCAGCAAAACACTAATCGAAATGTGACTTCTCAACTTAATTTTACCCTTTTAGATAATTCTGATTTACATAAATATATAAATTCCATAAAAACTAATTCTATTGGTGAAGATGGTCTCTCACTTAAAGATTTGAAATTATGTCTGCCTTTTTGTGAAAATCCATTATTTAATATTGTTAATACTTGCATATTAAATGGCGTCTTTCCAAAACTTTGGTAAAAAGCCATTATAAAACCTCTGCCTAAGAAACCTAACCCTAAAGAACTAAAAGATTTAAGGCCTGTCAACATCTTGTCCGTAATTTCTAAAGTGCTGAAAAAACATATTTATAATCAAACAATTTCATTTTGTAGTTTATATGATATAATTCCGGAATGTCAATCGGGTTTTAGAAAGGCATTTAGCACAACCACTTGTCTTTGTAATCTTGTTAATGAAATCAGACATAAGGAAGATAAAAAAGAGTTTACTTGCCTTTGCTTGCTTGATTTCAGTGAAGCATTTGATCATTCTTTACTTTGGTTTTTCTAACAATTTAATGGGGTTTTTAAAGTCTTATCTAACTAATAGATTTCACTGTGTAGCCATAAAAAGTAGACAGGTCCAGAAACACTCCAGTTATATTCCTCTCGAAAGAGGCGTACCACAAGGATCCATCTTAGGGCCTTTGCTGTTCTCTTTGTATGTTGCGGACATGGAAGGAATAATTAAACACTCCGAACTTCAATAATTCGCAGACGATTCTTAACTCTACAAGTCTTTTACTATAGATACTCTACTTACTTCAAACTAACTTCAATGAAGATCTTAGCTAATTAAATAAGTTTACTAAAAATCATAACTTAAAGTTAAATGCCTCCAAATCTTGCGTCATATTTTTTGGATCTAATAAAAATCTTTTGGAAAATGGGTCAACTAATTTTCAAGTTAAAATAGATGATGTGTCCGTACCAATTGTAACTGTAGCTAAGAATTTGGGTATTTTTATCGATAAACTAAATTTTGAGGCTCATATTAAGGAGAAACTTAGTATTGCATATATACGTCTGGGGAAACTGTATAAACTTAAACGCCATCTACCTAGTGATACAAAATATTCATTATGTGATTCTCTAGTGTTAGCATTACTTGACTATGGCAATGGCGTCTATCACTAGCACTAAGCGCGCACACTAAACATTCCATACAAAAACTTCAAAATGCATGCCTACTTTTCGCACATAATATACCATTTAGGAACCATATTACACCGTATCTCAATAGATATTATATCCTGTCAATGGCGAGAAGGCGCGAGTATCATATGTTCTTATTTATTTTTCGCATATTAACAACTAATGAACCTCCATATTTAAGGTTTATATTCACAACGCAGGAGCATAACTACGGTACTCGATATTTAGATTATTTTAGAATCGCACAGCATAGGTCAGCAGCACTTCAAAAATCATTCAGCTTCGTCGCAGTTCAGATGTGGAATAATTTATCGAATAATATTAAACAACTTCCGTTACGCAGCTTCTGCCCTCGCCCATTTTTTAACAAATAATAGAATTTAACTAATAATAACTATAATACGAGTCACATCCTCTCAAATGTCCGCCCGCGCATGCTTCCTGCATTCTGAGCCCCCTGATGTCCGCTATATAACTCTAACATATTGATATTGTTTTGATTATTTTTGTTCTCACACTTCATTTCTTAATATTCACTTTTTAATAATAAGATTAGTTTTAATGCTCATTATTATTTATAAATTATTAATCTCGTTGATATTTTTCAATTTTTTAAGGGCTGCATTACACTGACTCGGAAAGCCTCTGAGTCTGTGCAACAGTTATTAAAATCGCTATGCAGAACATGTTTGCCCGTAAACATGACATTTAAATTTTTGTATTCTAATATTTTGTTAAATTTTTATATTTTAATATTTCGTATTTCAATTTATTTCTAATATTCTGTATTTCTATTGTTTGTATGTCTTATAAGGCAAATAAAAAGTTTTGAATTTGAATTTGAATTTGAACTATACGCAGGCTATCGATAGAAAGTGCTGCAGTTCCAAAGTCCAATATTTAATGCATTATTTTTAAAATGAACTGAAATTACACGGATTGACGGATTTTTATCGGTTAACTTCTAGTGACGAAATTAAAATGTTACACCCTATACAAAACATTTCTAAAGCTGCACAAGCCGTTAATGTTTTTATAAGAAATTTGCCGAAAACGTGTTAGATGACTACAGAAATTAACAAGAATACTTCCTTGCAACTACCGAAATTTCTTAGTCTAAAAACGTTAAACTTGCTTACTGACCGAATTAAAGTTTTTGTCTCTGGACTAGATTATGTGCAAACTCACAATAAATCTAGCGGCGTCAAACTTTGTATTCACACACAAAAGTAAAGATAAGGAGCGACCGTGGCAGCTATATACCAAGAAAAGCACAAAAACGGGGGTAAATATATTTTGTTTGTGCAGACGGGGAGACATTGATAGCGAGACAAGGGTTGAACTAAAGATATATGGAGTTAGACCGCGACAGAGGGTAATATTAATCACTGGAACTGAGAAGGACTAATTAAAGACTTTTCCAGGACTTTGGAGTTTAACTACCTTAATGTCCTCTTACAGAGCTGTACTAAACGAGAGAAAGTCAACTAACTGAATATTATTAGTTTGAAAGCGTCTGCTTTAAATTAGCTTCGGTATAATTCGTACAGTTTAAAAAGACTGCAGAATTAGTCAACTGATGTCCTTTTGCTTTTGAATAAATTTTAGTTAAACCTTTTTTGGCATCGTTTTTGTATTTCTGAGTATATATAAATAAATATCGGGTTATTCAAAATGCAGTACAGGGTGTCCAAAGTAAGAATGTATATCTCCTTATCTCGAGAACCATAACAGATAGAAGGCAAGTTCATATACAAAAGTTTCTTAGCTTCGTTTGAATTTTTATTTTATTATATTCTTATTTATACAGGGTGTTGCGTTTGGTCTGGGCTGAGATGCATTTTCTTATTTTAAATGGGACACCCTATATATTATTGCAGATTATGATAACGTGCTTAAAGACGAGTTCACCAATATATAACAGTATGGGCCTATAGGGCAACGTTTCGGATTTATTGAAATTTTTCTTCAGTTTTCTACCTATTTTCAAATTAACAGAACTAAAGTACTTTTATAATTTTTTAAATTTTTGTTAAAGCCTTAAAAAATTAAAACCTCGTTCTACTCACAGTCTTATACTCGAGTTTTAAAACTTCATAAAAGTTGCAATGCTGCCATGCTTCGCGTATCGTAATTTTTTTTCAAAAATTTAAATGCAACACCCTGTACATTACAATAAATTCGGATAGAGAATTGTAGTAAGATTTCAACGACCCAAATAATATGGGTCTCCGACTTATAGTTTTAGGCTTATTGACGATCATCTTCAGCATGCAACTAATTTTTTTAAGACAAAGTTTTCAATTTGTTTAATTTCAAAAAATTCGTGGGTGTATTATAATGTATGCATTAAGAGTTATTACTTAGGTACCGATAATCTTTATTTACCCTTGATTATTATCTTAATATAAAAGTGTCGTTAATTATAAAACCCTTAGAACCGTATTCACTAAAGAGGTTTAAATTTAGACCATGTCTAAGTTAACAGTTATAGGTTTAAAATGACAAATGCAACGATAGAGCAAATAAATTATTGTAGTCACAATTACCAAATGACAGTGACATATACAAAACGCAACTGGCGAACTAACAGTTTTAAATGTCATGGTAACTAGATCTGGTCTAACCTTTTTAGCGAATACGGGGGCTAATTTTTTAAATTTAATTAATGTTCACCTATTTTTTGCTTAAATATTAAGATATTGGAAAAACAACAAAAAAATAACAAGAAACTCAGTTATTCAATAAAATCTAAACCGTGTATATTTTGCTTTTTTTAGATAGTTATTTAATTCAAAACATACTTTGTAAGCGTATCGCCTGTATTTCAGCCGGTATAAACGAAAAATGTGATACTTGTTAATTATTTTATAATTTTCCATATTTTTGTGTATTTCTAAATAAAAAACAGCGTTATTGGTTGGTAAAGAAATAATATGAATAAAAACAAATTATAATTTGAAAACGCTTTAATTAGATTTACAGATTTTATGCTTTATATATTAGATTGCTTAATTGTTTTTATTTATATAATAACTAAATTTATTTGAAAAAAATTCTACAAAAAACTTATACAAAAAATTATTTTATTAAATGACCAATGAGTCCACCGTTTTCGGCAATGCAAGTTGTAAGAATCATTTCTAATTTATTGGTCGCTTTTCGAACTGCTCCACTTTCATTTAAATACGCAACTTCCATAATAATTTTGTTTCTTAAATGCTCAATATTTTCGCAGAAGTTTTGGTAAACCTTATCCTTTAATGTTCCCCATAAGAAATAGTCCAATGGAGATAAGTCTGGGCTTCTAGGAGGCCACAGGATATCCCCATTTGGACCTATCCATTCCATAAAATTGTTGGAAAGAAAGTTCTTTACATCTAGCGTGTTATGGCATGGAGCGCCGTCCATTTGATATATTATTTCGTTGGTATTTCCTCGTATGTCTAGCAAGGGCTTAATTGTGTCTCTAAGTAACTGTAAATATCTAGGGCCAGTTAAATGCTGATCAATAAATACGAAGCCTATAATTGTACCTCTGTAGATTCCGCACCACACGTTAATGCTTCGTCGTCCTTGATGTTGTATAGTTTTAAATTTTTTCGGGTTCTTTTGTGCCCAGAAATGGCTATTTTTTCTGTTGAAAACTCCACAGGTACTAAACGTTGCTTCATCTGTCCAACATATTTTATTTAATATAGATTCCTGGAATTGACGATCCATAATTAAATTGCTATATTCTAATCTAGTAACGGAGTCATTTGGCTCTAAATGATGTAATTTCGCAAACTTCCATGGCCTGTACTTATTAAGTTTAAGCGAAAAATGAATAGTAGATTAGAACGCCTAAATCGCGCTCTGCATCACGAATAGAATTTTCGGAATTCTCTTCAAAATACAAGGAAATATTTAGTTGTTCTTCTTCGGTTAAAACAGATCTTGGTGTTATTCTTTTATCGTATTTTAAAACGCTGTGCCCTCGAAATCTCCTTCAATTTTCTGAAAAATTCTTCGATCTGGGATTCGGTTTTCGGGATATTTTCGTTGGTATGCCCTAAGAGCCAAAGCAGCACTACGATTATTTTCCAAATAGCACTGGTAAAGAATCAACTTTTCTTGATTTGAATACATTTTTATAATGTTAAAAGATATCAATAGCACTAGCAGGAAATTATGTTGACATTTCTTGCGACGTTTACCTTGGCGTCCTTTCAAACTCTATTTCCATGGCACTCTATGTGTCTTAAAAAAATTAGTTGCATGCTGAAGATGATCGTCAATAAGTCTAAAACTATAAGTCGGAGAACCATATTATTATGGGTCGTTGAAATCTTACTTCAATTCTCTATCCGAATTTATTGTAATATACAGGGTGTTGCATTTAAATTTAAAAAAAAAATACGATACGCAAAGCATGGCAACATTGTAACTTTTTTGAAGTTTTAAAACTCGAATATAAGACTGTGAGTAGAACGA
Source organism: Kuschelorhynchus macadamiae (assembly GCA_030620095.1). NCBI lineage: Eukaryota > Metazoa > Arthropoda > Insecta > Coleoptera > Curculionidae > Kuschelorhynchus > Kuschelorhynchus macadamiae. Next base: position 6,048 of record JAUTXW010005035.1, on the reverse strand, counting down.
GGTTTTAATTTTTTAATGCTGTAACAAAAATTTTAAAATTTATAAAAGTACTTTACTTCTGTTAATTTGAAAATAGGTAGAAAACTGAAGAAAAATGTCAATAAATCCGAAACGTTGCACTATAGGCCCATACTGTTATATATTGGTGAACTCGTCTTTAGCGCGTTATCATAATCTGTAATAATATATAGGGTGTCCCATTTAAAATAAGAAAGTGCATGTCAGCCCAGGCCAAACGCAACACCCTGTATAAATAAGAATATAATAAAATAAAAATTCAAAAGAAGCTAAGAAACTTTTGTATATGAACTTGCCTTCTATCTGTTATGGTTCTCGAGATAAGGAGATATACATTCTTATTTTGGACACCCTGTACAAAAGGAATTGCTTCGTTTTCAATATACAGGTTATTGATTTTTATTTACAGGTCCTGTTATCGTTCTGCATGAAATGGCTATAATACATTTTAGAAAAATATACAGGGTTTTACTTTTTTGGGGGTCATGATCCTTTAAGACTCCCCCAACCAACTTTTTACCATCGGGCCAATGACTATTCCTACTTCGAAAAAATATTCTTCATTCTATTCCCTAACTTTTTGGACAAAGAAGACAAAATTTTGATATTTTCTACCGTTTAAAAGTTATTTTGTAAAATGTCCATTCAGACATGACCAATAAGATAGAAAGATAACATGATCAAAATGAAACCTAACGGAACGTAATGGGCTGCGACTGTTTATTTGTTTTCGTCTGTCACCTGTTTTGACGTTTTCTGTCAAATCCATTTGGAAATCACATGACACTTTTCACAATTAGCATTTTGGCTTAGTCAACAGTAAAAGTACAGCTCGACGTGATTTCCTTTAGTGTAAATTTTCTCAAATGAAAAATGAACTATATTCATTCGAGCATCTCACTGACATTCGTTTTGTTTACGGTCTAGCTAATGATAACGCACGTGAAGCTGAAAGATTGTACGCGATAAGATTTCCTAATCGTCAACTCTCCATCAGCACCTCCGGGAATATGGCAAATTCCAGACTCCCAGGAATGATGATGGAAGATCACGTGAAGCCTACGACCCATTGATGGAGGAGCAGATTTTAAATGCAATCGACGAAAATCCTTGTTTAGGTAATCGACAAATAGGAAGTAGGTGTTTCCCAAGCAACTGTTTGGCGAACTTTGCAGAAAACAGCTTATACCCATATCATGTCCAACGCGTCCAAGGTCTGCTTAATCGAGATTTTCCGCGGCGCTTGCAGTTTTCTCGGTGGGTACTTCGTAATTGTACAGGGTGGCCATTTTATGGTGATACAGTAACTTATCTAGAAAACGGTAATAGTTACGACAAAAAGTTAAATACAAGAGTTGTTTGGATTCAATTAAATTTTTATTTTATTTCACTTTTGCTTATACAGGGTGTTTCGTTTTGACATGACACATGTCAACTTTCTTAATTTAAATGGGATACCCTATATATTATTACATATTTCGATTCTATTGTTAATTTGCGAAAGTTTTTATAATAACTCTATATTTGAATTCTTTATCGTTTTTGAGTAAATTGAGTTTTTAGAATTTTTTTAAAAAAACATTTAAAAAAAAATTTTGCCTATAAAACTTTAATGGAACTGACTAATATCCTAAACATACATTACTAAGGGTTCAATTCAACGAGTTTCCATGCTGGTCTTACCAATTAATATACAGGGTGTTAAAAATGGAGAGCAAAACAAACAGAACTTTAAATGTAAAAATCTCCTGTTTTTCAAATGGAACACCCTGCATATTTTTATTTCATCTGATTCAGCGTTCAATTGCCTATCATTACTCGTATATATGTCCTATACCTAAAATGAACAGTTTCGATTTTATTAGCCGTTTTCTGATTTGACTATTTTTTTTTAATATAAGTAAACAGATGAAGTGGGCTAAAATAAAAATGTCGTAAACTAAGCCTTATTCTCATTTCCTTAACACAGATAGCGACTATAAATAATGTTAGAAAATACAAATAAAAGTGAAATATTATGTAATTTATGTTCTTATTATTTAACGTTTACGAAAATAAGGGAGAGACAAACAAAATATCTTGTGCCACACGGTATAACTAATAACTAACTGTCCATTGCGATACATGAAGTGTAAATAGCCTCCATTTTTCAAATAGCGTTCCTTACCGAATTAGATGCATTAAAATTATTGATCTCTTCCCTGATTTTTATTTTTAACTCATTTCTATTATTAGATCTATTTTTATAAACTTTATTTTTTAGTGCACCCCACAAAAAGAAGTCTAAAGGGCTTAAATCAGGGCTTCGTGGTGGCCAGGATATTAAACCATGTCTTTCTTCCACAATGGAAAATGTTGATTAAGGAAGTTTACTACCAGTGCAACCGTGTGGTAAGGGGCGCTATCCTGCTGAAAAATGATATTTTCTCGAATATTTGCTGGCAAGTCGTTGATAAGGGGCATGATTTCATTCCTAAGCAGCTCCAAGAATCTTTTGTCATTTAACGACATGTCAAAAAATATTGGTCCGATAATACGGTCGCAATTCCGCACCACACATTTACGGTTTGACGGCCTTGTTTTTTAAATGCTTTTATTAGATGTTTATTAGTTTGAAACCAGTAATGAGTGTTTTTCCGATTAAAAATACCCGCCGTATTAAATGAGGCCTCATCAGTCCAAAACACTTTTTAAAAAAACTCATTTTCGAACTGCCGGTCCATAATGTCACAACAAAAAGTCAATCTTTCATTAAAGTCTAATTGTGATAATAATTGAGTTGGAAGAAATTTATAAGGATGATAACCATTCACCTGCAGTGTTTTTTGAATACTTCCTCTACTGACACCTGCAATGTCTCTGTCAGCATCTCTTTGGGATCTTTCATCATCTTCCTCGAAATAAAGTAAAATCTCCAGTTGTTTTTCCTCAGTGAGGACAAAATTGGGACGATTTTCCACAGAGTTTTTTAGGACACCATTTTCCAAATCATGCACAATTTGAAAAAATATAGCCCTGGAGGGAACTCGATTATTAGGATATTCCCTCGAATATTCTTTAAGGGCTAACCCTGGACTTTTATTATTTTTTATGAAACAGTTGTATAATTTCAAACGTTCATCTAAACTATGTAAAGCTATTTTTTAACAAATTTCGCAGCAAAAATTTGCCAAAAACGACAAACAGAGCAAATGTCTTAAGTCAACAATTGGATTAGGTTATTTCCTAAGCCTATCTTGATTTTTTTAGTTTCTGATCTCATTTACTGGCAAAATTCCGGGATAAATCAGAAAACGGCTAATAAAATCGAAACTGTTCATTTTAGGTATAGGACATATAAATGAGTAATGATAGGTAATTGAACGCTGAATCAGATGAAATAAAAATATACAGCGTGTTCTATTTGAAAAACAGGAGACTTTTACATTTAAAGTTCTGTTTGTTTTGCTCTCAATTTTTAACACCCTGTATATTAATTGGTAAGACCAGCATAAAAACTCGTTGAATTGAACCCGTAGTAATGTATGTTTAGGATATTAGTCAGTTCCATTAAAGTTTTATAGGTAAAAATTCTTTTTTTTTTAAATGTTTTTTTAAAAAAAATTCTAAAAACTCAATTTACTCAAAAATGATAAATAATTCACATACAGATGTTATTATAAAAATTTTCGCAAATTAACAGTAGAATCGAAACATGTAGTAATATATAGAATGTCCCATTTAAATTAAGAAAGTTGACATGTGTCACGTCAAAACGAAACACCCTGTATAAACAAAAGTGAAATAAAATAAAAATTCAATTGAATCCAAACAACTTTTGTATTTAACTTTTTGTCGTAACTATTACCGTTTTCTAGATAAGGTACTGTATCACCATAAAATGGCCACCCTGTACGAAGGATTCTAATTCTTTATCACGCATCCTTCTCACCAACGAAGTTAAATTTGAGGGCGACAGAGTGGTTTTTCACAACATACATACTTGAGCGCTGGAAAATCTCAACGGGATCAGAGAGTCTCATCACCAGGAACAGTTCAGTCTAAACGTACGGGCAGGAATAGTTGGTTGGTCTTGTTTTTTCTTCTCACCAAATTTAAATGGCGAAAATTACTTAGACTTCCTGCAAAACTATTTACCCGGTTTTTTGGAGAATTTGTCTTTGAATGTTCGTGGGTGCACGTGGTTGGTGCACTATGGTGTTCCCCTCATTTTCGTGTGACAGTGCACGAACAATTAGATTTAATGTTTTCGAATTGGTGGATCGATCGAGGAGGTCCTATAGCTTGGCCTCCACGCTCCCCAGATGGCACTCTACTGGATTTTATTATGGAGATATTTGAAGGGCTTAGTTTATGATCCAGGGCCAGTGCCTTCTGTTCAGCATCTCCATGAACACATAATTGATGCCTTCGAGGTTGTGAGAAACATTTCTGGAATTTTAGACCGAGTACTGCACTCCATGAGAAGAAGAATGAAATGTATCGCAGCAAAGGGAGGTCATTTCTAACACCTCTTATAAAAAAGTCAAGGTAGTTTCTTTCTAATTGTTATTTTTTACTGTTAAATCATTTTTATGAATTTGAAATAAGTTAATAAAATGTAAAGCCGAAGTCCATTACGTTTCGTTTTTATCATGTTTATCGTTCTACCTGGTTGGTTATGTCTGAATGAACATTTTGCTAAATAAGTTTTAAACGGTAGTAAAAAAACAGGGAATAGAACGAAGAATATTTTTTCGAGTAAGAGTAGTCAGTATCGCGGTGGTAAAAAGTTAGGGTGATTAGATTTTTCTTTTGAAATAATTACACTAGTTTATAGCCATATTGCGACTGTGGTCGGTAAATTCGAAAAGGATGTTAAAATCATGTAAGATTGTTGAGTTATCATTTTTCAGCAAAAATTAATAAGTATTTTAATCATATTATTAATTAAAAAAAATTAAATTCGGGTTCTAGCGCCCCCAGCAAATTGGGAGGAAGTTTGGAAATGATGACGATCGCAAACCGAAACCTGATAATCAGAAAGAGGCAGTACTTATTTTCTCGAAAGTGAAAAAACAAGGCCATTTTATCGAACAAGCTGAATTAAATAAGACATTTGGGACCTACACTTGTCCAAAGAGCATGCCGAACTATTAAGTTCAAGACTAAAACAATGGGATTCACTAGCCACTATAACCAAAGTTACAATATTTAGAAACCATTACCAGGAGCTATCCTCCTTTTTTACCGTGCAAAATAAAATGTGTTTGTGTTAATCGAAACAGTATTATGGAGAAATTACCCAGATAGCACTAAAGTAGCAACAAGTGTTGGGTTACACGTTTTTAAGTATTTATGTATTTGTCACTGCGAATAATACTTTATAGTAATTTTCCACGTAAAATAATTATATAATAATTACTGCCAAGTAACTACTTAAGGAATTGACTCCAAGGTCGTCATTTCTTTTCCGTGACATAATAGTAGCTATTCAAAGTTACTGTTTCAAATCTGTTTACTAAATTGCGACTTTTAAGTATCAGTACCTTCTTGAACCTTGCAGAGACTACTCCATTACATTCAAAGGTACTCCTGTAACGTATTACTATAAAGTAAAACGAGTCGTTGCAGAGTAAAAAGTTATCGTCTAGTGTTATTTTAAACTGGTTATTACCTGTCGCTATTCTTCTGTTGCAACTTAGAAGTAAGAATTTCAGTAGTTATTTACTACATGTAAACTATTACATCTTGTACTTGAGTTCCGGAGATAGGTGGCGCTGGTAGGCGATTCGGTCGGTGATTTTATAAGGACAGTGGCGACAATAGAGTAAGCAATTTTTGATTGGTTCGGCCACATTGCTGCTAAAATCGTTTTGTTTACTTTTCGCCTACGTGGGTTTCTTATGAGGTTTGTTGTTTTAGTGTCTCATTTTATTAGTTTTGTAATTATTAAAATGAATATACAGGGTGATTCATGAGGAAATGTCAATACCTCAGGCACATATTCAGGATCAAAAATTAACATGAAAGTCTATATAAATAAGTGTC